>CM022392.1:104236501-104820867 GCA_011833715.1 Carcinoscorpius rotundicauda | reverse complement strand
TAGGTTCTTTAACTAAGAAAATATTACAAATAAACCAACTTCACCCAGCCCTACCTACTTGAAAACAGTTTTCAGTCAAGACATATTTATCTAGTTAATGAAACCAAGTTTTGGTACACTAGCTTTGTTCTATAATGGCTGTCACAATCCCTGATGGCATTCATATTTTGGTTATCAATATACATACTATATTTTAAAATATGCCTGATTTCATAGCAAGTTTTTGAATTCCTAAACCTTTTTACAGTACTCTTAATGTAGTTTTCTGTATCCAGGAAGGTTATATAAATTATCTTTCATCAAACTTTACAATAATAGTTTACATTTCATTGTTTTACATTTGGAATAAAATTAATTATTCATCCCTCATATAACTGCAAAAGTGTCATGACATAAACAAACAATTAAGTGGTCTCTGCACTCTATAAGTCATATTTACTAAACTTGATAAAACTGGAAAGAATACCAAATATTTGATCACAGAGAGCTAGAAACCTGGTATATATATCTTCCCAATGTTATAATAATTTGTAGGACCATTGTATATTTATTATATACAGTTTATTTTAAAAGATTTTTATTTTGTTATAGATTTGCTATAGAACATCTTTGTGTAAAATATTTCGAATTATGAAGTAACCTCAGAGTCATGCTCTGTTAGTTGGAGTGGGAGGGTCAGGCTGACAGTCTCTGACTCGTTTAGTTGCTCATATTGCTAATTATGAAATATTTCAAGTAGGTTTTGCTTTACGTCTAGACCTTCTTTTATTGATTATATGCAAAAATTAAACGTGTAATAGTAGCATACAAGTAACTTTGTGCTTGTTAGGGTTTTGTTTTGGTGTTTTATTTGTTACATAGTATGAAGTAATCTCATTTTTAATACATTCATAACAGGTATTATTTAAGATTTCTTCTCAAAGTATTTTGAAAACGAACAGTACCTGAAGTAATTTTGTACGAAAAAAATTAGTCTAGACCTTTCTAATAGTTGTAGTTATTTGTTACAAGTTGCAACAGAACGTAACTTATGAGTGAAAAATTGCACATATGAGATTTTTGAAAATTCTTTGAATATTGGTATAATAGTTAGATTAGAAGTATGCTATTTGAGACTTGAAACCTGATAACTTAGATAATAGAACACTGTTATAGAGCATTATTGAAAGTAAGCATCATGGATTTAAGCCCAGTCAGGACAGATTTCTTAATATCCAGATAATCCAACCCATGTGGGTGATCTAAACTAGTTCTTTATATTTTTATTATGACTTACATTAATTTAATATTTGTGCTTATTTGGATAAGTAGTGAAATAAGTGTATCCATAAAATCTACTAAATGATATAAAACAGGGAAATCAATAGTGGTCAGGATAAGAGTTAGCTCAACAGGATTTTGATACTCATTGTGGGCAGAGCACTGATAGCCCTTTATGTATCATTGTATTTAACTATAAACAAACAAACAAGTAATTAAAAAATAATTCATAATGTTAATGTAAACAGTGTTATCATTACCCCTTGGCCTTTCATGGCCAGGTGGGTTAAGGTGTTTGACTCTATTCTGAAGGTTGCAGGTTTGAATACTGGTTGCATCAAACATGCTCACCCTTTCAGCTGTGGGGGTGTTATAACCTTATAGTCAATCCCACTATTCAATGTTTAAAGAGTAGTTTAAGCGTGGTGGTGGGTGGTGATGACTAGCTGGTGATTCAAAAACAAACAAGAATAATTACCCCTTGATGTTAGCTTTCTTACAGAAATATGAAGTTCCTTTAAAGAGCTTAAGTACAGAATAAAACTGGAATTTCTACCCAACAATAGAATAACAATTAAATATCAAAGTTGGAACCTCGTTGTATTTATAATCTAGTTATAAACACAACCTTCCTATGTGTATTGAATCATTGCATTAAAAAACAAGGAAACAACTGAAGAAAAAATTTTGAAAAAGGAAATAACACTGGTTTACAAAAAAAATATTTTTTGTCTGAGGCAAGAATGTGAATAGGTGTTTTTTACCAATTTGGGTGTGCTAAATTCAAATTTATAAACAGTTTTGCTCTATCACCTCTAGTTTTCTGGCTTTTAAATAGTCTCATTTTAGTATATACAGAGTATATACGTGCTTATTTCAACAGTTGCAGCAGCTTATTACAGATAAAACAGGATAGATAAAGAACATTGACAGAATAAATATACTTGGATGACACAATGTACACAATTCATAGTACCACAGACAGTTAGAAGTGTGTTTTTTAGATGATCTGGTGTATTTTGCCTCCGGGATGTCACGCAAGAGCATCCAACAGAAGTCTCCCATCATGCTGGTGTTCCACTTTCCTTGGTAGTTGCTCTCCATCTTCTTAAGGTCTTGGTGGAATCTTTCTCCATGCTCATCACTCACTGCTCCAAGGTTTGGAGGGAAGAAGTTGAGGTGGGAATGGAGAAAATGAATTTTGAGTGACATTCGGCATCCCATATCCTCATAAGTCTTTAGCAACTTCTCAATACAGGCTTGGTAATTTGGTATGCGTGTGTTACCAAGGAAGCCACTACAGACTGACTTAAATGCTTCCCATGCTCTCAGTTCCTTTAAGGTAAGAAGCTCCTCAAAATCAGTATTTTTCAGCACTTCTCAGATTTGAGGTCTGACAAAGATGCCCTTTTTGAGCTTAGCAGCACTGCGACCTGTGAACACAGTAGACAAGTGTTGGAAGGCAGCACCATTTTTGTCCATGGCCTTCACGAAATTCTTCATCAAACGAAGCTTGATGTTAAGAGGAGGAAGAAGCACCTTTTTCATGTCAGCCAGAGGATTCTCCTTGACGCTGTGTTTGCCAGGAACGAAAGTGCTTCTAGACTTTCAGTCTTTCTGCTTGTAATGCTGGAATATAGCTCGACTATCCCAGAGACAGAGAAAGCAACAGTACTTTGTGAAGCCCGCTTGCATACCCATAAGAAGACCAATGACCTTGAGATCCCCACACAGACTCCACTGGTACTGGTTATACTTAACAGCTTCTGAAAGAAGCTCCATATTGTCATAGGACTCATTTAGATGGACAGAGTGTGCAGTGGGAATTGTTATGTAAATGTGTAAATATTTTATAAACAACAACATGTCCTGTTGTGTTTAAATTTTCATTTCTATTATTCATTTTTCCATATTGATATTATTGTTTCGAAGTTTAAAATAATATTTTGTTATTCATTTTGGGTAACATTTAGAATTTTCTTGAATTAAGTAATCCAATCATATGTTTGTAAATCAAGTGCTGGTGACTACGTGTCTAGACGTGTAGTCTCGTACAAGAACGGACATGTGCGGATTGCTCTGGAGACCTGTAGAATTTTCGCGTTCTTTCGATGAGTTTAGGCCTACAATATATAAACAGACGAAGATGCAGGAGATTCAGTCATCAGTTTTTATTCGAAGAAAAAAGATAGAGATTCAGACATCAGTTATTATTCGAAGAAAAGAGGAAAGTCAGACATCAGTTTTATATCAAAAGAAGAGAGTCAGTTATTTGAGAAAGATTAAGTGTTTGCTGTGATTATTCAACTTGGATTTGTGACTAAAGTTAGATCTACGGAAGCTGTGATTTTATTTCGTCAATCTCTACGATTCATCTGAATTACTGCTTGTGCTGAGAGACGGCGAATTTATTGAACTGTGAGCCGTTTCTGAACTTCTTCATTTAAGCTTCGGAATTACTTCGTGGGACCAAATTCACACCCTAGACTGGAATTTGAGACTTTCATTTTAGATCATTATATTAGATACAGGCCGGTACCATTTTGTATTGTGATTAATTTTGAAGTTTGAAACTAGTATTATTTTGTTTTGTAATTAATTTCGAATGTTATAACTTAATATCTGTCACTGTTATTCGATGATTTATGTTATATCTGTTAATAATTTAGTGTAATAAATTATACAAGCTGTTATCTGTGTTTTTCTGTTGCGTTTAGTCTACGAAGAACATAAAACATAAAAAATACGTAACAGAATGCTGGGATATTTATTCCCGTTGTGCAGAAGCACAACCTTAAGACTTCGCTTGGAAGAGTCTATGAAAAGACGCCAGTCTGAAGGATTATGTGGCAAACCAAGGAAAGTGAACAAGCCGGGTATATTTGTGCAGTAGCACAACTTGTTTTACATGTCGAAAAATGAAGCAAGGTCTTTGTTCCGATTCCTGCAACTGGCGATCCGTCTTGATATATAGCTATATATATATATAATGTAATGCTATCACTTACATTTATTGCATAATAACTAAAAAAGAAGACATAAGTCACACAATATTAGAAATTAACTCTGAATGCATATACGCCTTCATGTACAGTATGTGTACAAAATGTACAGTATGCATATCTAAAAAACTAGAGGTGATGAGTAAAATCGGATTTCAAATCTGAATTCAGCACCCCGAAATTAGGTTAAAACAGCTGTTTTTGTGCTTGCTTCAATTTTTTTGTAAACCAGTGTAATTGTAGAAATGGTTAATACTAATCTTCAAAACCATGGCAAACAAGATAGTAGGGATGGCATTTATATTATCCCTACATAATAGCATAGGCACATGGTGTATTAGAATGTTAACAGACAAAATAGGTTGTATTAAGCTCAACTGCAATTGAATCATTATATACAATAGCAGATTACCTGTGGCACCAGTGCTAACTTGGGGTGTCAGTAGTTGGTAAGGATGACAGTACATGGTAGCTATGAGTCATTTGCAGTGTTGTATTGAAATCTCTGATGAATTCTTATTGTTTTCTTTTTGTCTAAAAACAAAAAAATTTGCCAGATATTGCATAAACATTGAAACTGTGTGTAACTTCACCTTCATTTAGCTCTACTATGCACTGTAATAAATTCAGCTGCTCAGTTGTTTTCTGTACATTCGAGTGGATAAAAATAAAGTTCTCTGTGATGGGAAACTGAGGTGAAACAGAAAAATTATGACCCCTAATGCAAAGCTTGCACACAGGATAAAAAGTTTGTAAAGTTGGGGGATGCAGATCACATTATAAAAAAGTTTTTTTCCAGAATCACACATATAAGCAAGAGTTTTAGTACTGTAGGATATTGCTGTACATTAATTCTTCCCTATGCTGTCATGGAGGGATATGCCATCACTAATATTTTGTTTTCATTTTTTTTAAAGATTAGTTTTAGCTATTTTTACATGTACTTCATTTTTTAAAAAGTTTTTCTCTATATTTGTAACCTGATCACTTGATGCTTTATTACAACTCAGCAATCTCCACAATTTTGCAAAGTGTATGTTTACTTCCAAATTCAATTTAATGCCGTGTAATTTATTGAGTTTAATTTAACTTAGATTCACAAAAGAGGTTAAAAGCAGTTTATCAGTATTTTTCCATGAGATAATTATTTATGTTTAGTTGAATTTATTACTTGCAATATCAAAGTCCAGGGTTTGATTTCCCATGGCAGACACAGCATGTGGGTTTGTGCTGGAAAAAACAAACAAACTCTGAAATAATTTGATTCAGTACTGATGCAACACTGATTAGATTTAATTTATTTTTCACTTATGTTTATTTTGTTCACTGGTTATGGCATATAGGATATTCCATAAATAATTTAATATAGTGTTCAATACATTTTGAAAAATAAAAAGTATGTATTATTATAAGAATTTGTTCTACTTTGAAAATTAATTAATTTGTTTTAAGTTTATTTATCATCTAATCTTCTCAAATGTTTCTTTTCATAGGCAAAATGGTAGAAGATTTCTGGGGACCTTCTGAGCGTCTTCTTGGAGACATGAAGTTTTTAGAAAGCTCAACAAACTATGATAAAGTAGGCAAACAAAAGCAATAACTTAAGTTTTTAACTCACAGCTTTTGATATTTTATATTAATTAACATTTTTAAATATAAGTTTACATATGTGTTATTGCAAGTTTTAGTAATGTTTTATAAACAGTTAAAATATAAGGAATTCCTTCAGTTCTGTTTTATAATTCATATAAAAATTGAGTTTGGTTTCTGAAATATTTCAGCAGCTGTTTTGGTTCATTTGTCAGTTCAGATAGTTTTTGTACTGGTTGTGTGATCTTGTGTATGAGTAATAATTTTTATACCTGTGGTATTTTTAAACTTCAAAAACAATGTTTGAAGCTGTATTGTTATTAGTGTAAAGAAAACATTTTGGTTTATCATTTGTATTATAATGGTAACAGAGATGGTAGGCTATATTAGCCATATTGTTTTGCCTGTTAAAAAGTAGTAGTTTCTGTATTGCTAGTAAAAATTATGTTTTGCTTTATAGGACAACATCTCGGCTAAATCAATTAGAGATAAGTACACTTCAATTGGTGACTTTGACCCAGATAAAACAAAAACAGCTTCTACTGCTGCTGAGAGATTGTGTAGATGGGTGAAAGCTATGGAAGCCTATTGCAGATTAGTGAATACAAGGAAAAGCGGTATTAATTACTTCAGAAGAACAACTAAGATGAGGGTGTAATTTTAAAGTCTTGTAACAAGTTAATTAACAGAAGTAGAAGCTTTAAATTCTATAGAGGGACTGTGAATATGAATGACATCTTTGAAAGCTTACAACAGGTATTTTAAAATAAAAGTTTCACCTGTTCTAAACAAATATTGTACTGATTTGCATAATCATTACTGTTTGGATATTAGTCTCTTTGGCTAATTTTTGAGTGTGGTACCTTGTTATTTTTACTTATTTTCAGTGTTTATGTTACTTAGTTTGAAATTTCCTCTTTCTTTACATCTAATTGTATAGTAGGTGTGAGTTAAAAGATGTTATTGTTGAGTAGGTACTTTTTTATTCTCATGTTATTCAGTTTAGGTTTTTACTTTTGTGTTGTTTGTCTTTATGGGTTTTTTGGGGTGTGTTTTTATGATTCAGTTTGACAATTCCACTGTCATGAGCTAAGTAAGAGGGAACCATGTCCAGATCTCTGTGTTTACAGGCTGGGGATATCTCATGCTAAACCAACTACTATGACTTGAAAGTTCTAGTGTTTCATTTTCCCAAAATTATGAAAACTGTGTCTAACTATTTATCCCATTCTGACCAGGTATTTCTCTCAGATTGGTGGTCTCTTCATTTTCAGATATTTCTGTAGGTGTGTTCTCAACTGAGAGTACTGTTTCGCCCTCTAAATATATGTATGTATGTGTGTATCCATATATATATTTATATATATACATACGTATGTACATTCACCACTCACTTCTTTCTTTTTGATTTCTAGTCCCTCAACTTATAACTCTGGGGAGGATGCTTTCAGTCACTATTGGAGAGGTCTTCACCTATGTGCCTACCTTCTGACCAGAATTCTCTCCAAAGTTATTTCTCTTATCCTGACCACTCCTTGTTACAATCTGCTTGTTGCATCATATTGGCTGGCAAGACATGCTTCATTCTGCTTTGGCTCTTATTGGAGCAACAGCCTTTGCCCTTCCATCTGTCCTGAGTGCTCCTCCAGAAACTGCTCTAAGAGGTATTTCATACCAACATCACCAAACTCCATCTCCATGTGTGCCTTTTATCTGATATTTTTGCCTTATTCAGGGACTTTATCTCATGTAGCCATTTGCCACCTTCCTTTCTTCTGCTTGATTAGAATCTCAGTGTTCACATTTGTGCCCTATCCAGTTCTCTCTTTGAAGTCATTTCAATATGTTTCTTGTACCATCTTTTCATTAAGACCTATTTTCTCTTTTTCCTCGCATACATTCATTATTTTTCCCAGTATTTATGGCATTAATGTTTTCCACTTTCTTTAGTTTTTCTTGTATGTTATCCTCTATCCTGATTAGACCTACCATCCCAAGACATAGATTACCTAAGAAGGTTTTTTTCACCTTTTCTCCTATCTTCTTACCTCTCATTTGCCACCTGTTCTCCTCTTCGTATCTGGACTGACTACTGTGTCCAATTTCTTTTCTTCTATGTTATGTAGTTTGTACTGCTTCATTTCATGAGTCTTGCAATGCAATATCTTTGTTTCCTGTGATCTGTCACTTATTATGCTTACTGGTTGGTTTCATTAACTTTTACGACTGGTATATTCTGATGTGTTCATGGAAGATCACTCTTGACATAAAGTTTTTCTTACCAAATTTGTCATTTAACTGGTTCTTTAGCTGCTTGAAACTACTGTCCTTTAGAGAAGGTTAATCAGGCTGGTATGCAGACAACTCCCAATACATTTTTCACACATTATTTGCACATCCTAGCTGTGTCGTTTTGGGGCACTTATCGTTTTCTTAAGACTATGTATTAATAATTTTTACTTTATTTTATTGATATACATTATATTTCAGGGCCCAACCTGGTGATAGATATTGCCTGGTCAGGTATGCTTATTATTATATTAGCACTAAATCTGTATACTCCTATATTGCTCACTGTTAGATGGTGTATTTTTGTAACACTACTGTGAACTTATGTAGTGGTGTGTGTTTATACATAATTTTTTAAATCACTATTTCACATATAAAAGCCCATCACTCACAGACTCCATGAGCAAAGCAGACTGGTATTTTTGTCCATCTATACTGATCTATGATTCTTACAATCAGGATCTTTCTGCTTTTCAAAATATATATTAAATCTCACACACTCATTGCACTGTCTCCAGTGTATCATTCCTTTAGACTGCCCAGTGCACATTCCCCTACCGTACATGTACTCACTTGGTAAGAAGAAGGCTATTGTCAATATAATTATTGATTATTCAGCAACATAAAGTTCCGAATCCTAGGTACTTCCTCTGACGTGTTTTACCATGCTTGTTTATCTCAAAATCAATTTCTTATGCAAGGCATTTGCACTGGATGTTTCTGCATGGGCAAACCACATTTGGCCTGATACAATGTATCCAAGGTGCTTATTTCTGTAATTTTCAGAAAATGACAGCACTTTGCATAATCTGATGCATCCTGAGGCTTTTTCCCTTAGCCACTTATATCACATTATTAGCCACCTTACTATGACTAACTGTCACTATGTTCACTGTTAACACTTACCACATATATGGACAACTTATGCATTATCTATTAATAATTGGCTGATTCTAAATTACTTAACAACTTTTTGTCAAACTACTTGTACAAGGTACTTCCCATGAAAATTTTTTCTTTTGCTGTTTTGATGAGGAAGATTGATTTTCTTGTTCACAATAACAAAGTGCTTCTATTTGATGTTTTGCTCAGTTAGACAGCTACTGACATGCTCCAGTGTGCCCCAACACTTTACCCTTGGCACATATTTATTTGGGCGCATTATCAATTACAAACAAGACATTCCATTTTTGTCTTTACTCTTCTGTTTCACATCATAGTTATACAGCATTTCTTCACAGGATGGAGATACACATCTCTTTCTTGAAGATATGATGCTTGCCTCATAAGTATTACTTTGTTCATTACTAGGAGAAGAGCATACCTGTTCTAGAAGCAGTTCTATACTCCACATGTGTGCCTTCTTTTTATCATATATTACACATTCTTTTAAGGCAGTTGCTATCTGCTCAATGACAGTATTCATACTGTCACACCTTTACTAACCTCTCCACCTTTGCAGTATGGAATTCTGTCTTTGGGTGAGTGGAGATAGTACTTATTCAGAAATTAACATTTTCTTACATTGAAAATGTATTTCCGACATGTACATTACCTCCTCTTACCCATTTCCAATCTTTCCTTTCAACTGATATGCTGGTTTTTTATTTGTATTTGCCAATTCTCAAAAGAATTGTGCTAGAATAGTTAATCAGGTTTACAAGTTCCACAGTAGTTTTGTGGTAGAAACATAAATCATTTCCTATAAATAGTAGTGATTCATAAATTGGACTGTTTTGTTTTTGTATTTATGTTAAACAATTTAACAAATTAAACTTTGTAAATTTAACACATCATAAATATACTATGGTTTTTTAAAATAACTCATAAATTTGACTTTTCAATAACTCTCATGTTATCTCTGTCACTTGCTTTAATACATTTTATTACATTCCTTTATTTTTCTTTTCTGAATTTGTTATATTTTATAACAGCTTTACAGGCTGAATATTAGAAAATACAGAAACTCAATACGTTTCTGTTGTCAGAATCAAGAATTCTGATGTTATGTGACATTTATTTGCTATGTTTCAAACTTCAAGTCCATTTCATAACTTTATATATAGTTAAAAGAATGTATAATCATAAAGATTATTCCTAATTTCAAATATTTTGAGCAGCAGAAATGCAGGTTCTTCAGTATCAAACCTGATGGAGAAGATTTATATCTGAATGAAGAATTAGGATCATATATGTAAACTTGACTTTAGCCAAATTTCCTTACAACCCAATCAACCAGTGTGAGGAACCAGAAGCCACTCCTACCATTAACAATTTAGTTGTCTTTAACATACTTTGAAAATATATCTTTGCTTTTCTCTAGTTCTACAAATTTTTTAACATATCTGTCAATTTAAATATCTAAAAATCACTTAACATCATGGAATTTATCCCTGATTTTCTCTTTTATATCTTTAGTAAACTAGTTAAATTTAATCTTTCCTGTTATCCTTTTGCTTTTTTTGGCTTAATCTGTTTTTTTCACTTATGATAAATCTTGCATCAAGGTCTCAGAAGTACAAAGATCTCATTTGTTGTTTTTCTCAAAGTATAGCAAAACATCACACTTAACTATTTAGTGACCGCTTTTCTCTAAATACTCCTCCACCTCAACTTATTGAAGCATTTCCTCTTTAAAGAGTAACAGTTAATAAATCCAAAATAGAATACCTTCTTGCTTGTTTGCTGACTGACTGTTGGGTATAAAAAACCATCTTGAATCATTTCAAGAAGACTCTCTCTTTCATTACTTGACTTTACATGATCTTAATCAATGTGTCTAAAATTACTCCCCTATTACTATTGCATCAATATTTGTATTAGTAAAATCCTTGATGTTATTATACAGTTTATCATCAACCTCACATACATGAGGTCAGTAATAAACTATATAATGTTAACTTCCTTAACAATAATCCAATTGAAACCTTCCTGCACTTGCAACCTTTAATTGTAACTTCCATTCTAAAGTTTTCAACTTAACAATCCACAGTTTACTTCTTAGGTTAATAGTCTCTCAACCCCCTTTTCTTTAGAAATCCTTTCATTGTTAAATAATTTGACCTCTTATCTATTTATGAAGCACTACTTGACAAAAGTTTTGTGTCGACTTGTACCTTGTGAATCACTGGACTGATTGTCACCAAATTTGGCCTGTACCTTTAGGCACCTCAAAAAGTTAGCATTTGGATCTCTCCCTGGAGACCTTATGTCTTTCCTGTACATTTGTTCACTTATGGCTGGCAAACTATTAAACTTTTTGTCACCAAACCTCACAGGTACCCTTAAGGCAGTTGGATCTGATGTACTATTCCACCCCAAGAGATCCCTATTGTCTTCAATATGCTTTGAATGGATACATTACATCAGCTAGTTTCAAAATGATTCCTATTTTCAATATTTTCCAAGCTTAACAAAGTTCCCATGTTTCATATTATACCACATTCTCCAAGTTCAACTACAACTTTGAACTTGTCCATCTTGTTCCTAATATTCCTGATACTAGAATAATAGCTGCTATGCAAATTGTTGAATTTACTATTTTTATTTTAAACAATGCTTTCAAAGGCCAGGCACTAAGGATTTGGGCTGTATAGTAAACATTAATATCTTACATTATTCCATAATGAGTTAAAACCATATTTTTAGTGTTTTCAGGTTTAACTTAAATTCCAAACAGAATTTCAATGAAAAATTCACAGATTTACCAGCACTGTTGCAAGTTTTTGACTCTCATAGTACACAGTATTCAACTTAATTCTTTTTGGTGAATGTCCACCTTGGAAGATATATTTATAGTATTGTGCTGTTGACAAACTTTCTCAGCCTATTTTCTAAGATCAAGCATGGTTTGTTGTATTCTTTTTTATTTTTTTATTCTTTGTTTTTAGAGTAGACAAAGGCCTTCATCTTGGCATTAGTAGGATAATCCTCATCACCTTGGTCAATGGTAATCTATTGCTTTAAGTGCAGTTGGACAAATCATTCTGTTGGTTCTAGCTGAAACTCAATCTTCAGTCAATGAAAGTGCCATGTAGCTGTTTAAAAAGCTTCTTCTTCAGTCTCTCTTTCACTTTTTTGAATGCTCCTTACTAACATATCAGAGCAAGAATAACTTTTCTCTGGCAGAGAATGTTGCACAGATGAGAATATTTTTGTATTACCGTATATGTTAAAAATGTCATTTCCTATTATGTACATTAGACCTTTAGCATCTCTTTGAAGTAACATGGTGCAAAGAATCCTTATTATAGTCATTCAGAATGCATGCAAATAATTGTTCTTGTCAAGAAGTCTGAAACATTCCGTCCATTAAACTTCTTAATTTGGAAAGTTTGACATTGCTCTGGATTTGATAAAAAAAAAAACAACTTTCGAAATGAATAGACATCATTCCTGTGCCCTGTTGAAGTACTACAATAATACCTTGCTTTTACACATGAGTTCGTGGATAATCTGCTTCGGTTTTGTGGTATCATAAAATCCAAGGGATCTTCAGAAATAATGCTAGACTTTTCATCTTTATCACTCCAGAATGGAATAGTATAATCAATCCTTCCTCATCTTTTTTCTTTCTGTCTTTAATTTTCTCTGCAGCTGTTTCCCACTTTCTTTTGCCATTTTGATCTCCAAGCCTAAACTGTTGCATCCACACTGACATCGAGAACATTTCCTACAAGTATCATACGTATGCCCTTTGCACTTACAAGCCATTTTCCTCTTTTCCTGTATTAATATTGTTTTATCAATACAAGATCAGTACAGTATGTGATTTATGGGTGTGACAATTATCTGCTTTTTGTCCAATCAGGTTTTTGTAGGTGTTAGCCAATGAACAAATGATCCATGAGGACTTCAAAAATTAAGTTACACAAAATGTTGGTTGCCTAGTGCATGGAATCACTGTCAAATTTACCAAATATGTCTTTAATACTTATTTATGTTGTTATACTCTAAACTTCATCTTTACAAATTTCACATTGCCCCAGTTAGCTTATTTGCTACCATACAAAAGAGTCTTGTAGAGTTGAGTCATAGGATGAATAATAGATCAGGTTGGCAGCAGTTCTTGATAGCAGCAACATGTGACTTTGGATATGATAGTAACTGACTGAATATCTTTACAAACATCTTCAGAAGTTCACCTACTAACTAACCAATTTCAGTGAATCTCATCTTTAGTATATAATCTCTCCCTTATCGTGAACACTATCCCACAGCTCCAGCTAACTTATCTGTTGGCCTAAGTGTCCACTTCCACTTGACAATCTTTTACTTAAACTTTGGATCTTACTCAATAATTTATTTCAGTATCTGGCTTGAAGGAGTATTTCTTTAACCTCAGATGTGTATTTCTATCCTTAAATATCTGATGGCATTCTTTATACTTTCTAAGCATTTCGTCTCTCTTGTCTAGTTTTCATTATCATTTTCTCCTACATGCACTACAAAAAAGAGGATGTTTCTTGGTACCAACAAGTAAATTATCAACATGCTTCATAATGTCTTGTACTTTAGTATTTAGCAAACAAATTTTTAAACATACTCCCTCCACTGACATTTATAGCAGTTATTGGACCTTTAGGATTTCTTCCTTTGCCCATCTAAGCATTGGTCTGAATTTTTTACACTTGCTCCAATTTTTTATAATTCACTCAATTGCCCATAAAGATATTTGTCTTGTAATGTTTTCCAGTTACATCAATGATCCTTATATTCTGGTACTGTAAATGAGACCCTCATTCAAATAGTTATCACTTTTTCTTAACAAAGTATTTAGACATGGGTTTATTTACAGATGTGTTGCAAGAGTTAAAATCCTTGGGTGCAATCTTTGTTCTACATAGTTGATTTTTGTTCAATAATATTTTAAAACATTTGAAAAGAACCTTTCATTTTAAGACATGGTTTTCACATATAAATTCCCTATTTACTATTTTCAGAGTAGAAGCTAACTGGACTTCCTATATTCCATCATTGTTATCTGGTGTCATTCTCAGGTGAAGATACATATTTGGTCTGAAAGTTTTTGAAATTCCTTTTGTCGTTAATCCAGAACATCCTGGAAAAAATGTAGTCTTTTTTTGTATGTGCCATCCTTTACTAGGTTGACTTCTCACAAGGTCAATTTAGATCAGTCACCTCCTGCTCCCTTTCTACAATTATTCAGTCAGGTCTGAGAGGTTCCAAGGCTTTCCCTGATTGCTTTTGTGTTTACTTTTTCTTTGATCGCAAAAAGATCTAAGAACAAATACTTACTTTTCCCTCAATCATCTGATATTGCTGTTTATGCATATTGGTACAACATGGTTTGGCTTACAACCACCAGAAGGAGACATATATTTAGTTTCCCCAAAGACTTGACCTTATTTTGAAAATATGGAGTTTCAGAATGAAGTCTGTAATCACTTTGAAAAGATCAAAAACCATGATACTCTCTTCTTCAGTATCTCCTAGAGTACCAACCATTGCTACTTCTTCTCTTGCTAACTCCTTTGAAGCAACCATAATCCAACATTCCACATCCAAACACTGTGAGCTCAAACTTCATGCATGGAAATTATGCAGTCCTTCACATGGCATTGGAGTTAAACTTCTAAAATTGCTTTGTATTTGTCTTAATTTCTCCATAAACCCCAATGATTTCTCACAAGGAAATTAAATCCACCTTAACAAGACGTGGCAACGATATCTTATTTTTTGATAAGACACGTTTATCATCCACCTTTTGGTATTATAAACATTGGAAATTTTTCATTCCTCAGTTATATCTTTACTTCTCAAATCGTTTAGCATATTTTATCCCAAAAAGCCTTTTCAATTTCCAAACTCAGATAATGTAGTATTACATGTTTTCTCTCCACATTCGAGCTTTTAGCCTTATCTGCTATGCATCATATTTCCTCATAAAACATACTTTTTGTTGCTGCTGGCCTGTGAATATCATAGCTTGGAGTCGTTTGCACAAGACTCTTTATTACTGTACTTCTATTCTGCTATATATTAATAGGTACTTCCTTCCTGAAACTCTGGCAGCCAAGGAAGAGCATAAATCCTTCTCACCAATTACTTTGCCAAACACTTTTCACCTCTATGATTGTTCAGGCCCCAGTAGTTTGCTATGTTTTGTTAGAGCTCTGAGGTATAATGTGGATCCACTAACTCCATTCAATTGAAAGAAACTGACTTTTTATCCATTTGGATCCTTCAGTTTCCTGCTACTTATCCCTGATAACCTTGATGAAGTAATTTCGGAAATTTTTATAGATTGCTTATGCTGGACTTACTTTACAGCAAGAAACTTCTTCAAGTCACATTTCATCAGATTTATCATGCTTCGGTTTTTAGCTACCCATTTGAATTGCCCACTGGAGGACATTATGTGAATTATTCCTAAAACTCTTTCATTACATTATTTGCATGTTCTTCTGAGGGTTTTTGTCTACCCCTTGTGGCCATTTTACCACATCTGCTAAATTATAAGAAGAAGTATTTTTTCAAGTTCCCTTACTTCATTTTTCCCACTGGATCTCACTATGTGACAAGTGTTGCCCAGACAGATACTTTCTTGAAGCCAATTCCACACTAGCAACTACTATTTCTCTCTACTTACTACTGATTACAACAAGCTCTGTAGAAATGAAGTGTTCCATAAGATCGCCTAGTAGTTCACCAAGTGATATTACCATACTATCCTGGACCTTCACTCATGGACAATCATGAGTAAAGTATAAGAGTATTCTTCCCTTTTATACCAGTAATCACACTGAATAAATCTAAGTCTGTTAACTTTTAAAAATCTGGGGAACTAGGTTCAACTATTGCACTTTTTACAGAGTACTATTCCTCATGACACCCTCATGTACATTATCTTGCAGATTCTACTGGTGAAGCCAGGAAGGTAGTCCTTACCACACACCACCTCGGTGTGGATTCCAGTACATGGTGATGGGATTTCTCAGGGAAGGTTCTGTTCTTTAATTTTACCTCCTTTGGGGTCTAAACATCCACCCACGTTTTTGCCGTGCATGGCAACCTGTGAAGTAGAGGAGAGGATTCTGGTGGTTGAGAGGTCCAACCCTAACACACAACTTTGGCTTTGAATTACTGTAGACAGGCAGCCTTGAGTAAATTGGCTGCTCCACTCGAGCTAGGGTCAATCAACCGCCAGTGTTGGATGTTTTTAACAGGTGTTGTGGACAATATATCTGATGCTGGTGTTTGGTAATAGTGCGTATGAAACCCTGACATTGCTGCAGTATCCTTTTTTGACATTTTAGTGTGTCCCCTCATAGGGCTTTATGGTAGGTGGGGTCAGTGGGCACTGAAATTTCTCCTTTTTTATAATGAATATTCCAATTAAAAATCGTAATAAAATAGTGAAAAAACAGTCTACAGGTAGATGACCACATTTTGAAGATTCTGAGCAGCAATTCTCACCATGTTTACCACCTGTTGTACCTAAGTTTTTATATTGCATTCACTTTCAAACAAACCTTCAGGGCATATGTCTCCCTTTTTTATTCAGAAGGGACTAGAGGGACTTGCTGGCTCTCCAAAGTCAGTAAAGAAGCTTTGATCTGGTGACATATTGGTGAAAACATCCACATCTCAACACAGTGAACTCTTCTTGCACTCAAAGGCAATTGCAGATGTACCTATTGAAGTTACACCTCATGCTACTTTGAATTCATCAAAAGGAATTATTGCTGAGAGGGATTTGAAGAACTTTTCCGAGTCAGAGATTCTCAGTGATTTTTCTACCCTAGGAGTTTCTGCAGTGAGGTGTATGTCCACTCGAAAAGATGGAATTATGGTGCTGACCAATGTCCCAATCTCACATTTACGTCACCAAGTCCACCTGCCACCATCAAAGTAGGTTATCTTAATTGCAGAGAGAAAGCATCCCAGATCATGATGGAACCTCCTTCACTGTGTCGTGTAGAAAATGTCTCCAGTGGGATGTCCTAATTGTGCCAGTAACGTTAAAAGCCATCTGGACCATCCCTTTTAAGTTTTTCTCATCAGAGAACAAAACTTTCATCCACTTTTCTACGTCCCATACTTGGTGCTTCTCAGCAAAATTTAATCGAGCTCTTTCGTAGTGTGGAAGGAGGCGCAGCCTTTGAAAACGTCTATGGTTTTTGAAGCCTTTCTCTTGTAGTTGCCGTCTTCTTGTTCGTTAGTTGTATTCCGCCTCCCTAAAGGCCTTAATCTGGTTCGACAATCGACTGATGTCTTACCGTACAACCCGTCGAACCCTCCTGCTCAATGCTGACGAAATTTTCTTGGACTAACCACTTGAAATTCTCGTTCTGTATCTCTCAGGGTCTTTTAAGAAATTTGTAACAGCAGTTTTACTATGCCCAATCTCTCCAACGATGGCACGTTGAAAGAGACCTTGCTTTCGCAACTCGACAATTCTGCCACGTTCAAATTCTCTAGACATTTTAGCCTTTCTCATAATTTTACCTAATGTAACACAGGAGATGTCAGTGGAAAATGTTGACAACGCTAATGCTTGAACGCAAATTACTAAATTTCGTTACATGTTTACTGATTAACGCTTCCTTTCATTATAGTCTTAAACTTTTGACCAGCTAATATTTAGGCTAATTTCAAAATTTTTTTATTTTTATTTTCCCTTTTCTTATTTTCATCTTTCGAAGCTTTACTCAAATATCTGGTTGAGTCTGACAACGCAAAGTGCATATTTTTTCTTTCTGTTCATTGGCCTTAAGAGTTTGGCCAGCAGTGGTTATTTTTTTTTAAATACATTCTGTCGTGTGTAATATAAATCTTAATAATGTATTTACTTTTTAAAATAATGTTTATCTTTATTGCCAACAGGGGACACTGCATTTATTACAGTAATTTTTTATGCCTAATATGAAAACGTTCCAGCAATTTGCATATTTGCGAAACTGCAAGAGAGTAATATACTTACTAAGTACATAAATAAAATAATAATTTAAAATAATATTGTTTGAACAGAAAGATTATTTCTTAAACATTATGAATATATTTGTTGGTAGGTACTATAAGTCTAATTTGCGAACAAGACAATGTCTCTTTGCCACTCTTAGTTTTGCACATTTCGAAGTTTCAATCCTTTCTTTTCAGCCGATAGCAATTAATTTATTTAAATGGGTGTACACTAATGTCTTCATATTTAAAGTCAAAACGTCTGTAAGAAAAAATGGAAATCTATTCTACTTCAGGATGTACAAAAACGCTACACGAAAATAGTCCATTATACCCTCAAAGAGAGTTATCAAGCCACCTAACTCTAGGTGATGGATGTTTACACCTACTTATATCCATTTAATGGTTTATCTTTATTGTAAGATATCAAACCCTTTTTATGCTTCACAAGACCAATGTAAGAACACATGTAGTGCCCTTTTCATTCAGCAACAATGTTATTCTTGATAAAGAGAAACTTGAAATAAAAATGTATCTCAGAATGGCTTCTGTGGATGTTATCAGTTTTATTGATAAGGAGAGAACAACGTTTTGACCTTCATTGGTCATCTACGGGTTAAGAAAGAGAAAATTTGAATGTATCCGTTGACAGACATGTCATAGAAACGAGAGTATAAACGGGTACAGGATTGTAGAGGACGTTGTAGGTGGATGTTAGGTTCCTTTACATTGGTTTAATTTTAGTTTTAGTTGTTGTGTAAGTAGGCTTCTTTGATTTTGCGTTTGTTTATATTTGTATCCCTACTTATTATCTGGATGTTTTTTATGGTTATTTTGTGTTTATATGATTTACAGTGTTCAAAAACGTGTGAAGGTGCTTTGTGTTCTTTGAATCTATTTTCCACTTTTCTGCTTGTTTCTCAAATATAATGTCGTGGCAGTTATTGCATTGCATTTTATAAATTATGTTGTGTTTGTCAGTGCAGTTTTTACATACTATGGACTTTAGTTTTGTACCTGGTGTTTCAATAAATTTGGTGTTTACCGGAATGTTGGGTTTTGTTATAATTTTTTTTCCAAATGTTGGTTATTTTTTTGCTGATGTCGGTAACATATGGTATACAGCATAGTATTAATTATGTATTTTAAAATATAAAGAAGTTGTTCACAAATATTCTTGTGTCCCAAACTAAATAATTGAATACAAACCGCTACAGTTTATCTGTTGAACGCACTCATAGTGACAACTCCAAGAACAGTAATTAATGCTCAATTTGGGAAATGTCATTTATTTGAAGAAAGAAGTAATTTATGTTTTATATGATGCTAGAAATCTGGTTTTGCTAACTGTGGTGGGCAAAACAAAGGTATTTCATGTTGTAGCTTTATGCTTAAGAACAACAAATAAACATAAAATTTACAGAAACTTCTGACTACACGTAAATTCGTGAACACAAATTACTGATCCGAGTCTCTTGAGAACTAAAAATAAAATGTACAATTCAGTGAAGACGAAGCTTTTTAAAAAGTTAAAAAATCAAAAAAACAAGAGACATCAAAATCCCGAAGAGATTTAAAGAAAGATCTGTTTGGTTTCACTGTATCCTCAAATTTAGACATTGGTTTTTAAATAATTAAAAATAATGAAAAAAAAAACATGGACATATTTGAAATATAAATAATTTTATTCAATGAGATATTGTTTCAATCAGTAATTTTCCCAATAACAATAATTAAAAATAATGAACAAAAATAACATGGACATAGTTGAAATATAAATAATTTTATTCAATGAGATATTGATTCAATCAGTAATTTTCCCAATAACAAAGAAAACATTAAACATGTTAACGATGAATTCTCTTTGAGGTGGTAACATATGAAGAAGGCTTAGATGGATAAGTAAGAAAACGTTGTTGCCAGTGTAACGTAGCATCAAATCTGTGATATATGGAGAATGTTTTGTCATCAGTAGATACAAGTAGGTTACACAGACTCTGAAATATACATACATATATACAGTTTGTTACCTGTTTGTTGTACACGTACTTGATCACTACAAAACTTCATCGAAACATTTTAAATATTTTAACAACGTGTTTATGGCTCTGTTAGTAATTTTATAATGTTCTGTTTCTAACTGAATTGAATAATTTCACTAGTAATACATTACCTATTAGCTTGCATATCTTTCGTATACACAGGTGTAAATTCTGTTGGAGATTTTTTTCATTACTAGTGACAGCTGACCCTTGTGTGTAGCTTTGACACGATATATATAATAAATAAACACGTTTTTACCTGATAAAAAGACCTAGATTTCAATTTTTTGCAATTGTGTTTTGAAATCTCTGTTGTGTTCTACAATGATACTATTGTATTGCATTCTTATATGAATTTGTTGTGTTCTACCATATTTCTAGTGTTCTACTCTATTTCTGTTTTTTTCTATAATATTTTACTGAGTGCTAATATACGTCTGTTATATTTTACAATGGTTCTGTTGCTGCAGATAAAAATCGCACATTATTTCTTTGTGACAGTACTGCAGATAAAAATTGCACACTATTTCTCTGGCAATTCTGTAGATAAAACTTGCACACTATTTCTCTGTGATAGCATTACAGTTAGATCTATAGTCCATGCATATTTTTCATATAATTTTCACATATTTTAATGCATGTCACTCCACAGTTGTTAAAACCTGTTAGAACTGTTTTATGTATTTGACAACAAATAACTATTCTGTGTTATCTCTAAGTTACATGTTTCTACTATTACAGTTGGCAGTGTACAAGGATGTATGTTAAATATTTGACTAGTACAGATGACAGTGTACAATAATTTGTTTTACACGTTTGTACTATCACAGTTGACAGTGTACAATGATCTGTGTTTTGACTAGTACTGTTCACACTCACTATAGATGTACACGCTTATAGCTGGAATCAAGTTTTGATTAACGTATTTCCTAATGTAAAGAAATGAAGAAAATTAGAAACGTTTGTCTGAAATCAGAAATTTTAAAATTGTGCTGTCGTTTAGTCGGCCATGTTTTGCACGGTTATCAGTCACGTATACTTTATTTTCTCTTCATAGGTCTTAATAGTTACTAATCTATTTAGAAATCTGTTCAAAAACATATTATATACAATGGAGTTGATAACCATGTTTGAGTCATTTCTTTAGTTCAATGTGATCACTATTTTGTTACGAAAACGGACATAAAATTAGGTCAGTGCTGCACTGGACACGCAATGTGACGGGTCATTTCGTCTCCTTCCCCATTTCTTTTTAAACTCCACCAGAACGAAGCAGATTTTTGGAACTAGTCTAGGTAGTGTTTCTTAAAAGTTAGTAAAGGTAGTGTTTTTTAAAAGTATTTTTTTCCATGAATTTCCCGAACTTTTCAGTTTGGTTACTTCATCACACATCCAATTGTGTTTAAATCGTTCATAATATTAAGGTTTTTGTTATGATAATAATACAAGAATGGCGTTAATAAACGTAAAATAAATGTAACTATACCTTCTGTGGCCAAACCACAGTTCCGGCACAAGTAAAAGCAGTGGCTCCACCAGCCCAGACATCAGAAAGCTGAAATTAAAATGTACCTCTGTTACTATTAGCGTAATTTATCTGTCCCGGCATGGCCAGTGGGTTAAGACGTGCGACTCATAATGTGATGGTCGCGGGTTCGCATCCCCCTCACTGTAGGAGCGTTATAAAGTGAAGATTAACGTTGATAAAAGTGTAGCCCAAGAGTTGGCGGTGGGTTATGATGACTCTAGTTTTACACTGCAAAATTAGGAACGGTTAACGCAGATGGCCCTCGAGTAGCTTTGCACGAAATTTAAAAACAAACTCATCGCACCGCTGAAAGTAATAAAACAATCAAAACTAAACTACAAACAATCCAAAACACACTTCTCACAACTGCATACAGAGTCCCGAGATCAATATCATCTAAATTCATTCATAAATACTCGAACATACCAACCATATCAGATAGACTCCTAAATATTACAATTAGGTACTTTAACAAAAATTGGATGAAAAATGATTTATTATGCGAACTAGACAGGTACCTCATACATGATGAAGAAAATCCTAAATATCTCTCCCCAATTAACATATATTTTAAATATAAAGAAAAATAAATTAAAGTAAAATATGTATGTATATAAACTTTAAGTCTCATATTTATAGTTTACATATTTATGTATTTAAATAATAATAATAAAATAAAATAAATAAATAAATTGCCACCAGCTAACTTGACCTACTGTGAATAATAGACTATAAATGGACATTGCCCTGAGAAGGACCTAACATACAAAAGTTAGGGAAAATAAGTTCAGGAAGGAGGAAGAGGTCAAAGAGAACCTGACCCTCCAGGACAAAATACCCAGATACCATTGATACATTCATAATGAAAACTACAAAAAAGTATTCATCTTTCCAGCCCATAAATGGTAATTTTTACAGCAATACTGTTGTTGTTAGGCCCAAAAACTAACGAGATATTTATGAATAGTTCACTGGTATGTTTAAAAACGAAATATTAGCTTTGTTAAGAAAAGAAAGTATTTTGTTTGTTAGAAATGGAATAGTTACTTAAAATAATATTTCATAGAACATTTATAAAAATATTTCGTTTGTTAGGTTACAAAATGAAAAAACGTAACTGAATGAAAAAGTCATTTTAAAAATATATTAGACATCAGCTACTTAACGGAAAGAATATAAAGAAATATTCTTCTGTTTTTCCCTCACAAAAATCTTTCTATCATACCTGAAAACTGCTTTGACGTTAAGACAAAATGTTGTTGTTTCTCTAAACTTTAAAGAGACATTATATCTTTATAAACACACAGAAAGACTAGTTGGAATATTTAAATCAAATTAGGCCGTGATAGGTTTAGTTTTGTAGTTTGTGTTAAGTAATTAACAAATATTTAAAATTATTAACTCACATAGAACATCCACGTTGCTATCCGGTCTCCAGTCCGGTATTCAAATCCTTGAAACTTTGAGTAAAACAATATATATGTATGTATTTCTTTCCATAACCTACAACTTATAGTAAAAAGATGTAATTATAAACTACAGAACTAACAACAATATCAGGATATTTCTCAGCAAATCGTGTTTTATACAGAAGTTAATAGCATTGTTTGTAGGTAACAAGTAATACAATAAGTTAGTTTTTAATTGTTTGTTTGACTTCAAGCAAAGTTATTATGGACTATCTGCTGTGTACATTGCGGGGAATCGAATCCTGTATTTTAGCAGTGTAGATTTGTAGACTTACTAATGCACTTACTTCTGACAAATGTGTGAACTAATCTGATTTTGAATTTCTACAAATCACTTTTTCATTTCTTATGAATATTTTTCTCGAACATCATCTCATAGCTGCATAATTACAATCTTTAAAACTTCAAACTTGTCTTGTAAAAAATTCACTCATCTTATTTATAATTCTTTTATTACTTTCCAAAGTTTGATTTTGTTGAGACATGCACGGCTAAGGAAAACTCTGATCCAATACAGTTGCATGGTCATTACTCACCTCCATAAACTAATCTCTTAGGGTCAAACTTGGCCTAGTATATGGCGTCTCAGACAGTGCATTATACAGTTTGCACTCTTTTACTTGCCAAAAACACCGGGTCTTTGAGGCAGTGAGTATATTATAAGAGTGACAATCAAACACCACTGTTTCAGCAAAACAGTCTATGAATTTGCGGTTGGCTGCGTTAACTAGTTTATAACTTCAAAATTAGCCCTGAAGTAACTTTACAAGAAATTCAATAAATAAAGAATCTCATCACTCAAAACATCTGGGAAACATAAAATTATACCAAGTTTATTACTAGATTTCGAACGAAGAAAAGTCTTATTTCTTAACTTAAGATATTCATACCATGGATGCATTCATTCCAGCACTTTGTAGATGGCCCTTATGTGGTACGTAGTGACCACCAATCCCATAGTTTGCGACCTAACTATAACAAAGAAAAACTCTTTTATACGGGGATGAAACAAGATGTCAACAGTTTAACAAAACATGTAACTAAACTAGAAAATTGACTCAAAATGAAATTGAAGCAAGTAAACACGACTGAAACATTAAATTACATAGAAAACTTCCTAGTGCTTACAGAGAAAATCATAAATCCTGGTCATGAGTAATAACTAACGAAATTCATGTTAAGGTCATAAAAAGGTAATAAAAGAAATGCTACTTATCACGAGTAATAATTAACAAAACTTGTGTTAAAGTCATACGATATTAACTATAGAAATGTTACATATCACGGATGTAAGTGACTGTCAAGTTTTATGGTGCCCTATTCTTTATACTGGCGATTGTTGGCGATACATTTCAACAATAAACATACAGCACACAACCTACTTGTTTCATTGTAATATATTAAAAAAAGCGAATCATATGTACACAAAAAACTGTTAATTATTGAACAACATATCCTTCTTGATAACCTATAATATTCTTAATTTCGTAAAATAATCAACTGTATATCCAATCTAGTAACTATTATACATCTCGTTAATTAATGAAAAATATATTTTACCCGGTAAGTTACACTATTCTGAATCTCCAGAATTGGTGAACAAAATTTACTTGGTTAGTTACAGCAGTATCAGCCTCATTAATACATCAATAATATATTCTACCAAAGTAAGTTCCAGTGTTGTGTCTTTACCTCTAGTATTCGGAACGTCGTCAATTCATCAGATATATTCTACCAGATAAACTAATGTTTTCTGAACTTCGTTCATTAATTTGTTAAATATTAACCTACATGGTAAGCTATAATATTATGAATTTCGTTAATTAACAAAGGGAATGTTATCATATCCGGTAAGTTACAGAGTTGTGAATGTCTTTAATTTATCACTAAAAACATTACCTTTCAGGATAAGCTACAAACTTCTGAATAATGTTAATTAATGACGAATATATTATCCAACGAACTTAGGCACACTATTTGGAACCTCCATAAATGAACAAAAAATACCATTCACTGTAAGTTATGGTTTCCATTGAATCATCAACAATATTCCCTACAGCCGACATGGCAAGGCAGTTAGGGAGCTCGAACCGCAATCTGAGGATTGTGGGTTTGAATCTTTGTCTACCAAGCATTTTTATCCATTTATCCATGGGAGCATTATAATGTGATGGCCAATTCCACTTTTCATTGATAAAAGTAGCTTAAGATGTGGCGGCGGGCGAAGATGACTAGCTACCTCGAGTTTCACACTGCTAAACTAGGAATGACAAGCACAGATAGCTTTAATGTAGCTTTGCGCAAAATTCTGAAGACAAACAAAAATATTTCCAATCACAGTATTCTGAATCTCGACAATTAATCAAAAAGTATCTAGTAATTCCATTCCCAGTGTGCCTCTGAAAAAGAAAGGTACATCTTTCGAAAGCGTTCGGGTTATAAGATTTTTACTATTTTTTTACTTGGTAAGCTACAGCACTTTGAACTTCCTAAATTACTTAACAATATATTATCCTATACTGATATTCTGAATGCCGTGAGTTCATCAGTAAATACTAAATAGGGTGAGCAACAGTATTCTAAATATCATGAATTGTAAACAGTATATTACCCTATTTACCAGCTATATTATTATGAGTCTCGTTAATTAATCAACAAGCTAACCTACTTAACAAGAAAAAGTATTCTGAATTTAATTAATTAATCAAAAATATATGACATGAGGTAACCTACACTATACTGACTCTTGTCAGTTAATCGACAATATATCCTACCAAGTAAAGTACAACATTCTAAACCTCGATAAATAAACAAAAGTATATCATACCTGATAAGCTATGATTTTTTTAATCTGGTTAATTCATCAACCATATAGATTATCCCACCTGGTAAACTACAATATTTTTAAACTCGTTCATTAATCAACAATATATTCTACCTGATAAACTACAGTATTTTTTATCTCGTTCATTAATCAACAGTGTATCCTACCTGGTAAACTGCAATATTTTTAATCTCGTTCATCATTCAATAGTTTACCAGATCACCTGGTAAACTACAGTATTTTAAAACTCGTTCATTAATCACCAATATATTCTACCTCTTAAACTACAATATTTTTAATTTCGTTTATTAATCAACAGTGTATCCTACCTACTAATATACAGTATTTTTAATCTTGTTCATTAAACAACATTATATCCTACCTGGTCATGTACAGTACTCTGAATCTCATTTATTAATCAACAATACATTTTACTTGGTAAGCTTCAGTTTCTTCGTTACTTTACTCTGTAGCCAACCTTGTAATCATTGCAACTCAATGGTCCAATTTCACAATAACTGAATCATTTTCTTTAGTCAACCGAGAACTAGAAGGTACAGAAAAATATTCTTGTGAAACAAATATAGTAAATTTATTTCATCACCAAAAGAAACTTTCCTCTAATTATCTGATTAATTACTTGGTCTGTATAATATCTCTGTTCATCTACTTTACTATTAATATGTTTTGCTGATAAATACTGTGGCAACAAATCTAGTAAACATTTATGATTTTCGTTGCCATCCAAGCGACTAAACTGTCTTACAAGACCTAACTTTTAGATATGTACATGTTAGAATAACAGTAGGTCTTTTAAAGTATTACTTTACAACACAACACAGGGAGAGAAGTTCCTTACAATACAATATATAATCCATCACACAACAACAACAAGAGTAGTCTATCACAGTACAACAACAGTGAAGTATATCACAGTACAAGGACAGTGGAGTTTTCTCTCATAATACAGCAACAATAAAGAAGATAATCTTAAAACAACAACAACAGATAAATCCCTCCCAGTACAACAATGGATTGGTCCTTCATAATACAAAATAAAGAAGTCCATCTCTTCAAATTGTTACAAAAATACATAGACCATTCAATAACCATTAAACGAGGTGATAAACCTCTAGCTGTTAAATATTCATTCACTGTCGACATACTCACTTATCTTGAATACACATCTTGCACTTGTTTGCATAAGAGAAGCTTCAAATTCACCACTGATACCATAGTGAGAAGGTTTATGAAGCTGTAAGGAAAGAATGATAATGTTCAGATCACAATATTACACAAGGAGAAAAGACAGGTATTATTGAAATTACAAAACTAAATGGCTGGAATTACTGATAGTGTACACATCTCAGGTTTACTATTGAAGGAAAGATTGATTGTGTACAGATCTCAGGTTTACTGCTGAAAGAAAGATATATATTGCACAAATCTTGAGTTTACTATTGAAGGAAACATTGATTGTTTACAAAACTTAGGTTCACTATTGAAGGAAATATTGATTGTGTACAATTTCAAGTTTAATATTGAAAGAGATTTATGATGTACAGACATACGCTTTTTTATTACACTGTTCAATCATCAAGTATACGAGGTCTGCACAAAAAATACGCGGACTGTTTGAATTGCGCGGCTCCAGTTAGTTCCAGGGGAATCCGCTTGGTGTCGCTAGGTTTGCACAGATAAGCTGATTACGACGCCATTTCCCGATTGTAGATATCTTCATTTGTGTATTAGCTACGCGGTTTTAAGTGAAGTGCGATTTTTTCGTTTGGTGGATTTCAGAATGAATGACCTGAAGGAGCAACGACTTGCTGTGAAATTTTGTGTTAAACTTGGAAAATCTGAGACTGAAACATTTGCTACGCTTAACACGGCTTATGGTGATGTTGCTATGAAGCGTACAACATGTTTCAAGTGGCATGAACGTTTTAAGGATGGTCGACAGTCCATTGAAGGTGATTAGCATCCTGGACGTCCTTCCATGTCAACTGACGACCCACACGTCGACAAAATCAACACCCTGGTGCGGGCAAATCGACGTCTGACTGTCAGGGAGCTTGCTGAAGAGTGAGGGATATCGGTTGGATCTTGTTACGAGATTTTGACCGAAAAATTGAAGATGCACCTCATTGCTGTGAAATTTGTGCCTCAGAACTCGTGAGTTTTTGGCCAAACACTCGATCACTGTTCTTCCCCACCTCCCCTTCTCACCTGACCTTGCGATTTTTTCTTGTTCCACAAACTCAAAAGGCCCTTGAAAGGAAGAAGATTTGAGACGATTCCCGAGATTAAGACAAATGAGACGAAGGAGCTGGAGGACATTACAAAAGAAGCGTACCAAGACTGTTTCAACAAGTGAAAACACCGTTGGGATAAGTGTGTGCGTTGGGGAGGAGAGTACTTTGATGGGGGCTCAGACCTGTAACTTCTAAATAAAGTACATTTTGTTTTATGACGTCAGTCCGCGTATATTTTTAACAGCCCTCGTACAGTGTAAGAATTGTTATCGCTAAAGTATATTTGCCCGTTTTTTGTAAATTAAGTGTGGCATTTTGTATAACTATTTTTGTGAAGAAAATTGATTTTTAATCGTATAAACTTAAGTTTATATGCTAAAATGTTTAAATTCTTACTGTAACTTGACTATGTTCTTTAGTCTTTAGATTTCTTGGTCACTTATGGCATCGTGAAGTTGAACAGTATAAGGTTTGTGGCTCTTTTCCTCTAATTTAATTGGTTGTATTAGCAGATACAGATGATGACCACTAAAATATCGACACTTGAGATCCTTAATCCATTCTAAAGGCTGTGACAAAAATATCATATATTACAATAAAAAATACTGTATTTTAATTTTATTACAAGTAAATTAATTATTTTATAGTATGAACGTTATTAATACTAAAATTCACATTTACATTAGGTACGAGTTAATATGTACCAGTTTTAAACAGAGTAGACAGACGTAATTAAAGGCAGTAGACACGTAAAGATAAAGATATCCAGATATCAATAAAGTAAAAAACATTGAATGCATACATATAAACAAAGACAGTAGACACATGTATATAAATAAAGTAAGAAACAGTAGACATTTAAATTTGAATAAAATGAGAAACATTGATCACGTGTATTGAAATAAAGAGGGTAGACAAATATGCATAAATAAAATAAAAAACAGTAGACTAATGTACATGAATAAGTAGACAAGTGCATTTCGATGAAGTAAGAAACATTAAAAAGTTTATGTAAACAAAGAATACACACATGTACACGAATAAAGTAAGAAACAGTAGACACCTACATGTGAATGAAGTAAGAGACATTGAACACGTACATATGAATGAAGCAAGATACATTAAACAAATTTTTGTAAAGAGAGGAGATAAGTATAAATCAATAAGGTAAGAAACACGGGACAAGTACATGTGTGAATAAATAAAGACATCTACATGAGAATAATGTAAGACACTTGTGAATGAAGTCATTAACAATGAACACTAATCCATGATTATTTTTCATACATTAAGGCTACTTATGTAACTTACAGTATGAAACATCCTCATATTTGGTATAATAAATCAGCATATTTACGATGCTCCTTTAAAGTTGATTCTAACGTACAGATCTACCTGAAACATATATTCATTACCCTGAGTTGTTCTACACAACACAGTCTGTTGAATTGTTTCTTTTCTATTACAGGATCAAGTTTGTCAATAAGAAACACTGGCTTGAAATTCCTTTCATAAGCCATATAGTTTCTATCACTAAAGGAAACAGGAACAGTCTTCCAATTTGTTTCTATTGTTACGTTTTTTTATGTTTTAAGAACGCAACAGAAAGACACAGATAACAGTTTGTATGATTTATTACATTAAACTAAATATAAATATATAACAGATGTAACGTTAATTATATATTAACAATGACAGACATTCAGTTTTAACATTCAAAATCAATTACAACACAAAATGGTACTGGCCTGTATCTAATATAATGATCTAGAATGAAAGTCTAGAAACAATTTACAGTTCAATAATTTTGATTACGTTCCTTTTACGATGAATGTCCCTTGTTTTCCAATTTGCCTCGGTTTCTATTAACAGTCCCGTACGTGTCGACACTCAGCACAACAGTAATTCATATGAATCGTGGAGACTGACGAAACAAAATCACAGTTCCTGTAAATCTAGCCATAGTCAAAAGTTAAGTTGAATAACCACACAACGAATGTTGAAAACTTCTCGAACAAAGACACTACTTCTTGATTAAACTAATGTCTGACTCCTTTTTTCTCCTCTTATCGCCGTCTGTTTATATATATTATTAGAACTCCTTTTCTCGAACATTCACCGGAAATTCGACAGAGTAATCTGCGCATGTATGTCCTTGTACGAGACTCTACGTCTGGACGCTAGGCCGCCAAACATTTCCATTTATAGTCATATATTTGATCTACCTAATTCTAGAAAGTTCTAAATGTTATTTTAAACGAAGAACAACCTATTTCACTGTCTAAGCCTTCAAACAGTAATAGAAATATGGAAATATAAATAGTAATGAAAATTTAAACACAACACGACATGTTGTCGTTTACAAAATATTTTCATATTTACATAACACTATAATAAATCAGAAAATGTTTATCAAGGGATAAGAGAAAGTTTTGGATATTTCTGGTAGCTACACCAACAACTTAGCAGCTACAGTTAATCCATTAGTGATAGTTACATCAGCAACTACACAGCTACAGTTAATCCATTACTGATAGTTACACCAGCAACTAAACAGCTACAGTTAATCCATATTTATATTTTATCCATATTCGTATTTATATCCATATTTATAAAGTTTAAATTATGCTTTTTAATTGTTTATACGTTGGCTTTTTCTAATGCACAGTAATAGTTAAATATGTCCAGAGTAAGACTCAACCCTCAGTGAACACGTAATAAAACTACCAGTAAGGAAGCAGCCTTTTCAAATACGACTAAAACAGTGTTTTAAATAAAGCTTTGTGTCTTCAAATTATGTACTGACCCAAAGTTCTTTGTTTCTCAGGTTTGGTGTAAACACGCGTCGTGTACACATGCAACCCCTCAGAACAATATCACATCTATTATCTAGTTGTAACGACGGAGATCAACTTTCAATGAAAAATAATCAACTTTTAGATAGGTCATGGACATTCACAGCGTTCGGTATAGTTGTCTGTTTCAGTTTTAGTGCAAAAGAAACAGTTCATTTTGCTATAGACTTGTGAAATAATAATATGAACAAATAGGAAAATTTTGACTCTTTTTAATAAACGTGAAAAATCCCCTTCTGTTGATTATCAATTTTAACTTTGGAAAAGGAAGGCTGTGAAAAAATAAGTCTGTTTTAAAGGTAGCCCGAATGTTCTGTTAAAGAGTTTTGAGGAAATTCCTGTTATTTTCATACCACTGGTGAAATAAGCAGATACATTCTGTTATTATTGTAGTGCCACTGAAAGATTAGATATGTGTATATACACAATACTCTGTGGTACCATTGAAGGACTAGGTACATACATCACGTTTTTACCGCAGTAGTACTGAATAATTAGGTACATACACTATGCTGTTATTGTAGTAACATTGAAGGATTAGGTATATACACTATGTTGTTATTGTACTAACACTGAAGGATTAGGTACATGCATTCTGTTGTTATAGTTGTAACACTGAAAGGCCAGTTATACAAGTTATATTGTTATTGTAGTAACACTGAAGGACTAAGTATATACGTTATGTTGTTATTGTAGCAGCACTGGAGGACTAGGTACAAACATTGTTATTACTATAGTAATACTGAATGACTAGGTATATGGTTTTACTCATCATAATACTTTAAAATGAACAGAACCAGTGGATGGATATTTGCTGTAAAATTCTTGTCAACTCTTTAAGTGGAGCTAACATTTTAGTTGCCAATTTTGATTTCATTTTATCACATCCAAGGTGTTATTGATAAGCAACTAATACAAAGAAACGATGAAAACCTTTGAAGTAAAATTCGTATAAACCAGAAAAACTCTTAAACAACACTAAAACCTCCTTTCTTAAAACTAAAACCAATCTCTACAATAAAACTATTTTACTTATATCACAATCTCTTAAATAACTAAGAACAAGCTAGAGATAGTTTACTTTAATGTTGAGTTCAAATTTAACTGTATTTTGTATCATTATCAATATACCATAAATTTCGTTTCTAAACTATTAAAACCAAAGATACAGTAATTTTCATTTGGTATTTTGTCACGTGCTCTACATTGATTGCGAGTATTTCACAAGTCAATGGTTAAAGTAAATCACGGTTATCACCCTAATAACTGTGATAAAAATAATCACTATGCTGGTTATTTTCCCCTGTTTCAGTGTAATCTTCATTTTAAATATTACACATACTGGTTCTGTCATTTTCTCCCTTTTAGATATCTTAACACAAAATCGTGGTTATGTGTTGTAGTTTTCTTAACTCAGCTAAATATTACTGTTAGTATAAGCATAACCGCTCGTCCAACATCCTCCATGCATCAGAGTTCATTGACTATTTTTGAATAATTTGTACTTAAACACATAATCCTCCTTCAGATATTTTCTCTTCCCTTCAAAGAGGCTGTAAAAATCTTACTGCATACAAAAGAAATAAACACAAAAAGTACTTTTATTGTCATAATTACTTTAAAAACACCCTGGTTAATACACTTGTAGTTTTGCTCCAATACCCTTTGTGTGACTTTGCCCTTGTCTAAAAATGGAAGAATTAAGTATTTTGTGTCATCTGTGTTTGGATTTTGCTGTGTTAGAAATTTATGCGTCATTTGTCATTTAAGTGTCTTTAGAGGCATTACTAGTGAGATATTGATTATTACTTAGTTGTTTTTCTTTGCATATTCATTAATATTGAGTACTTTGTAGACTTAACAAATTTCAAGGGCTTGTTAGGTGATTTTTACTAAGTTCTTTAACTAAGTATGTTTAAATTTATTGCAAGTTACACATGATTACTACTTGTAACATCTTATTTGTTATTCCAGTTCTCAAATGGTGCAACAGTATGTCTGTGGATTTACAAGATCAGAAACAGGGTTTCAATATTCATAGTGGACAGAGCATAGATAACCCATTGTGAAACTTTGTGCTTAACTTCAGACAAATAATTCTTGTTATCTTTTAATAATTTTCTTCATCAATCTTAACTGTGTGCTTTATCATCTTAATTTTTGTTAGTGTAGGACTTAAATATGTGTCCTTTTCCCTTTAGGTTAATTTAGAGGATTTGTGAATTAGATATTGATTCTTAATGTGTTTTCTAGGTAATTTTCATTGGTTTGCACATTTTTTATTATTTTGTGGACTATGCCGATTTAGATGGTTTGTCTGATATTTATCAGCACTTTTTTAACTATATATGTTCAAATAGCTTCTATGTCACATATCGTTACTAGTAACATGTAATTCACTAATCTATAAGAATGATATTTTTCATTGTTTTTATCTCCATGGTTTATTCTCATAATTTTCTTCAGTGTTGGATGTAATTATGTGTCCTTTGTCGTCCAGATTACTTCAGATGAATTGTAAGTTAGATATGGATTATTAATGTGTTTTCTAGGTAATCTTAGTCATTTTGCACAGTTATTATTATTACATATTTTGTGGGCTAGATACACTTAGATGGTTGTCTATTTGATACTTATAAGTACTTTGTTAATTAGGTAGATTTAGATAATTTCTAGATTACATACTAGTAATATGTACTTGATTGTTCTATCTGAATAAATGTTGTTGTGTTTTTGTAATTCTTCACTATGTTCCTTATCATACTAATTTTGTAAACTTAGAACTTAAATGTTTGTTTTGTTCCATCACTGACATGTTTTATTTTTTCCTAGTTACAGAGCTGAGCTTTGCTTTGGTTTCTTTTCTTATGTTCATGACACTAGTAATGTCATTTTATCCTTATAATCTACAGCTTGGAGTTCATCTTTCCATATCACCATTCTCAAGTCTTTGGCAGTTCATCAAGCTTTATCCTACTTTCTATCTCTCTCTATCATGGAGTGGGTGGTAATGTTACATTATGACATCTTCACTGTAATAGCTCGTATCACAGAGCCAGGGAGTAACAGTTCAAGGTCTCTGTGTTTTCAGATCCTAAATCTCTTTTCTGGGCCCACAATTACCACTTTGTGATCTTCACTTGCCTTTTCTCCTAAATCTGGTAGTGGATTTATTATCTCCCCCAACAAGATTCTACATATGGAATAGTCTCTTAATCTACAGGCCTGTAGGTGGAGATATCTCATCTATGCCTTTCTCCATTGGGTCACCAAATTTCCTTTTCTTTCTTCTTCTGTTTATTATCCACTAACTTGGGGGGGGGGTTGTCATATTAAGTCAAGTTTGGAGAATTCTTCACAATTATGCTTACTATCTTATTTGATATTCTTTCAAGAGTTCTATTTTTATTCCAAACCACACCATGTCTTGTTCTACTAGTGGTTCTGTCTTGGTCATTATAACCATCATTCTCACTGCTCCAGCCTTTACTTGTATAACCTTTGTCTACCCATTAAATCTGTATTCTGTTGATTTCAGTTATATATTGTTCATCCAGATGTCACCACACATTGCCTTCACACATGGCTTTTGTCAGGTGCATTGTTTCAGCCCAGGGATTGACTCGATGTGTTACATCTTTTTTTCTCTTGTACTCTTAGTCCTTCTTTCATGTCCATTTACCACATACGTGAGAGTATACCTTAAGACTTTTATCTATTTGTTGTGAGTTTCTTCCTTCCTACCCTTCTGTTCATTCTCTTTCCTTGTTCTTCACCTGGTTGTTTGACAAAGGGTTCTCCACGTTGGTCATTTCTAGATATCTGATAGCCTTGTCAAACACATTTCTTTTCTGCAGGTTTTGTCTTTCCCTTTTATTTCTCTCCATTTTTATTATTTCAAGTCATGCATCCTCTATGTTCCTTTAATATGCATGATTGGGATCTTAGTGTGATTCTTTACATCTTTACCATCCTTTCTTTGAACTTTCATTTTCATGTTCCATCATCCTTTTCCCCCTCAAGATTTTATTTTCTTCTCCTCATTGCTCATTGAAATCATAAATTAGATATTTCTGTTTTCAATGTTACCCGCTTCTTCTACTGTTTCTCTTATGTCATACTGCTTAACTGGTCTTTCATCCCTAAGACTTGTGCTGCTCATGGATGCTGTTTGACTATCACTTTCATCTCTCAGTAGTACTGATGCTGATCAACTTTTCTCTAGTTCTCTCCTTACGATTTTATGTGGTATTTCCTGACTACTTTTGGGGTTCAATTTCCCAACTTTTATACCCTGGAAACCTTCCATTTTTCATAACAACTCGTTAGGCTGATGTATTCTAACTCCTCCATGGAAGGTCCCCACCTCCACAATGTGTTTTCTCACCTTATTCATCATTTTGTCATATCTTTTTGCCTGGTCAGATATGCACTATTGATGTCACAATTACATTATAACACTCACTGTAGGAATGGGATGTTTCAACAAGACCACTTGTAGCATACCCTATGGTATGTATATGGACATATCATTTGGAGACCATCACTCATGGACTTCCTGAGTAAAGCAGAAAAGGATTATCACCCATGCTTGCTGACCTTTTGATTGCATTAATTGGGAGTGATATGCTTTTAAAAGTAGGGAATTAAAGATACCCATTGTACTTTCTCTAGTGTGATGGTCCTTTGGACTCCCCACCACATTTAATTCCCTTTTTTTTTCTTTCAGTGTAACATGGGAGTTCTTACCCATTTCTTAGTCTCTGAAAAGATTGATCAGGAGTGAGACTAGAAATTTACTTTACCAATTAGAAGAGGGCAAGGCTGATCTACCTCCTTCCATTTCCTCTGGATGCTTTTTATCAGGTGGACTGCTGTCAAAATAAAATAACAAATAGATTGGAGCAGGCCCAGCCTATACAAAATCCTCCTCTTAAAACTAGGTGCAAGATGACACATTCCTATTCTTATATTTGTTTATGGTAGAGACATTTATTCTCATTAATTCTGGTTGCAGGAGGTTCTTTTCCAGCTCCTACAATTGAGTTTAGGGGACTTCACCTGCTTCTCAATGACAGATACAAGACATAAGTGCACTGTGGTTTTGGGAGTTTGTCCAGTTTCAGCCAGAAGCTAACTTCCACTTCTTAATTTCTGCATACTTATGATTAGGCTTGTTAAGTATATATATAGATAACACAGTTCACGTGGCTCACTCACGTTTATGTTTATGTCATAATTTTTTTTTTCCTCATCAACCTCCTAATGCCAAGGACAAGTCATGAAATCTCATTTGTCTGGTTGAGATTACACGTGTATGTAGCCAATTCTGTTTATATTTTACTGTGGATTACATCTATGTCAGATTCATTTCCTACTTCATGAGCAAAGAGGATACCTGTTCCAGAAGTTAGTATGGTACCTCATAAGTGTGCTTCATTTTCATCTCAAAGCACATACATTCATTCAGTGCAGTCACTTTCCACTTGGTTCCCACATTGTATGCCAAAGCTTTGCAGTGTTGAATTCAAGTTTTGTATGAAAGGAGGTAAGACCATATTGGAAGTTAACGTATTTCGTTCACTGAAAATGCATTTCTGATAGCTGCTTACTTCCTCTACCCTTGGCTGGTGTTCTTCTTTTGTTATCTGCCATGAAAGTGAGGATGGAATAACAATAGCAGAGGGAGGTAGCTGTGCAAATGTAGGTGATGCGATACTATTAGTGGAGAGTATTCTCATGATATGTACATGTTGAGGTATGATGTGAAATTCGTGAAGTATATTAACTGGCAGGCTAATCATGAAAATGTTTTACAATGCTCAGAGGGCAGAAAAAGGTTGAGACAGCTTTATGTAAGACAAAGTAAGTACCTGTTTATAATACATCTTCAGTGTATGAAAAATGTCAACTTCTGAACTTTAAAAAAAATAATATTTTTGCATTTTGAATTTATAATTCTTTGTCTAAGGTTCACCAAACTCACTTTTATTTTTGATTCAAAAAATATTTTTCTATCTTTGATATTGGAAAACTCTTGCAATAAGTCATATACATGCTTTTTTTTTTCTTTTGTTGCAAAGTTTTCCTGTAAAGATAAATTATCTTCACTTACATTATTAGACATATATGAATGCTTTTAATTTGATATTTTATTAAATTTATTAGATATTAAATTTTTTCATAAAAACCTTCTAGCTGTTTTTCCACTAAAATTTCATAAACCTTGTTATGTGATATGCAGGTCTTTGATTTGCACTACCTAACACTGTTTGAACTTATTTTTAAGAACTTCATTCATTGAAGTGTTCAGTTAGAGATGTCAGTAAATAAAAGAAAAAGGTGTGTAACAGAAGGAGGTTCTAATTCTAAAATAGTTTTTGGTATCCTAAAATATGTTTCAAATCTGTAAATTTTGTTCAAAAACAGTTTTATGATAACATTTTTTATACATTTTTATAGTTTATTATTTTTTATTTCCCAATAATGCATCTTCATTAGACTGAAAAAATCACTATTTAATATGCTTGAGTCTGAGAGCAGCTTTGAAGTATGAAGAAAACAGGGTTATGAGTATAAATCCTGTAGCAACAAGTTTATGTACACTGCAGACAAAATTGTTGATCTCCGAATGTTCCAGTTGGATATTTGGGAACTTTATGAGTCTTTAGCTAGCCAAACAGAGATCCTTTTGGAAAAGTTATTGAATACAATCATCTCAAATGAGCACCAGGAAGAAAGTTAAAGATAACACCATAGAAAACCTAAGCACAGACTTTTTAATGTTATAAATTATAATCTAATCTAATCAGTTTATCAACAATAAGCATAAAATGAGAGGGTGTTAGATACATACTGTTAATTTAAAAACTGTGTAGCCTTTTTTATTGCACAATAAATATTAATTTGCACTAATAAGTACCTTCACAGTTATATTGTAAATCAATGAACTAGAAAATGAAATCCTAAAATAATTAGATAGCTTTGAGTCATTTGTAGTACTCTTGCTATTTATGATTATTGTTGATATAGAACTTAAACTTCTTTTAACTAATAAAGTCTTATTTCATGGTAATAACTATAACCTTTTTCGTTTGTATATTTATGTCACTTCTATTCTTCACTTTCAGGTTTTCACCCCAATAAACATTATAATAGACTTACACAATGACTGGGAATTCTGTACAATTGAGAAAAGCCTTACTGTTATTGTTGGATTAACATGTTCATCACTAATGAAGTGTTAATGAGTCATTTCTATTAATCAGGCACTAATGATGTGTTAACACATCAATCAGCAAAGATGCTATAACTACGTGTAAGCAAACAAATAAACAGTCCTTTAGTATTGTACAATGATCAAGCATGTGTGTTGCCCTCTTTCAAATAGCAGAAAATATTTTTTTACTAAAATTTCAGTTCACATGACCTGAGATTTCTGCATTGCCTTATTTTGATTACTATTATGGCAACAAGATAGCAAAGTTGTTTAGAGTTTTACTCTGAATGAAACTGCAAGTAATTTACAAAATTCCAATGCACAGTCATTTGAAGAGGATGAAGTAGATAGTAATTATGAGCCCGGTGCCTGTGAGCCTGATTATTGAAGAAGACTGGAGTGTAAATACTAGGTTTTTTTTAAAACTGCTTCATCCATGGCAGATACAATAACCCAGACACTAACAGTTCACTAGAATACTGGTATAAACTGACAGGTGGCTGATTGTTCAAGCTAAATGTATCAGTCCAACTAATATTTATTTTATTGCATAGCCTCAACTGGTTACAGGTTTGCTACAAGAAGCTGTTCCAGTTGGAATGTTCAAACTGCTTATTGTGGAGGATTTTTTGAATAGGATGGTTGCTGAAAGGAATAAGTTTGCTGAACAACTATTGGAATTGAACTTCCTGTTTTTAATGCCTTTTTGACACAAGTAAACAATAGAAGTCGCTGTACATTATTGGCTTAGTGCATGAGATGTAATTACTGTAGCAGTAAATGTGTGAAACCACTTATTACACTGTATTCACTAAAGGTTAAGATACCTGTGTTTGCACATATGTTTGACACACAAAAACACCAAGAAGTAATGATTTATCGTTAAAGAAAATATACTTTGATTATACAGATGTGAAAAAACTAAAAACTTAAGAGAAATTGTTTGATTGCTCTATATATTTAACATGCAATTTTTCAGTTTTTTTCAGAAATTCCTACTTTTATTTAATTTTAACTAACATGGTATTACATGTACAAGTTTTTATCTTGTATGATTTGTGATGAATACAAACAAATTGTAGATAAAACATGTAACAAAATATTTTTATCAAGTTAATTATATTCTAATGATTTTTTCCATGTTAAATATTACTTTTATTTTATGATAAGCACTATATATACCTTTATATTTCATATACTATATATTTCAAATTATGAAGTATTTTCACTTTTTTATTTTTCATTTTTACAGAGTGTGGGAACACAAGTTGTTGATGTTAGGATAGATAATTGATGAGTGGTTAAAAGTTCAAGCTACATGGCTATATTTGGAGCCAATTTTTAGTTCCCCTGATATTATGGCTCAAATGCCAGAGGAGGGAAGGTATGCACTACAACTATTTTAATATTTCCTCAATGTTTTTAGAATTTTTATAAGTAGTATTTTATTGCTTGTGTGAAGACAATTTATACATTATTCTTTTATCTCTGACTTCTTTTATTCTCTTTACATACATATTTATGTAGAAAGATTTGTATTTTAAACATCAAATAACATTATTAGTGCTTTGTGTAATTCAGTTATCTTCTTATACTTATTAGTTGAAATAGAAAAATGTAGTTGTGATAAAAATAAAATGCAGTTATTAAAAACGTTCCATAAGGAAAGAAATACAAATACAAAACATATTTTATTCGTTTAAATCTATTGTTACAGGTAGTATCACCTTTTAAATAATTTTGTGGAACATTTAAACTTTAAATGTGTTCCAACACCTTAGATGTTTTTTTATATAATTTTTGAATAATTACATCATCTTAATACTCTTATCATACAATACAAATGATTCACAACTGTAGACAAGAACTGGAGAGACACCATGAAAGCTGCTGTTTCAGACAGACATGTACTGGCAGTTCTCCAGGTTGAAAACATTTTAGAGAAACTAAAGAAATCCAGTGAGTTGTTGGAACTGATTCAAAAGGTAAAATTGCAGTCTTTTTTGTTGAAACTGTTTAATCTCATTCAGAAGATAACTTTAGTATATATCAATGACAGTTTTCACCTCTGGGACGTTCCCTATCATAAATTTAAAAAAGTATCTATAAAAATATTCAAGAAAATAAAATGGCTATAAATTTTCACTACCTAACTTAAATAAAGATATGTACACATATAAATCAAATAAACAAAATAGTTAATTGTTTTTTTGATTTGTTTATATTTTATAACGTAAATATGTCCTGCTAAGCACTCACCTATTGTCACCTTCACTTCATCACTGATATATAATTTTCAAAGAAGTCTGGGCAACTGTTAGGAATACCCCTCCTTACATCCACTTCATTGCCAACTTTTACTCCAACTTTCACACTTCACATCTGTAAGCAAATTGATATCATAAATGCACATGCCACTCATGTGCTAGATGCCATTTGTGGACCACTCCACTTTTCCTTGTGTAATTGCTTAGTTTTAAATTATATTTTGCTTTCCACAACATTTCAGTTTATGACATAATTGTTTTGCTGTTATCAATGTGTTTTAAGTAAAGTTTTGTGTATATTTTACTTTTAAAATCAACAAAGTGGATTGCATATTTCCATATAAGCTCAGTAAATTCACATTATTATTGCACTTGTGTTTAATTAAACCATTATTTTCTGAATTGCATTATATTAACAGTGATAAATATTTTAAGATAGTTCACACTTTTCACAATAACACATTCATTAATATAAACATATCTCACTTCTGAGACCATACCTACCTCTTCACACAGAAAGCAATCTTTCTTGTGCATCTGCCTCAGAGATTTGCATTCCACAATTCTTTAAACAACTTCTACCAACATTCACTAGATTTCTCATGATTTTCACCATTACATAATGATGTTATTATGTAATAAAACCCTCCACTAATATGAACATGACATAATCTTCCTGTGCACTAGCTTCCCCTAAGATTTCCCACTGAGATTCTTCATTAATCTTTCTTAGCACTGTGTGTATTTGATGTATTTTGTTGTATTCATAACTTACAGAGGTTTGCAATCTAATAAATGAAATATGTTTTCTTTAGTTTATGCAACTTTGGCATCTGCTGAGATGAGGAAAAACCTTGCAATAGTCAATTTCCAAATTTGGCTACTGAAGACATGTTAAACATAAATGGCATCATAGCCATTGTGCATAGGGTAGTAAGTTTTATTATGCAGCCAAGAATTATTTCCCCTCATTCTGAGAAGGAATATGATGAGAAAGACAATTTTTACTGTTTGTCTCCCCCTTCTGGTTATGCTTTAAGAACCTCTCTTGTTGTTGAGGAGAATTTTCAGACATCCTCATGCTATCTCTCATTCCATTGTCTTACTATATTTCAATTCTCCACATCACAACCTCCAACTTAAATAATTTTGATTCTTTTCCCATCTTCTGATAATGATGTTAATATTGCTTTCTTTATAGATCTACCCCATGCCAGTGATCTTATTTCTTGTCCTTCTTGCTTTCTAATTCCTTTATCATGGCCTACAGTTAACTGAACTTCCTCCTTCTAGAGTCATAGACCTTGAAATCTCTTTCACTCGATTTCACTCTCCAGTGCTTAGTTCTCTTGTCTTTGCTTAATACTACTTTCTGTGTTTTATTACCTTTCCTCTCTTCACTTCATGTAACAGACAATTCATCAAGCCCTACTTGAATTTTCAGGCAATTTCTGTACTCTTCTCCTTTCTGCCATGGTCTGTACTACTACTCTTTCCTTGTTTACTTGGATCATTATACTCCTCCCACTTCCTACATTTTTACCACTTTTCCTATCTTATCCTTTTGCTCAATACTCTTCAGCCCAGTGTCAGACTTTCTGGGTTCATCAATGACAATGGAGCAGATTCAGTTGTCATTGGGGCTGGTCTTTGTGATATGCACATTTTTGTTAACAACTATCTGCAGTTAGATGGGTCATACTTGTTAGTTTTCATGGACTGTCCCTTCAATTCAAGTCATAGAGAGGGTCTTACTTTCACCTGTTTATGGTCCCCAATAAAACTGGGGACTGGAGACTTGTAATCTACCTTTCCATTCTTATCTGCTAGGTGGTCATCCCTCATTTTTGCATGGAAAATTTCTTTACTCTTTGTTGGTTCTTTTTCCTTGGACTCTGGATTAGCAAGAGTGACGTCTCAGATATGTTTTTTCATGTTCCCAATGCTTTTTTCACCAATATATTCTGACTAGGAAGAGAGACATCTCTGAATGACAACCTTATGTTGAATACTCTGATCAAGGATGTACTCAAACTTTTGGCAGTACTTTGGGCAAGTTCCCATTTTCTACCTCTACTGTTTGATCATTTAGTTATGGTACACTCTTTAAACTTCACAGTCGTTTCTTACATCAACTGTCAGAAAAGTATCAGATCCAGGACTTTTTGTTTTCAAACCCTATACCTTCTTTTTCTTGTGTCACTTCTCAATACATTTGCCTTATTGTCTGTCATGTACTATATGCTGTAAACCTCAATGCAGGCCATATACCTTGACCAGACTTTGTTCTGCCTCATGGAATAGTTTATTGACTTTGGGATTTCAGATGAGCGAGCTCTCTCCTGGGGAGTCTTTGCTTTTGCCACACCTCCATGATTTTTCTTATGGGCCATTGTGGCACCTCTTTGACTGACTCTACACTGGTTTCCTTTTTTTGCCATCTGTCTATCTATCTCCCTCTTTTCCTTCCTCTCATGCCTTCTTTTTTGCTGATGCATGTTGTTACTACATTTCATACTTGGGATTTATCCAATCCATTACCTGTCAAACCAGACATTCTTATATGGTGATCTTTCTCCTGTCTTATTCTTATTTTTCATCTACCCTGTCTATCTACCAGTGTAATAGTGTTTTTCATTCTGACCTATCCATCACCATCGTCATCCTGACTATCTCATTATTGGCTATCTCTCTTTTTTTACAATATTCTTCAACAAAGGGTTGGCTCTTTCTACCATTGTTGGTTATTAGGCTGCCTTGTCTACCACCCATTATCTTTCCTGATTTTGCAAGGTATTGTCTTCCCCAGTTCTATCCATATTTTTCCTCTCCTTCCATAGATATCCCTGCCCTGTTCCCTTGCACAGTTTGGACATTAATAATCCTGCATACTGTTATCCAGTTCTTCTGAGCCAAAGGTAACCTACTCCTTATGTTAAATTTCCCTATAGTTCTATTTCCTCTTGCTCCTTCCCTTAGGTCACCATCTCTCAGACTTCTATGCTTTGAACTTTTTCCATACCCTTTTCTGTCCTCCATATCTTTTACTTTATCGTGCTTGATCTCTTTCCTCTCTAAGACTTCAGCATTTGGGAAGGTGATTCCTCCTTCTCCCATATTTCCCTTCCATTTCACAACTCCATGCTCAATCTGACTTGTGTCTTCTGTTGCATTCTGTTCATGCTGTATCTTGCTACCTAGCCTACATCTCATAATTTCCTGGCTCCCTTCTTCACTTCTTTCTTCCCTGGGATTTTCTTCTTTGAGGGACTTATCATTATCTAAATTTACAGGCTTAGTTTGTCTACTGCTGTCTTTGGTCTACTTTTCATTGGATGTCAATACCTGCAGGCTGTTCCGTATTTCTTCTGATCAAATCTCCCACCTCACCCATTTTTTTGCCTCTTGTTATTGATGGCTACTTGATGACATTTTACAGACTGGCATGTGGACTACATCTACTTTCATCACACACTATTTTCATCACCTGGCTGTCTCATTTCCTGTGAGTTACTGCCTATCCCAGTCTGCTATCTTCCAATCTTCTTACCATCCTTAGTCAGATGAATACATTTTCTCTATTTTACAGGATTCTGTAAAGTGGCTTGTGGTGCCACTTGGAGTACTTTTATTTCTCAAAATTTTGAACAAGTAATATTCCACAAGTATATTTATGTGAAGCTCCTGCTATTGGGTGTCACACTCCATGAGTTTCTTTGGGTGCTCTCTGAATGGAGCTGAAATAGGCAAATCTTGCACCAGTCCCTTTACTATATTAATGTGGGATTTTAGGTTTTGTGTGATTAATTATATATCATCTTGGAATTTAACGTTTTCCCTACCTAAAAATACCCACTTCTGCGCAAATTTCCCACTCTTCCTCCACACTTCTAGTACAACTTCGTATTTTTTGCATTCACAAGTTATGATGTCTTCATATTGGTGGAGGGCTTTTACTACATAATAACATTATTTATGCAGTGCTAATCACAAAGTGACTAAGTCTATTGCTCCTATAAGAATTTATTTAGTATACAATAATGTAAAATGGAAGGAAACTATTCTTTTCATTAATCTAAAACCCCTCCTCAAATTGATAAAAAATCTGAAGGAACTTCTCAACTATAGGGCTTTGTCCTCGTATTTTTTTGGACAAAAATCTAAAAATAATACTATATTTTGTTTTGAGAAGACTAAGGTTATTAGTGTTATTTTTGCTAAATCTTATTTTATTGTAAGGTGAAAAACAATATTATTGCATTATCACTTTGCTGAATATTATAATATAATAATGTACTGTAATTAAAAAAAACTAATGTTTTTTTTACCAAATATTTGACATTACATTTCTAGAAAGATTGGTATAAAAAGTAATTTTGTTTGTTATTAAAGTGCAAAATTTGTAAATTTGACTTTCCATATGTCCAATAACAAGCAGGAAATGGTTTCAACCAATGAGAATTTGACTTTTTAACCACTATGGTTAAAAAGTCCAGATGAAAATGTATTTGTTATTGCAATAATGGCAACAATTTGACTTCGTAATAATTAATATAATTAATTTTTTGAATCATTCAAATCATAAACTGATATTTATATTTTATTATTATTGTTATGACATATAATTGCAGATGTTTTATGTGTTCGTTTTTAATTTAGAAGTTATAAAAATACGTAAAAACATCAAACTTTATACACAACATAAGGATTTACCCGATTTTAAATTTTCAGTAGGTGAGTTTGTAAGAGTCTTATTGATTTTTTGTTTTTAAGGGGATTCACTTTCTGACTCAAATTCCAAGATAAATATTTCATGATCTGAAGTTTAGTTTACAATATTTTGTTAATTCCAAACGCCCTGCAGTGGCTCAACAGTATGTCTGCGGACTTACACGCTAAAATCCGGGTTTCGATACCCATGGTGTGCAGAGCACAGATAGCCCATTGTGTAGCTTTGTGCTTAATTCAAAACAACAACAACAAAAATAATTATAATAGACACACAAATTTGTTATCATGAATACATTTTAAAATTTGTGTAACTGCAGAAAATGGTACCATTAAACACCATATTTAAGAAATAGTAACAAAAATCTTTCCAGAATATCCCAAATAATATTTTTGGTATCTGTTTGATTATTTCTTCAGACAAAATTGTTTCATAGAAATGTAGAAGTAAAGAAGTACTTACATATAGAAACATGTTAAATTAAAAAGAATCCAACTTCATATTATTGTAACGTTTTTCGTAGTTAGTAGTTAATTTAGATTATTTGTTAAAACTAATTTCAATGCCAGTTCACGTAACAATGAAAAATAAATTCTCATTCAATAACGTTTTCATAGACTACATTGATTTAAGTCTAACCTACTATTAAACTTGTACATAATCCTTCAGCTAAATACACTAAAAAAAACAGATAGCCTGATGAGGTTTTGCCATAAGAAAACTCACGCGAAGTCTGAATTTGAATATGACTAATAAATGCAAAAACACTCCCATTGTACTGAAAATCTTGCTGAATTATCATCAAAGAATTGATGTATTATTTTTAACAACTTGTATATACCAACCTCTAATATATCTACACACATTGGAATTTTAATATTATTGGCTTTCATTATATTGGTAGATAGCACTTCATGTATCCTCCAAACATCTAAATAAAAATATTAAATTGATAACCTTACAGCATTTTCCATTCCTGGATTGTAAAATCTAAATATGCCGAATATATAAACAATACACATAATTGTCCATTCACGAAGTTTTAGTGCTGTTGTTTCGTGAAGTTATGTTATGCAGATGTGACGAATTCTTGTCCCTTTTCATCATTTGCTCTCGCCATTAGGGAGTTCTCTTTAGTTTCAAAGCTCAGTGAATCTGCAAGTAATGACCCTTGATGATCCACAGGAAGTAGTCTCTACAGAACTCTGGGCACTTTAGCAGGTAAAGTTTGCAATGATATATTCTTTTTTGAAGTTATCCAGTTTGCTATTTTCTCACTAAAATGTTTCCTAACAGAATCATCGTATATAAACTTTGGCTTTCTCTACCTTCTGTGCTTCTGTATTTTTTAAACCATTTAAATGATCATTTTCAGTTCAACACAAGAAACTTTCCATTTTTTTCTTAGCTTTGGGGTTTGTCTTTTCTTGGAGCAAAAATTTTACCATATCATTTGATCTGTTTGAAATCCAGTATTAATGGCGTTAAGAAACCTTTGATTTGATCTCTAGCTACCCTTTCTCAGATACGTGTACAGAAAATTCAAAGGCATATTACATTCTCTACAAAAATAAGCCGTTTTCCATCGCTCGATATAATTAATCATAAATTATGCTGAGATATTCATCTAAAGGGACGAAAATTCCAACGTTTATCAGGAAATGATGCCTGTAATCGTGAATCCACCACCAAGGTGTGGAATATTCGGAACAACATAAAAGGAGCGAGTGATTCTCGTGGATCTTTTCTATTCTGTCTTCTTCTACCATTGTAAAAAAAGAAATAAAAACATTGTGGTCCACACTTTTGGGTCATGGGAATTATGTAAGAATAAGGACAAATTTCATTATTTAGTCAAACAACAGTAAGCTAAAATTGGAGTAAATGATGTTGATTGACTGCTCTCATTATAATCTGTCCGTTCAAAAATGCCAATAGCTCTTGAATCGTTTTATGAGACTATTCAAAAGAAATGAAATCAACAATAAATCAGATTACGTCAATATACTTTAAGTATTTGGATGGCCTGCTTTTGGCTTGATCTGACGAAAAGATTACAGATATTTTAAAGTAAGTATTGGCATTAAGAAATTGATTCAGCTATCCGAATGGATTTTAGAACAACATTATTGAAGCTTTCTTTCCGACAAAAGTTTAATTTCGTATAATTTTTCTGAGAATGTGTATGCCAGTAGATTCATATACGCATGCAGCATGAAATAATATTATTTGTCGTTTGTTTATATTTAGAAAACAATAGACCACATAAAGGTGTCAGAGGGTGGGCAATATTAAAATGATGTTGAAATACGTGATTAAAAACGAGTGTTTTTAATTTAAAAAACGCATGAAGTTCATAAGAAGAGTGGTATACGTTCTTAAAATTAACAATTTATAGTTTTCAGCCTTTAAATAAAAAAAACGATCCATAAGTAAGAAGTTTATCCCTGAGGGATAATAAATATGAACTCTTGATTGTATTTTGAAAATTATTCAAAAAGAAATATATTAAAAACTAAACACACATTGGGAAGGATTGAATGTTCAGATGATAAGTAAAATACAGAAAAGAATGTTTAAAACAGTTATTGCGATACAGCAAGTTTCATTTTTTGATGTTGTGTTATTCGTTTATTTAATAATTCATTTTGTCGTTCACTATAACTATGAATTTTAGTTGTATTAAATCGATAATAGCTAAGCCTATTCTATTAAGTAATAAGTTTCAGGTCTTAGTCACGAACTATTGGAGGAAAGGATCATAAGAAAGAAAGTTACAGGTGTTACTTTGACACGTCGCGTCGAAAGAATAATATGTGGGGTAAATTGAAAAAAAGAATCAAAATGTGTTACACAGGGAGGATATAACTGACAAAACAGAAGATATAATAACGGGGACAAGCACAAATGCGATTTTTGAAATGCGTACTGGAGCTAACGATTTAGAGGAACGTCGGTCAGAGGAGCTCATTAATCAGTACAAGTTTTTCAGTTTTTAATTTTTTTTAATTAATCAGTTTTTCAAGTAAAAGGTCTCAACGCAATTTTGTTAAGGATGCTGTCCAGAATTAACTATGGGTATGAAGTTATAAGTGGAACACTAAGTCTAAATACTAAGCTTAGGTTGGTATTTAAGGATTAACATCTTGGATGGTTGTACTTTTGGGATCAGCTCAATAGAAAAAGAGAGCGTTTAGAAATAGATGGTTCACATTTAAATAGTGTAGGGACTGGCTTGTTTCTTGAGGTTATTAACTTCTCTACAAGGTAATTTTTAAACTTGGATCTGGTTCGGCTCGTGCTTATTAACTGTATTTTGTAAAATGTTGAATCTATAGCTAAGTATTGTCATACTTGAATGAGTCGTTTTTGTTGTAGTTGAATCCTAATTTTAGAGGCATATATATTTTGAACATTGCAGTATATTATTACTTATATATTTGTATTCATTTCATGGAAAATATTTGTCAAAAAATAGGTAATAAATTATATTTTCTTATACCTCTAACGTATCAACTAATAATCAAATATTTTTAGCATAAATACTTTGACATGGTAAAAACTCATTTACAATGAAATTAACTCCGAATACAACAAGAATTTCAATTGCAACAAAAAAGAAAAAAGTACGCAGTCCTGAAAAATACAATACTACATAAAAATACTAGTATTTTTTTCTCTCTTTGTAATTTAACAAATCGATTTTTAAAATTTCTAACCAGCTTCCTGGAACTGTAATTCACTTTGTGTTGAAAATAAGCTTTGATCTAGATCGCAAAGAATGTTATCAAAATTATATTTACTAATTGGACATATTTTACAAGAACTTGATCCCTTGCTTTCTTAAGGAAGACATTTGTTTATAAAATGACCCATATGCAAAGGTCCAAAAGGGTTAATTCGGGGGAACTCTTCAGGAAATATCATGTTATTCAAAAACAGATTCAGTTCTGCAATAACACACTCATAAATAATAATGACAAATGATATGCGTAATATCAATTATAAGTAATTTAAAATCTTTCAATTCATATCTATATATTTTGTTTTGGTCTTTTTTCGTATCTCAAATAATTTATTTATCTTTATTTTCTGGTATACCATATACTACTTAGATGAATTTTGTTGTCTGTAGCTTTCTAGGGTAGTATCTTTAGGATAATAAAGGCAACGTACCAAGTATTTGTGGAGACACTGTGGTCTAATGACTCGCTGTTTGGACTTATAGTGATGAAGTTGCGGGCTTGACTCTCGGTTGTTCCCACTATTCGTGCATAAGCGTTAACAGTAAATGTGAATGTAATCCTGTGATAAAATGGTATTTAGTTCAGAAAACACATGCACGATGCGTCCCTGAATACCATAACTAAACGTATGTCTTCTGGACATCGACAGATTAACTTTCTTTTTATCCATGTTCTTTGATAGATTTTATCGATTAATAGGACAAATCTATTAACTACATAAAAGAACACGTAATTTGTTATAATTGTAAATATTAAGATAAACTATTACCTTAAAATAGTTTTTCCATTGTTCCATTGTTGACATCTCTTACCAAACGTAAAATGGAGGAATGGAAGCCACGCCTAGTACAAGTAAATATCCTTCGGGTTTCAAGAAAGGATGAACAGTATTTAAAATTTTTCGACAGTCTTTGACGAAATGAAACGAAGAAAAATATCTTGTGAAACATTTTGTCCCATTTCTGAGGAGTCCTGAAAGTAGATAATACATTATCTACAGTTAATATTCAGCTCATCCTGAATAGTAAGTTTCTCAAAAGTACTTTGAATTCTACTTTTAAATTTCTAAAGTGATTGATGTTTAACTTAAAGGAAGCTTTGTGTTTCATCAATCATGATATAAAGTAGTGCTATAATCTTTGTCATATGTGGATAGCATGATTAAAGAACATCTTTAGGGACGTGACCTGAACCGCTCCCGATATCCAATCCGACTTCCTCATTTGACCATGTCATTTCCGAAACATAGTGAAACAATCTTGACCGTATCAAGTCTACATCTGACTTTTGTCAATTTGAAACGTACTGGGTTGGTTTTGGATTCATCCTTTTGACCATTATTTTTTTAATCAGTTTAGTACTCTTTTGATTAACAAAACTTATGTGAGTAGGAAATGGTACTATTTCTCTTTTGCAAATACAGGATATGTCCGGTTGGTGAAAAAAACAAACATGTTCTCACTTAGAAATCTAAGAGTTTTAAACCTCATATTTTTATTTCAATGTAACGACAGTGACTGCCGAAAGAGAAGCGAGACATGGCATTCTCAAATCCAGTTGTAACTGCCAGATGAACTTCATAGTACATGCAAGGCTTGAAGCTTGTCTGTCAGTTAAAAGATAGTACAAACAGGCTTGAGCAAATCTTTCATGAAATAACGATTTATATTTATAACTAGCGAACACTGTATTACTAATGTGCATTCCTGGAAACAGAGCGTTCAATGGAAACAACACCATTTGTATATAAATATTAAAATTACAATTCAATGAAAGAATCTTTCGTGAAATAACAATGTACATTTATAACAAACAAATATCATATTAATAATTTGCAAAACTGCAAAAAGAGCGTTCAATTTGAACGAACACTATATTTATATACATGTTAAATATACGATATCAGTAAAAGAACCTTTATTTTTAGGATTCGAATGTGTAAATATAAAAGTATAGTAATTAACAAGTTTGATTCCAAAAACAAAGAGAACGAAATTAAATGGTACTTATGAAGAATTATGATTCTTGTTCAAACAGAATAACGACATTTTATTAGTTCAACTTGTCACAATAACATTATTATAAAATCGTGTCACACAGAATTAAATTACAACTTTACATGGGATTACTTATTACTAATCTGGACAGTGGGTTGTTTGTGCTGTGCTTAACTGTGCATATGATTTAGACAAATTTAATTTAAGAACTTAAAACGTTTGTTTACTCGTGGCTAGCACTTATAAAGTCAAGGTCTGTTATAAGATTACCCCTTGAGGTTGCTTCCTGTGAGGAGTAAACTTTCAGTTTATCTCCTCTGAGATCAAAACATCCAGCCATGTGTTTGCCGTGCATTGCGAATCGTAAAAGGGGAGGAGAGAATCCTGGTGGTTGAAGGGTCCAAACCCAACATACCAATTTGACTTTTTAACGGGAAGTATTGAGATGACCCTCACAGAGTCAAACGTCTTATCCATTTCAGCTGCAGTCAACCGAGTATGAGTGTTTTGGACGTTCTCAACTGTTGTTGTGGATATTGTCTGTGATGCTCTTGTTTCGGTATAGTGCTCACGATACCCTGACATTCTTGCAATGTTCTTGTTTGTCACAGTAGAGCGACCCGAGTAAAAACTGATGGTGAATGTCCTCAGTGGGCACTGAAATGTATGCCCTTTAGTATGGGTACCCCATACCTGAAAAAAACAAATAAAAATGAAAAAAATCAAAACAATTATCGGAAAACGAACATGCATTGACGACTCTATTTTATAAGTAAATCAAGGTCATCTTTAGTTTCCACGTTTACTTCAAAGGAGATTAAAATGGTTTGCTAGCTTCTTCAAGTCAGCAAATAAGTTACGCTTTGGAGATGTGTTGGAAACATTTTCATCACAAAATACCAAATTCCTCTTGAAATATTAGGGTATTAGGGATATACCTGTCTCGATTATTCCCTATGAAAATTTTGAATTCCTTCAGAACGGGATTTAAAGAACATCCTTCAGATGGAGATCCTAGCTGGTATCTCCACCCAAGGCATTTCTATGATAAGCCGAATCTCCACATGCAAATACGGTAGCATACAGACGTCAACTAGAACAACACTGTATTAACTGTAGTGTTTACTGTTCCTCATACGCTATTACTTGCCTTGGGTGAGTAGAAGAGAACGATGTGCAACACTTCAAGACCATAAACAATATCTCTTACCCAGATGCTCAGTGGTTATTGGCTCCACTCCATCTGAGACATATCCATTACTGTAGTGGGAGTGCAGACATATCTCTCTGTGCCTCAAGCAGAGTTGTATGCAAAAAATGTGAAGAGTCATTTACCCTCCATGGTTAAAAGAGCTGACGATCTTACGTCTACTTCCATTTCTATCACCGTTAATTCCTCCAGAGACTGCTTGAGTCTTATTCCTGTGACTTCATGTTTGGGTGTTTCCTCGGCTCATGTTGTTTTTTACTCTTCAGTAACTGGCTTCATCTGGCAAAAGAGACCTGTCCATTCGACCCATGCCGGGATCTAATGAGGTCGATAGACCTTGTAGAAAACAGAAACAGTATGGTCGAAAACAAAACAATACTGGTTCTTAAACTTATTTTCACGCACCTAGTCAGTATTTTAATGCTATTGAACTTGCTTTCAACTCTCCTTCGCGTTTCTCTTACTTTTTTTGGAGAGTTGACAGATACCTATGAGGCAGTGATCTTTTTCTAGATTTATGAGAAAGACTAAATATGGCTAAAGCCACCTGACCCGTATGCATCAATGAAAGGTAGACCATTCGAACTAATCCTCTCTCTCTGCACTTTCAGAACATTATCCTGCCGTCGTCTGTAACCTGTCGATAAATTACTGTGCTACGACAATGACTGAGTGTATTATCCAGTGTATTTCTAAAACCCTAAAATATTTTCCTACCTACAACGCGTCAAGGAAAGCTCATAAACGGGTCTGGTATACTTTTCTGAGTAATTACCCCCATTGTTCTTCAGCACACCTGTGCACATGCTTTGGTGGTAGAACGTTTAAGTCATAAGGAATCTTGGATTAAATTCATAGCTAATATCTCTTCTACCATAAGTTTTAAAATCATATGAGTCAAGATTCGAAAGGTCAGTGAAGAATGTTCTTCCATATTTCAATCTTGCTTTCTAATGACCATGAAGTTCCTTATGCTCATAGCAACCCCTATACTCTCCAGCGAAAATTTTTCTATTCGAGCTAGCACTTTTCCTTCATCCTCCACCTTCTCTGCTATTATATCACGGGCAGAACAATTACTTATTTTCTTTTGGGCTGATCTATAAGTATAATCGCCTCTTCATGCTGGTGGAGCTCAATCTTGATCTTCATTGGTCTTATACTACATCAGTCAGACCTGATGATATTCACCATAAGATACTGTGCTATCTCTTTCTTGCCTATCTTTTTAATAATTCTGATTGTTTTTAACTGAATCTGACAGGAGAATGTTTTCTTGATGCTTAGCACGAAGCTATTGTCGTTCTTTTTCCTAAGCCTCGAAGGGATCCCAAAATGTCTTCAAACAATCGTCCAATTTCTTTGACAAGCTGCCTCCGTAATATCTTAAAAACGGCCCGGCATGGCCAAGCGACTTAAGGCGTGCGACTCGTAATCTGAGGGTTGCGGGTTCGCATCTCCATCCCGCTAAACATTCTCGCCCTCCCAGCAGTGGGGGCGTTATAATGTAACGGTCAATTTCACTATTCGTTGGTAAAAGAGTAGCTCAAGAGTTGGCGGTAGGTGGTGATGACTAGCTGCCTTCCCTCTAGTCTTACACTGTTAATTTGGGACGGCTAGCACAGATAGCCCTCGAGTAGCTTGCATGTTACATCAACAAAATAGCAGTCATCGCCATGAGTTCCAGGAGTTTCTAATTCCAATAGGCAACGATCCATAAGGACGAGAAAATTCACTTGTAGAGAAAATATATATGTAAAAACGGCTGGTATTGGTTGAAAACAATTGTATACAGAGGAGCGAACAAAGTTCGACCTTTTTCGGTCATTGTCAAGCTCACAAAGAGAAAAGAGGTAACTGACTGATAGCTGACCACGTGTTTAAAAGGGGTTGTGTGATTAAGTGTAGGAATGTAGAGGGCGTGCTTAGATGTTAGATATATTTATTAATATTGGTATAGAATGTGTTCCTTTGTATTGGTTTATTTGAGGCTTGAGTTGTTGTACAAGTAAGGCTCTTTAAATTAGCGTGGTCAGTTAACTCTTTCTTTCTTTGTGAACCTGGCGGTGAATAAAGAAAGTCAAAACGTTGTTCGCTGTTGTACGTAAAATTTTTTTTTCAATCCATACCAGCCGTTTTTACACATATAACAGGCAACGATGTTTTATTACCTTTAATGCATTATCACAATTGTTCAACACAAGCGTTGCAAACTTTATAGAGAGTCTATGTTTCTTTTTTATTCTAAAATTTCGTTCCAAAATACACGTAAAACGCTTTTTCAAGTATTCTGTAAAGTATTACCTTTGTTTCTTTACAACAAATTACCACAATTATAAAAGAATATGTTCTGGCCATTAACTCAACCTCTTGTTTCATATTGGCGAATAAAAAATGGTTAAATTGCAAAAAGAAATACATTAAGTACATGTACGAAAAAATACAATCCAGAAATGACACATCACGTGACCCGTTAATGGTTTATGTACGAACTGTTGTATTTTTCGTGGGTTCTAGAACGTTCGACAAAACATTCATGTCACGATTGGTACAGGAATATATTTAACCAGTAGTTGTCAACAGTTTAAGAATAATAGAATGCGACCTGATTTGAAACGTACACATAATATTTTGTGAAATTCTTATCATTTTCGGTTTCAACATACAGGAATTACTATACCAGCGGCATTAGTTGATTAGAAATAGGCGATAAGAAAGTATGTCTATTCTTAGTTGTATTTGAACATTTTTGAAGAGGAAATGTTATTTTATCCATTCTAAGTGTCGCGTCATCAATACGTTGCGCAATAAAATTATTTAACTGTTGAACCTATTTTTTAGCCGACACGGCATCGTCAGGCGGGTTAAAGCGTTCGACTCATAATCTGACGGTCGCCGGTTCGAATCCCTGTCACTGAACGTGCTCGTTCTTTCAGTTGTAGAAGCGTTATAATGTGACGCCCAATATCACTATTCATTGGTAAAAGAGTAGCCCAAGAGTTGCCGGTGGATGGTGATGACTATCTACCTTCTCTTTAGTCTTACACTGTTAAATTAGGGACAGCTAGCGTAAATAGCCCTCGTGTAGCTTAACGCGAAATTCCAAAAAAACAAACAAACAGTTTATGAGCGAAAGACAGACAGATGTTCCACACTTGAAAACTGTCAACATGGAAACAGTTATAATAAACATTAAATTCTCAAAACACATGGGTAGCTATTTTGTTGTTTTCTTTCATTATTTTGAAAAAATCAGTTTTTATGAGAGCAGTACTGTCATCAATAATTTTTTCTGAATGCTATGTGTTTACGCTCAAAGCAACGTAATAGGTTTCGGCAGTGACTTCACCATGGGTTATGGAAAAATTATTTTGAGAGTATAAACCTATGGATTCCCACTTAGTCACTAAAAAGCATCATAAATTTCTAATAAATACACAAAATAAATCCAAACTTACAGTAAACATTTATAAACCTCGAATATTTCACCATAATGGAAAACTAAAAGTATTATGTGAATATTCAAATTATAAATATTATGTACGAAATAATCTCATCAAATCGTAACATTCTGATTCTTCGTTCCAGAAATTTCAACAGGAAATAAAACAGAAAGGAATCACTAAGTAGATAACTTCGATATACCTTACTTCTTTACATTTAACTAAGCAAAAACTTTTGGTTTTTCTATTTTACATAATTAACTGTTTTTCTTTTAAACTTATAGAATTTGAATATTTTGAAGACTTATTAATATAATCAATATCACATTCAGTTTACTTTAACCACTTGATAAATACTACAGTTTGTCTATTTTAAAGCTTTCAGCTTTTCAAAAATTGAATACAAATTAATTTAATAACAATGAAAAAAGTGAAGTCGTGAATGTTAACATTAACATAAATTAAATACTGTGAAAAAGGCAGTAAAAATAGTAACTCGCGCTTTGTTTTACTTTGCAAATGCAAGTTACAATTAACAGACAAATAATAGATTTCATATTTTCTAGGCGCTATACGAATATAAAACTTGAGGTTTCACCTTTTTTTTTTGAGCTCGATCCCTCATTTTATTCATCCTTAAAACCGTAATAAAATATATCATACTCGAACGTTTATTTCAACAATGTTTGTCTGGTACTTCCATAAACATATTTCTTTTCCAACTTTAACTGAAAACAATACTATTTAAAGAATTTTTAAATCTCACAACCGTGATAAACAAAGTAAGTTTTCACGATTCTTAATTATTATTTACTTTAACTTTTATTCCTAGTGAACAAATGTTTTATGTCTAAAATAAAGCAATAGGTGTAATTAAACAGTACTTAGTACGTAATAGAAACAGAACGAAAGTAATATTTTTTTCCCGTGACAGAAAAAAGTAGTGTGACATTTATAGTAAGATAGAGTCAAATTATCATATCTCATAAAAAATTAAACTAATTTATTATATATTATTTTTCTTACCTATCTGGCAGTATTTGTATTCTGTCTCTGGTGATGGGGTACCAAAGAGGAACAGAAGTGGAGATCAAGACGGTTTACTAAGATATATTTTTCGTATACCAGTGTGGAAGAAAGTAATCTAGTCCAGAGATTGCATATTTCAACAAAAGTTATACATCAGTGTGAAATCAAGACTTTTATAAAGTTTCTATGCCATTGTTTGAATGTTCATTATCACGTACACATTATTTCAGAATTAATAATTAGGTTTTAATATGTAGTATTTACCTGTGTAAACAACAAAAACAGACGTAAATGTCCTCGGCAATCACCCATCCGTAAATAACAAACGTAATTTACTAAAGGGAGAAATTGAATGGGGATTAGGACATAGGTATATTTCAGTTTTTTGATAAAGATATGCCATACAGTCTTCATGGAAGGATCTAATTATTTATTTTTTCGTTAGTTAAGTAGCAGCGCCATATCACCAATCTGTATATTCCATTTTCTAATGCTGAACATAAAGCTAAAAGGAAATATTTGAATAAAAAAATGTTGTAAGAGAAAGATATTGTGTTTGAAATTCATACTTAAAGCATATCAAATTGTAAATATGGTAACAATGGTGAATTTCGATAAATCTACTTTTGATTATCAATGTGCAGTTTCCATTTTTACATCACATCTTAAGCTTAGACTTCGTATAAATCAAGTATATTTAGTAAGCAGCCGACTTAGTCCTTAACTTAGATACAATATAAATGAAAAAGTCTACAGTAATATTGATATTTATCAAGTGACTTATTTTAATACCAGCTTCCAAAATGAAATAAGTGTGTTGTTTTAAGAGACAAGTTAGTGTAGTATTTTCAATCGCATGACTAAAAAATGTAATAACTAATTATTTTTAGTCTTTTAAGAAGACCAATTCTAATAAATATTTTTATTTTGCTACCAATTATCCAATATCAAAGACATTGTTTCTCAAAGTGAAAGATGTGGTCTCCTGGAGGTTCCCCAAAAGAAGAGGCCCCCCCAAAAAAATGCTGAATGAATTTTCATTAAATAAACAATAAATTAAATAAATCAGGTAAACAATAAGCCAATAAAATAATGTTACATTAATCCAATTATACATTCTGTTGAAAACAGAATTTATTCTTTTTATTTCCACAATTTCTCAATCGCTATGCTGAAGTAGTGTGGATGACACTTCAAACTCACATTTTACGTATTTTTATAGGATAGAGATCTCGAACTTTTTTTTCTTCACGGCAAAGGAGCCTCAAGCTAAAATTAATTTGGAACCACTGGCCTAAGTAACTGAAGTTATATTATGTTACAAAAGTGAAACATTGTTGCAAGTAGACAAAATTTTGAGGTATAAAAAAAAAGACGCTCATGAACAAATACTTGGATCTTTTGTTACTTCACATTTGTTTCTTATGAAAAGAAGTGTGCGTTTCAAAAATTACAGTAACTATTGTAAATTTAGTCTGGTTAATACTCTGATTCTTCGATGTAATTAGATATTAATATATTTAGTTTTCCTATATGTTCTTGTCAAACAATGTTACGTGTTCACACTTAAAGTGATTGTCGACATTAAATTCACAGTTCCCTTCCACCTGTAGAGAGCATTAAGTTAAAGCAATGTTTTTGTATCAACGTAATATTGTAATATCAGTACTAAAAACATAATGTTAATGATTCGATTTAGGAAGACAGTTGTTATATAAATGAAATAAGAAGTTCAACAGTTTAATTAGAATATATTTGGACGATTCAGGCTCTGGATAAAGAAGAGAAATAAAATCCTATTAATGCAACCGGTGTTTATTAAAGTAAAGCAAATAACTACCATACATTGTAAAAATACTGAAAGTTTGTTTGCTATTAAACACACAGCTGCACGATTGTGTCTATCTGTGCTACGCCAATCGAGGATATCTCAACACCCAATTTTAAGCATCATATCCTCTCAGACGTACCTTTATTCTTCAAATTTAATATTTGACTCTTTATAATATTTTTAAAAGAAATAAATAATATACCAACACTTTCAAATGTAAGACATAATTAAAAACAATGAGATAAAAACTAGTGTAATCAGCTTTTGATATGAGGGACTCAAATGTGTAAAAATAATTATGTTCAGATATGGAAAATTGAAAATAGTAACATTTCTTTCGAAGTATAAGTTTAAAAAATGACCGTAACAAGAAAATGTTTCGTGTGATAAGTGGACAGTTATCTGGTGTCAACAGAATATGAAATTCAGAAGTGTAAAGTTGTGAAAGGAAAATAACATGAAAGATATACAGCATCTCAAATTATTTTATGAAATTCTTTTATGGTGCGGGACATTTTGCAGATCTCCGGATGATCCACGTTTTTAATGTTGATTCATCAAGTATAAAAGATATACTACTTTAGAAAATACTTAATCACTCTTTTAACACATGTATATGCTCTGATCATGCCTCTAAAACAACTCTTGTATCGCCTTTGTAGAACCCCAGAATGTTATCTAGCATCGTAATGCTAAAACATTGTCACAATGTAACTGTGGTACATGACATTCTACCGATACTTCAGATTTACTCTATTTCACACGTTCCTTGCTGAATTCCTTATTCGAAATCGATTTAATATATGTTCTTTCATTTTATATAAAAGTAATCCCCTCAGTCTTCAGCGCTGTCTAATATTTATGTTTCGCATTATTTCCAATTTAGTATTTTATTATTTATCTGTAAAATGTCTAAATAATGTGTTTAAGATTTACACACTAGAGTTTAGCCAGATATAAAGATTATCCTGACTTTTCTCCAAGGAACCACATAACTATGCGTCTCAAGTCAAATATGAAAAGTTAAAACTAAAAGCTAAAACATTTTCAAAGAAATAATCATTAGTACAGCAAATGATTATAATACCCATTAGCGAAATTTAGGTATTTCGGCTCGACACTTGATTAAAGTTTGAATCGAATATTTGTATCAATTTATGCGATTAAGATTGTAGTAAAATATATTTTAATTGTTGTTCACGTTACTATACATAATTAATACCCATATATTTTGTGAAATAGTAATATTTTTTTAGAAATATCTGTTTCTTTTTTGGTAAAGCACAAAGCTAAATTATTGGCTACAATCCATGTTGAGCTTTCGAGAATATCGTTCCTCAAAATAATACTTCAATTTCCACTAGATGGTAAAACATTCAGTAAAACCAACGAGATTAATTTTACTTAATATATTCATATTTAACAGATACCAATTACTGAGGGGGGGATTAAAAACTTATTAAAATTTGGCCACCATAACTACTGTTGTCGTTTTGATACAACAACTTAAATTTCATTGATCTAAATAATTTCTTTAAGAGACATGAACAAAGTGACAATAATTATACTCGGAAACAATTGTGGAAAGTTCAACATTTCATTGAAAAGAGCATAGATAATTGATTTTGCGAGGTTTATTGTTTAACATGCAAATTTAAAAAAAACATTATGCGAGTATTAACTGCTAAAGGTTTTCAAATTACTTTTTTGGAAATTTGAGACATTTGTCTTCTGTGTCGTTAAATAACAGTTGAATTTAATATTTTGCTGCTAGAAATGAATACTGTTGTAATGCGAAGTATCGTTTATTTATGTCAAGAATAAATATGATATCTGTAAACTCACGTATCGAACAATAAAAAAATAATTAGGACTTCAAAATGGCATGTCATACATTTAAAAGTAAACAAGTTTTTCATTTGATAAAGTGCAGCCACTGAGACTGGGAAAAAGGAATTGTGCATGACGATAAACATGTATTTTTGTTTGTTTTTTAATTTCGGGCAAAGCTACACGAGGGCTATCTGTACCAGCCATTGCTAATATAATAGTGTGAGACGAGGGGGAAGACAGCTAGTCATCATCACCCACTGCCAACTCTTGAGCCACTATTTTACTAACGAATAGTGGTACTAACCGTATAATTATGACGCACCTACGGCTGAAAGGACGTGCATATTTGGTGTAACAGGAACCCGAACCCGTGTCCCTCAGATTACGTACTTAAACATAGAAACAATAGCACATTGACTCCTACATACCGCAATAAATTATTTCGACAAAAATTGAAGTAAGAATGAATTGGTATGCACATTGAACAGATGCTGCATATATGATGAAGATGACCTAAACATCTTTTATCAATAAATATATATTTATATTTTAAAAAGGCCACTAAGATACTAGACCACACATTAGTTTGAGACTTAACTAATAAGCATAAAGGATATTTGTGTAAATGTTTTCCAGTTTTATATATTCAATGAAAATGCAAAATATCATAGGACTCTCGAGAAAAGTAATAAATTAAAACAAAATATGTTTTTGATAAAACAAGTACATTATTTTGACAGGGGTCTGAGTAAGTACGGGTTACTCTGGCACTTATGTGACATTTATACATACAATTATGTGTACTGCAAACCAAAGCAAAGTAGGGAGAACAAGATCAAATGAACCTGACCCTTCTGTATATTCAAATACCCAAATAACGATTAATAGAGAATAAAACGAATAAAGAGCCTTAACCAACCAGGCAAGCCAAACCACTAATATAAGAAACGTTTCTTAGAAACACTTATTAGTAATAGGATAAACTACAATTGTCTCTAAAACCTTTAGAAATAAAGTCACAATTAGGTATTTTATTCACCTTGACTTTATTAGTTATCATGTGCGTAAAACGAAGCAAAGAATTTAAAACTCCAAGTTTCAAACAACGTATTTATACTCCATATAAAGGTCACTGTTTATCGTATTAAACATTTTCCCAGCAATACTCTTTTCATGGTGTAAAACAATCGGAAGAATTACCACTAACGGTTAAGCTGTATATTAAATGTATTTCATAAAGTAAATAATCATCATTATAATCAGTAAAACCACTAAACGTTTGTTTGTTATTAAACACACAGCTGTTCGATACTGTGCTGTGTCCATCGCAAATATATCAAACCCGATTTTAAGCATTATTGATTAATAACTCGGATAAAAATTTACCCCCTTGATGGGTATATCCATGGGCCATTAAAAGCATAAAAGGTTGCCAGAATTAATATCCTGGAAAAGGTTGAACAGAGGGATTGAGAAAACAAAGATAATCTGTCTGAGAATAATTATCATGAGTATTCTTAAACATATGACTTTATAGATCAAATAAAAAATTCTGAAAACAGTATGTTTAAGATTAGTATTGACACAGATTGGTTTTTAGTTCTTTCCTTTCTGACTGAAATGAAACAAACGTCAGATAGAAGGACAGTAGCGATAAAGTCTAAAGTTCTCGTATTCAATTCGGAATATTCGGTAAGTCATTACGCAGAAATTTCTCCAAAAACACTATAATTTTAAAAAATATTGTACGAACTTACTTATATACTTATATACACATTTTTATAAAAGGAAATATGTGGGGAATTAAAAAGAAAAGAGGTACAAAATAGCCTCAAAGAGTTACCAATCATCAACAAGTAATAGTAAATATTCTTAGAAAGGCAATAACAAATTTACAAAATCTATAAAAGTATAGTTTAACTGATTCTAAATAGTTGATTAGAAATTATTTCTACTTTTAATCCTATGTTTTAATGAAATTCAGTAGCGTTATAATGGAAATGTTATCTTACCCATTCTGAAACATTCATAAAATCGTTTCGAGAATTACATTAACAATAGGAATCACATTCTAAATATTACCATTTCGAAAACTTTGTCCATAAAAAATAAAATGTGAAAGTTTGTTACAACATTAATTGTCATGTGTTTTTATTAATATTACATTATAGCCCTTCTTTCAGACACATACATTGCAAATACAACTTAGTCAAATATAGAAATAAATCGACGCTGAACAGAATTACATACTATACGTAAAATTACATGACAAGAAAATAGATTCTTTTACGTTCAGGTTAGTATGTAACATTGTTGGTGCGCGAAGAGGAAAATACATCACGGAAAATATAATTTATAAACATTCGTGTGTAACGTACTTGGTGTGGCACAGGAAAATATATTTAATAGAAAGTCGTATGTAACATAGTAGATTTTTCCCAGAAAAACACAGTTAATGAAAAGACCATTTTATACATTAAAAGTGGGAATCACAACTTATTTGCGTAGAAAAGTTAATAAGCTAATTTATACGTAACAAACTATTTGTTAATTAACTTTTTCTCTCTCACTCTTAACTAGAGAAACAAATATTTGAATCGTACCAATGAACAGTAACAATCTAACACCATAAATGATAAAATCATATTCTGAATTAAGTAAGCAAATGTAAATTCGAAGCTTAAAACAACTGGTTATTTTCTCTATACCTTTGCATAAGATTCAGATTTCAGATATGATAAAGTGATTTAAAAAATACTGAAAAATACTCTTTCTCTTTCATTTTTTTTCTCTTCGCTCTTATTTTGTTTGTTTTTGAACATCTCGCAAAACTGAACGAGGACTATCTGCTCTAACCATTCTTAATTTAGAAGTATAACACAAGGGGAAAGACAGGTAATCATTAAAACCCGACGTAAAATCTCGGGCTTCTTTTTAAGAACGGATAGGGATATTGACCATCACATCATAATGCTCACAAATAAATTGTAGAACATGTGAACTACTACGATATAATGAAACTAAAGTACTAACGAATTAATTATGTTTTTAAACACAAAGCAACAGGTAATTGCAAAATTATGTAATATAAATTATTGACATATTTTTCTTTCTCCAATAATAGATAAACTAAAATTTTCGGTGTGATAAGCCTGACACATGAAATAGACCATACTATAGTCGTTACACATTAAATAATCCGACTCGTAGTCGGTCAATCCCACTATTCGTTGGTAAAAGAGTAGCCCAAGAGTTGGCGGTGGGTGGTGATGACTAGCTGCCTTCCCTCTAGTCTTACACTGCTAAATTAGGGACGGCTAGCACAGGTAGCCCTCGAGTAGCTTTGTGCGAAATTCCAAACAAACAATACTTGTAATGGTTTAGGGCATACAATTAAATATACCCTACAATGTTGATGCGACAATAAGTCATTTGGACATGTTGAAATTTTCGATGTTGAGCTTACAATCCTACTAAACTGTGTTTATAGTAATAGTGATAGTCTCAGTTACACAATTTGCCAAGTAATACTAACAGTCTACCTCAGCCTTGGAACAAAAAAAGATGTAAAAGCAGTAACGATTTGCTGTTTATATATGGAAACAAGAGAAATAATATTTTCAAGTTGAATTTTGTATGCTGTTCTTGGGGAGAATAGTAATACTGTCTGCCGGTAAAACGTATACCACATAAAACCTGTAAAATCTTGTCAACAGCATGTGGTAAGTGTCACTCGAACAAAATCATGTGGCATCTCTTACTAAGACGCTTTTTGTCAGCAGATAATTTCCACTTGTCAATAATCATTGCATTGTAGCAACTTATAGGCCAACTGCCAAACATCATATGTGTTATGTATATGTGTAAATATTTTGTAAACGACAACATGTCGTATTGTGTTTGAATTTTCATTTGTATTATTCATTTTTCCATATGGATATTATTGTTTAGAAGTTTAAACTAATATTTTGTTATTCATTTCGGGTAACATTTTAGAACTTTCTCGAATTAAGTAGACCAATCACATGTTTGTAAATGAGTGCTGGTGACTTCCTTTCTAGATGTGTAGTCTCGTGCAAGAACGGATATGCGTGGATAGCTCTGGAGTTGTATGGAAATTGCGAGATTGTTCGAGAAATAGGCCTATCGGTATAAAAAAGACGGTGACGTGAGAGATATTCAGTGATCAGTCATCAGTTTTATTCGAGGGAGAGATATTCAGTCATTAGTTTTATTCGAAGACAAATAGTGAGATTCAGTCACCAGTTTCATTTCAAAAGAAGAAAGTTAGTTATTTGAGAAAGATTAAGTGTTTGCTGTGAATATTCAACTTAGATTTATGATTGAAATTACATCTACGGAAGCCGTGATTTTATTTCGTCAATCTCTACGATACTTCTGAATTACCGCTTGTGCTGAGAGACGGCGATTTCATTGAACTGTGAACTGTTTCGGAATCTCTTCGTGGGACCAAATTCACACCGTAGACTGGAATTTGAGACTTTAATTTTAGATCATTACATTAGATACAGGCCAGTACCGTTTTGTATTGTGATTTATTTTGAAGTTTGAAACTAATATTATTTTGTTTTGTAATTAATTTCGAATGTCGTAACTTAATATCTGTCACTGTTATTATACAATTTATGTCATATTTGTTACATTTGTTAATAGTTTAGTGTAATAAATTATACAAGCTGTTATCTGCGTTTTTCTGTTGCGTTTAGTCTACGAAGAACTTAAAACATCAAAAAATACGTAACAATATGTTTCTTAGATATATTTTCAAACGCTATTTGACAAATAGACTATCTATTCTTTTTATAATCGCAGTTTTCGAAACTACACTAATATGCACTTACAACTAAATATCACTAGAATAAATACATTTTAATATTATATTCCTTTGCTTAATTACTGTGTGTTATGAGATATTGTTTTAGGTAATTTTTCTTCTTAAATTTTGAATTTCGAAAGTGTGTATGTACTTACAAACACATGTGATAGTACTTGATGATTTACCAGATTTTAAGGTTGCAGGAGGCTATTTGGAACTATTTTTGAGGATATATTTTCTGCTTGCAACATTAAAGTAAATGATATTTCATTATCTGTGGTTGAGTCTTTAATATTTTGGTAACTTGAATAAAGTTCATTAAAATGTGATATATTACGGTTTCTTTCCTACATTATAGACAAAAGCAGTTAGTTTTAACGTCAAGTTCAGTATAAATAATACCTTATATTCCGATTAGAAAAGTTTCAAATGGTCATCGAATGACATGTAGCGAAATATACATAAAAGAGCATGCAAAGTCTGAAATAATATTATCTCCTTTTCTACTCAAGTGTATAATAATTGTTTATGTAATAAAGTTACTCATTAGAACGTAAAGTTTCACATTCATTTGTACGATTTAAACAACTGGGAATTTCAAATATACATTATTTGTAAACCACTCAACTTTTTTTTTCTCCAGGTACATTTCAAAATTTGAGAAATGGCAGAAAACGATGACATTAGTTTCACAACAAACACCATGTTTAAGAAATAGTAACCAAGAATCTTCACAGAATTTCTTCGATATCTCTTTTTAACAGTGTTTGACGATGCACCAGCATTTTGGTTAAAAAAAGTATTACAAAACATACTGAAAAAAGGGAAGGAATTATAATAAACGTGTAACGGTAAATCCGTTACATTATCTTCGCTGTTCATTTAGTAGAGCTATGTTCTCATGATTTCTCTGTAGATTTTCAACATCAAACTCAGTTACGTCTTAACATCTTACTGTTCACTCAACTGAAGATCGTTAAGATTAAAATGAGCTTCGAAATGTTTCATTGATTAAGGAAGCTTACCATTTCTCTTCCAACTAAATGACAGAGAAATATATGCAGTTACTCTCGCTAAAATAATAAGCTGAGTAAATTATTATTGATTTCTGATTAAATAACTGCTCGCAGGGTCTCGTATTTACATCTACTATTATGTTTAACTTACGCATGAAACTCCTAAATAAACAGATTGTATGATTTCTATAAATAATATATCAAGCACTCTTCAGCCAAAAATATGCAATTTAAAGTATAGCTTACAACTATATTATCATCCATTTTACTGCTAGATATTGTTCACAGAATTAATTATCTATCAAAATATTATGATAATATTTTACGTATATGATCCAAAATTTTAGCTTTATTACGTCGTATTTTAAAATAAGTTATCTGATCACAACTGGAAACCCCTATACATACAAAAATGTGAATTTTGTCAAAAAAATTAAAAATTAATGCATTAATAAATATATGTTAACAAACTCTATCCATATTATTGAACAGCTCTCTTACACAAGAATTTTTGTTTGATACGTAAACATTTAATGAAGAATCAAAAGTAATGGTAATGAGGTGAAAGCCACTCTCTTTTGCCAATTTTACTATTTTATCAAAAGATGTATCCCACAAGTGTGTAGCCAGAATATGTTTATCGAAATTCTTTGTTCGAAAATAAAATAGTGAATAATAATTCTCTGTAAACATTTACATTTAAAATAAAATTTATAATAACTTTGCAGAAACGCTTAGAACATTATTTGTCTGAAAGAAAAGTAAGCTATGTAAATTACTTCAATTTCAAATAAAAAATACAAGAAAATAATAATAATATCTCAATATATCAGCGTATACATTTTATTTCAAAGATGAATCTAAACATTAAAACGATCATTTAAACAAAGTATTCTTTGAATTACAGAATGTAAAAATATTTGCGAGTTGTAAATTGCCTAAATACTGTAGACAATACTGTGCCTCATCGTTTTCCTGACGTCTGAAAGTAGTAAAATCTATCCATTGAAACAAGAAAGACACACAAAGATTCCTCTTAATCTATTATATTCCACCAAATAAGAAGATAACTCGAGGGGAATACCAACTAAAAACTGAATAATGTTATTCACCAAATCTTAGTGTGCTAAATATTGTTTATGAAAAATATCTGGAAAATGTTTTGAAAGAGCATCTAGGACAACGAATGACGTAGAAAAAAGGTTTTGTTTCTATCAGAAGAATATTATATAGCTGTAAGAAACCTGACATATTTTTGTAAGATAAGGATAGCGGAAAGTTAATGATAGACTATGAAAGAGAGCTTACACACACATACCTGGAAATATCAGATAGCTCAGGTAAATAAGAGAGAGAATTCTTCAAACTACAAAGATAAATTTTACACCATACTCAGATTGTGTGAGATGGTACAAAATCAGAACTCTCTCTCTCCAGAGAAGAGGAGACAAAGTTAGCTGAAAACAGGAATGGACTGTAAGGATGATCATTGACAATTCTGTCCAAATTCATAGACCACCATACAGTAAAAGAATATATTCAAATATGAATAAAAATATACGGTTAAATTTCCTGACAAATATTGCAATAAGAAAGGCTTACATTAACTTTTAGATGATGTGTGTGACTGACTCTGTGCCCTTAGTCCTTCCTTACTGATAATTAGCACATTCCTCAGCTTAATATTTTGTCCAATCCTTTAATTTTTAATGCTACTTTTTCTGTGAAGGTGTTGGTACTCTTATATTTCTATTTGCCAAGTATAGACAACAGCTATCATTTGTGAAAATTGAAATTGAGATTTTATAAAGATCGATCTGACACTTTTAAAATATCGTTTGTCTTGTCTTGTTCTATTTAACGTATATATATATGGGTAATATTATGTTTATAATTCTTGCATACGTCTCGCACTCACACATGGAAAGATTTGTTTCTTTGTTTTGAAATTTGCTCAAAGCTACTTGAGGGCTATCACTGCTACTTGTTTCTAATTTACCAATTTAAGACTACAGGGATGGCAGTAGTCATTACTACTCACCACCAATGCTTGGGATACTTTTTTACCAAAGAATAAAGGATGAACATGTTTAGTATGATGGGAATTCGAAACCGCGACCATCACAATGCTAGTCGACTACCCTAACCACCTATTTATGCCAGACTACTGTGAAAAGGATGAAGAATATGCAAAAAGTGAACAAAAGCTGTTACAGTTGTACTGTAGTCACCAACGTAACCGTTCAATCATATAAAGCTTTTTTAACGTTGGTTACTAGATATTAAACAAACAACTTTTTCCTCATACAGACGTATGCAAGCAGAAAACTTTCAAATACTTTTGAATGCTTTTCGAAGTATTGAGATATATTTATAATGTATAGACATATTGGTCAACTGAAAAAAAATCAATGAAAGTTTTATAATTTACAAAAATGTTGTAGCCGCAAAGTGATCCAAGAATAACACCTAGTTATTAGAGCCCAGTCTTTGAGTTCTTTATAAAGAGCTTTGAACGATGTCGTCAATTATAAAAAAATCAAGAACGGGTTGATGAAATGGAAAAGCTCAAATGATTTTCACACTGGTCTTATAGAAGAGTGTAGAGAATAAAGAGAAAATACAAGGATGAATAGAGCACACAAGTCGATGGAAAGGACAGATGCTACTTGAATTAAATTGAATTGAGCATTATTAGAAATAGATTCTCAAGGACTTCATAGATGGGAAGAGAGTCTGTACCAAAACCGATGCCGAAATGTTTTGGATATAAATAAATAGTATTAAAACTGCATTATTTCTAAACTATAGTGGAATACTTGTAGTGTCAAATATCAAAACTTTTATATCAGAAAGCAATTTAGTAATTAAATACAAATTCGTTTAAATCTTATACGTGTATTATGGGTTAAAGTATCTCACAATGTTAATATATTTTCCTGTTTGTATTTCTAACATACGAGAACCTTTATATATTACAATTGTCAACATATTAATAGCAAGCTTCCAAGACAGCAGTAAAATGTATGACACTTCTTAATATTTCCGAAACAACTTGATCATTATTTCCCGAACCTGGCAACCATATGAAACGCCCTTCCAAGCATTAACAATATACATTTTTATTGTTTCTTCTGAAATAACAACTCTTTTTCCTTAGAATTAAGAAATATATTTTTAAATGAGCTTCTTTCTATCTTGAGCAAATTATTATTTAGGGTTTTCCAAAAATGCATATACCAGTTACCGTTGAATAATATTTGTATTGTTTGAAATAACAATAAAATTCAAAACAATATATCTTCTCTAGATTAAAGTTTTATTTAAGATAATTAATAAGTTTCTACATGTTTTTTGTCGTTAGCCATACTCAATTTAATTTTGTGTTCAAATACTGAGACCACTCTTTCTTATACAACTGTTGGGATGGAAGGTGAATCTTCGTGTCGGTTGTTTACTCCAGTTGTACTTTTATAATAATAATGGAAATGCATAAAGTATTTGGGGGAACATTGTGGAACTACAAGAATAAAGTTGTAGATGTGAAAATTGTTTGTTTCTAGAAGTTGTGCAAAAACACATTACGACTAATCGCTGAAGCTTATTCCATGATGTACTGTTATTTACTTTAGAAAACACGTGCCGCCATCTCATCGACGTGCGTCATTTCTTCCGTAACTAAACGTATGTCTTCTGTTGTTTTAGCAAAGAGAAATTAACGTTTTATTATCCGTTCTTCGATTCTTTTTTATTCAATAAACGATGAACAGCGTCAAAACATCTTCGACAGCCTGTGAAAAAATGTAAGGATAAAAAGAGAAAACATCTTCTGGAACATTTCATCGCATTACTGAGGAGTCCTAAAAGTAAAGAATACATTAATCTGTAGTTTATACATAACTAGCCCCAATTAATTTGTTGCTCAAAACCGGTTTCAAATTTCCAAAGTGATTAAGGTGTAACTTTAAAAAAAGCTTCGTGCTTTATCAATCGTAATATGAAGTAAAAATGTTATGTAGTTTTTATTTTTTTTTATTTGTGAATGTTATTTGGAAATCTACTGAGTAAAATTACAAAATTCATGATCCAATAATCATTTGTATCTCAAATACACAGGCTACAATTCTAAACTTTTTATTTTTTACAATAATCTCCTTTTTTATAAAATTGAAGATCATCATTTTAAAGCCCATGATTAGTAAGTTTAATAAATATCTACACAACTGTTGATTATAATTTTTGAAATCTGTAAATAGAATAAATTCTGTTTATCAAATATAGATTTTTAAGCTATTTAAATTTAAATACCGAAAATCTATCGCAAATTTTGGATGTTTCTATTATAATTCCTGAATATCATTACGCCTATAGAACAGAATACAGTTTACTTCATACAGACAAGAAATATTCTATTACTTAACTATCAGTAGTCCATTGTAAAAAAAACATAAAATCTTTGAATCTAATAGAACAAAGTAGCAAAATCAGTTTCAACTCCAAATCACAGCCAATCACCTTAGTATTCTATTGTTAGAAGATGTGGATGTCTTCCATGATATATAATGTAAAATATTTGTGACAAATCTCAAAGATCTTTACAAAACGTTTCTGTCGGTGTAAGTCTACTGAAATGATATACTCCAATAATAATGCTACCTTTCCATTTTAAAGTCAATAGTTGTCATTCGTAAATCTTGGCTGATTTCCGTCAGAGGTGAAGGGACCTACCAGATAACGTTCTGTAGTATCATATTACCTCCTATGATATCTAAACATCCTACCAAGTGTTAGCTGTGTTTGGCGGCTAGTAAAGGAAAATGGAGAATCCTAGTAGTTTAAGGTTCCAACCCCAACACACCACTTTGGCCTTGAAAGTTTGTGGATGGGAAGACTTGATATGGCTCTCCTAGAGTTAATCGGCTAGTCCACTTGGGCTAGGATCAACCGAGTACCAGTGTTGGACGTTCTCAACAGATGTTGTGGACATTGTGTCTGCTGCTGGTGTTAGAGTACAGTGCTCACGAAAACCTAGCATTGCTGCAGTTTCTTATTTGGAAATAAAGTGCGTCCTCTCGTAGAGCTCCATGGTGAGTGGCATCAGTGGGCACTGAAATGTATTGCCTTTATTTTGGACATACCATACCTGAAAAAAATAAACAAAATAAAAAAAAGAAAACATATTATCGGAAAATAAACCCGCATGAACGACTCTATTTTAAAATCAGAGTCAGTTGCCGTACGTCGATTTTTAATATTGGATTCCTTATTCGAGAAAACCTTATGGCATATCTGTTCCTGTTTTTTTTTCAAAAAGGGTTAAAAGGGCTTGCTGAATCTCTCAACTCAGTATAGAATTTACGCCTACAACTGTGAATTGGAACCACACTTTGTTAACTCCAATGGTAAAAATTCCTGTTACTCTATTTTTTGCCCTGAGTGTGTGGAAAACGCTTGAAATCTGTGGAAAATATCTCCTACGCAGAGGCAAGGAAATAATTGTCGTCACTCCATGAAGGTCAATATGCCTTCTAAGAAAAAAAAAAAACTTTGTCGAAAACAGGACATACCACTCAATTCTCCTTCACACAAGTAAAAAAGGTCTTTTTGATTCAATGAAACTGTCAGAGATTGCTCAAATTTGGATAACATAGTATTCCTTCTACCTTCAATACTATTTATTGAACTGTTTTTCAGTCCTTTATTGCTAATGATCTCTCTCTCTGCTCTCCTCCACGTTTCTCTTACCTTTCTTAGGAAGTTGGGAGTAACCTATGGAGCAATTATTATTTCTCTCTTATACTTGAAGATATTGTTAATGGTCGATAACACCCAATGTACTTGAATCTATTGAACGTGGATCAAGCAACTCTTTCATTGCTCTGTCGGAGCTCGATCCTGCCGTTTTCTATAAGTCATCGACTGATGACTGTGTAGCAGCAGTGAATGACTAAGGCAACTGATCAACGTATTTTAGATAACCCTAACACGTCTTGGGTTAAGTTTCCCGTTTGTGCAACTTGGCACAGAAGGTCCAAAATTATGCTTGGGCTACTTTTTTGAGTCTTCTCAAACTTTTAAACAGCATTGTGCTTTTCAGCAAATCCGTGAACATGCTTGGTAAATCTGGAGTCTAAGCCGAAATAATTGATGATTAAATATATATCTAGCATCTCTTTTTACCACCAGTTCTAAAGTCACATAAAACAAGATTCGATAGGTCAGTGAACAGTATACTCATGCCCTATTTTAATCTTGCTCTTTACTGCCCAGTAACTTGCTATTCCCGACAGCATTGCTGATACTCTCGACGAAAACTTTTCTCGTCCATCTGGCATCACTGCTTCATCTCCCACGTTCTCAGCAAAGCGATCGGCTATTTTCTTTCGGGTTTATCGTCTCTATGACTAATTATACCCTTTTATACAGGTGAAACTCAAGGTTGGTCTTAATTGGATTGGCAGCACACCAGTCGAATCTGCCGATATTTACTACAAGATGCTGCATCATCTCTTTACTGCATAGCTTGTAATTTCTCTGATTATTTTTAATTGGATTTTGCAGGAAATTGATTTTTATTATTCTTGATGCATTGCTGTATCTCTTATTTTTCCTAAGTGTCAGAAGGCTTTCAAAATTCCTTCAAACAATGATTTAATTGCTTTGATTTAGCAGCCACTGCGAAGCCTGAGACGATATTTCTTATTTTGGTGGTTCCTTGAAACAAACAACATCCTCTCATCGCCCAGTTTTGATTGTGATGACAATACTACACTGGGAACCACCTAATTCGACTTGAAATATCAATCAGAGAAACCTTTTTCAAGTGACTATTGTGAAGAAAAAAATATTTAAAGTTGCGTAAATCTAGTCTGTGAACAAGAAGTACACCTTCTTATGTCAATACGCTTTGTTGCAGGTTATTGGCTACCAGGTTATGACTGAGAAATGACACCAGAGGAGGTTTATCCATGAATGATTAAAGAGAGCGTTACGGTAGAGGTAGGTATTTTAAGATACTTTTGAAGCTAAGCAAAAGAGAAGCGTAAAATCTACTGATTTCAGAAATTATGAATAATTTTCAAAAAAATGTAATGATAATCATATAAGAAGTGATGTGCAATATGCAGTTATTTTAGTTTGAATAAACTATTTTTCGTGATTCAATACACATATTTGGAAAATAATATATATTTTATCACGTAAAGATTTTTTTTACACATTGCAACAACAGGCTCTTACTTCGAACAAATTATTATTTGATTTACAACAGATTCACTGAAGAATGAGTTGCAGTGGCATACTCTCATCAAATCAATTAGTTTACTTAGTGTGAAAAGTCATGATTCACAGGACATTTTTGAGTAAAAATATTTCCTACAGTGATTTCTATTGAGCCCGGATTAAAAATCAGATGTTTTCTCAAATTCAATGAATTATCGCGGCTATTCAACACAAACGATACAAACTTTTGTTGGAACCCATGCTTTCTTTTCATCCCCAAGTTTTATTCCAGAATATGGGTAATACGCTTTTTTAACGAATTCTTTGTTGTTTTAGCGGTTGTATTTCTTGTGGATTCTAGAACAATCAATAAAACATTCACGTCACGATTGACATAGAAAATATTTAACCAGTGATTGGCAGCAGTTTAGGATAACACAATACGACCTGACTTTAAAAGTTTGGTTTTTATTTTGCGCAAAGCTACTCGAGGATTATCTGTGCTGGACGTCTTTAATTTAACAGTCTAGACGAAAGGCAGCTAGTCATCACCACCCACCACTGACTCTTGGGCTATTTTACCATCGTATAGTGACGTCGACTGAAACATTATAATCCTCTCACAGCTAAAATGTCGAGGATGTTTCGTGTGACAGGGACTCAAACACGCAACCTTTAGATTACGAATCGAGTGCCTTAACAACCTAGTCATACCGGATCACTTTAACTGGAACATACCACCTTCAGTAAAATTTTTATATTTTCATATTGATCATACAAGAATTTTTGTTGAAGAGGCAAAATTCTCAATACAACAAAACCATTGCAGGTTTATAGCATTAGTTTATCAGAAATAGCTAATTAGGGAATATGTCTATTCTTTATCGTTTATGGAGAGGCAATGTTTTTTTATTCATCCTAAAAGTCCCCATAATAATACCTTGCACAACAAGATCATTTAACACTACAAATCTTTTTGTTACCTTATTATTGCGAAAAGATTATCTATAAAAAATATTAACATCACGTATAATATCACTTCACATTCATTTTTTCTAACAAATACAAAAACTCGAACCTACTCCATATTAGATACACATTATTCGGACTGGTTGAATACATGAATAATATGATGTAAAGGATCAACACGTCCTACAATGACGAAAACGACAAAAATCCAGTGAGAACATGATAACTCGCCACTTAAGGCGTTCTCATTACCAAACTTTTAAAAATATTTCTGTCTCGATACGCTTGAAATAAAAAGTGAAATTTAATTAAATAACTAGAAATAGGAAGTTTCTAGAGTTTGTTCGAAAATTATTTATTTTTACCACTTTCATATGAATCATAGTTAAGGAAACCTTTTTTGTTGCTCTTCAACTTACCAAAACGAATTTAACAACACCTTCATATAAAAAACATGTACTTATCTATACCAACTTTCAGCAGTAATAACAATAAAAATTAAATTCTTACACCCATACGTAACTATTTAGTTCTTGTCTTTTTTTTCTAAAAATGTAAATAAACTGGTAAAAACGTATCGTTCTAATTTTTCGTTCCAAAACTATAACAACTGGTTTTTAAAAAATGGAACCATTTAGTCTATAACTTTAATATACCTTAATCTTTTCATTTAATTGAGTAAAAACGTTTTGAATTTATATTTTATAAAAATAACCGTTTTTCTCTCAAGCTAATGGAATCTTGAATATCATGAAGACTCTTATTAAAATAATCAATATCACATTGAATTTAACATAACCATTTCATAAATACTGCAGTTTGTCTACTTGAGAATCTTATAAAGCTTCCAGGTTCTCATAAATTAAGTTGCAATTTAGTTTTATAACAATGTAAGAAATTAAAGTAATGAAAGCTAACACTAACACAAGTTCTATTTGAAAAGAGTTCTGGTAAAAAATGATAACTTATGACTTGTTTTATTTTGGAAATAGAGTTTACAGTTAACAGAAGATCGTGAGTTTATATATTTTCTAGGCGATATAGGAAACGTGTAATCTTGAAGTTCTGCAAAACTATAATCCTGTGTTCGAGCATTCATAACCTTTATAACCTTTTTCGAACATGTGACATTCGAACGTTCAGCCCCACATTGGCTCAGCGGTATGTCTTTGGACTTACACACTAAAATCCGGGTTTCAATACCCGTGGTGGGCAGAGCACAGATAGCCCATTGTCTAGCTTTGTGCTTAATTCCAAAACAACAACAACATCGAACGTTTATTTGAACAATATTTATCTAAGATGTTCCTCCATAAAAATGTTTTTTTTTCCAATTTTAATAGAAAACAATACTATAAAAAAGAATTCTTAAACTTATAGCCGGGACAAAGAAAGAGCGTTTTAACGATTTTTTATAATTATTTACTGAAGTTTTTATTGTTAGCGAAAAAAAAAAGTTTTATGTCTAAAATAATGTACTCACTGTAATTAAATCGTACTTAGTATGTAATAGAAACAGAACAAAAGTCACTATTTTTCCTGACAGAAAGAAAGAGTGTAACAATTATAGTTGTACAGAGTCAATATGTAATATATAAAAAAAAAATTAAACTACATTCGAAGTTATCTTTTTGTTACCTGATTGGCCGTGTTCATAATCCGCCTCTGGTGATGGGGTATATGAAAAAACAACATAAATGAAGACCAAGACTTTAAACGTGAATATATTTTTCGTATACCGGTGTAGAACAAGGATAGTTAGATATCCCTGAATATCACAGTTTGCTTATTTTAATGAATGTTATGCATCAGTCTCAAATCAAGAATTTTATAAAGTTGCAACATCCTTGTTTAAATTGCAAGCATTCGAAGATATCCGTTCTTTACACGTACATACTAGTTTCAGAATTAATAATAAGGGTTCAGTATGTAGCATTTACCTGTGTAAACAATAAAACAAACAGATACACATTCAACCAACTGCAAAAGACAAAAATTAACTTCTTTCAATTTTTGAATAAAAATTTGTTGTGGTGCATTAAAGGAAGAGAATAATTGTTATTTCTATCTGTTATGTGGCAGCACAATATCATCAATTTGTATATTCTACTTTATAATGGTCAGAGTTAAGCGAAAATAAAATGTTTGAACAGTAAAACAACGTGAGAGTTGTTTAGAATTAAGCATAAAACTACACAATGGGCTATCTGGGCTCTGCCCACCAAGGGTATCGAAACCCGGATTTTAGCGTGTAAGTCCGCAGATATACCGCTGAGCCACTGTGGGCAACAACGTGAGAACTGAAAGTTATTAAAACTTAAAATTTATACTTGAATCGTATTAAATTGTAAATATAATACCATTGCTAAATTCGGCGAAATTTGTTTTTCATTATCACTGTGCTGATTTTGTGCTTTGCTTGTACATCACATCTTAGGCCTAACTTTGTATGATTTAGATATAGTTGCCTCTGACTTGATACTAAACTCACACGTGACATAAATGAAATAATATACACTAATATTTGTATTTATTAACTGATTATTTTAATATCAGCTTCAAAAATGTAATAACTATGTTATTTTGAGAATCAAGTTTGTGTAGCATGTTCAATTTCATAACTGTTATTGTTTAAAAGCTTTTAACAAGACCAGTTGGAACAGGAAAAAAATAGTTTGCTACAAATTATGACAGTATTTTTCAAAGTGGGACCTCGAAAACAAAAATGCTGAATTAATTTTAATTTTAAATAGACAATAATTTGACACAACAATGTTGCCCGGCATGCTCGCCCTTTCAGCCGTGGGGGCATTATAAAGTGACGGTCAATCCCACTATTCGTTGGTAAAAGAGTAGCCCAACAGTTGGTGGTGGGTGGTGATGACTAGCTGCCTTCCCTCTAGTCTTACACTGTTAATTCGGGACGGCTAGCACCGATAGCCTTCGAGTAGCTTTCATGTTACATCAACAAAATAGAAGTCATCGCCATGAGTTCCAGGAGTTTCTAATTCCAATAGGCAAACGATCCATAAGGACGAGAAAATTCACTTGTAGAGAAAATATATATGTAAAAACAGCTGGCTAGCACAGATAGCTCTCGAGTAGCTTTGTGCGAAATTGAAAAACAATGAAACAAACACAACAATGTTATGTAAATGAAATGATACATTATGTGGAATAGAGAAGTTATCGTTTTTACTACTGTAAATTAATTCCTGGATTATTTTCATTTCACGGTAAATATTCGTTAAAACAACAGGTAACGAATTCTGTTTTCTCATACGTCTAGGTTTATTCATTTAACCTCATTTAGATATAAATTATTTAATTTCACTAATATATATATATATACACAAAACCACAGTTTTAAAAGAAATTATGTTGGGAGTTATAAATGAAAACAAATGGAAAATAATCTGAAGAGACGGCTTCTGAAAGATTTCAAAAATTACGTTGCAGCAACAAGATAGTTTGAATCGAGGCCCGACATGGCCAAGCGTGTTAAGGTGTTCCACTCCTGATCGAAGGCACATAAATGCCCTTTCATCCGTTATAATGTTACAGTCAATCACACTATTCGTTGGTAAAAGAGTAGCCCAAGAGTTGGCGGTGGGTGGTGATGACTAGCTGCCTTCCCTCTTGTCTCACACTGCTAAATTAGGAACGGCTAGCGCAGATAGCTCTTGAGTAACTTTGTGTGAAATTCAAAACAAACAAATAAACTGTATGAATCACGTTCTAAATATTATTATTTGGAACATTTTATCTATAAAATAAGAAATGTTAGCCCTACTTAAAACATAAATTCACTTGCGTTCTTTTTTTATATATTACATTACCATCGTATAAGACACATATATCGTAAATAAAACTTTAGTCGTATACAAGAATAATCCGACATTGAAGAGAATTACGTACACACCAACAAAAACGGGTTAATAACGTTTGATTTGTAAAGTTCATATTCTGTTACCTTGTTACTTAAAAGAGCGTACAGAATCATATGTATAAAACTATTTCATATTGATTGATAATATACTTGAAACAATACATTATTTGTTTTCTTAAAATCACACACACATTAATCTATGTTACATAGCAGAGGAAAAATTACATGCACAAACAATTAAAGAATCAGAATATATTGTTCCACAAACAACAGTTACTAAAACACACGTCCATTTAATCTTCGTATATTTATATGTGTTGGCTGAAAAAAGTGTGTTTTTCTTAAAGCAAAGCCATATCAGGCTATCTGATCAGCCCACCGGACTGAAAAAAGAAAATCACTGTCACTACTCCATTCATCAACACCTCAAAATAGTTAATAATAATAAAAAAAAAAATCTGAAACACACGAGTTCTAATTTTTTCGTGATTGTTAAAGAATAAATTTAAATCATCTGTTTACTTTAAGATCAATATTCATATTTAACAGACACCAAATATTATGGGGAGCTTAAAAGCTTAATAAAATTTGATCAACTTCACATACAATGATAGATTTATATAACAACTATTTAACTTCCATCGATTTCAGTAATTTCACCAAGAAGAATGAAGAAAATTACAATCATTGTGATCGAAAAATATTAGGGAAAATGCAATATTTAATTCGAAAGAGCATGAATAATAACATTATTAGACGTTATTATTTGTTTCCAGATCAATCAAAAGAAATGATAAAATATTAATTTTGTGAAGTTTCTTGTCTAACATCTAAAGTAAAAAACGTTATGAGAATGTTATCTACCAAACGTTTTGAAATTAGTTTATGGAGATTTTTAGACATATTACCAACTATGTCGCAAGGAGAAATTCAATTCTATATTTTGCTATTAAAAACTGAGAATGTTCTAAAGAGATGTAATGTTTATTTAAGTCAAATGTAAATATTAAATCTGTTAACTGATATATCATGCAATAAAGAAAAATAACTTACGCGTCACTGTTATTATAAGTTTGTTTGTTTTTATACATTTTGCGCAAAGCTACACGAGACCTATTTACAATACCCTTCCCTAATTTAGCAGTTTAAATCTGGACGGAAGGTAACTAGTCATCACCACTCACCGCCAACTTTTGTGATACTCTTTTTACCAAAGTACAGTGGGGGCGACCGCTCAATCATAGTGCACCCACGGCTGAAAGGACGTCCATGTTTAGTGTGGCGGGAATTTGAGCTCTCGGTCCTCAGATAAAGAGTCAAACACCATAACTATCTGGACAAGCGATGTCGTTATTATAAGTAAAGTTTCTTCTGAAAATTGATTTTTTATACACTATAAGTACAATATTAAGTTCACGTTAAGGCGAATTTAACATAATTTACATACATGCCTAGGTTTAAAGTTTCAATAATGAGGAGGTAAGACGTGAAAGTTATTATCAGATGGTCAATCCCCCTAGTTATTGGTGAAAGAGTAGCCTATGAGTGCCTTCCCCCCAGTCATACACTACTAAATCAGGGACGATTAGAGCGGATAGCCCTCGTGTTAAAAAGACAAAACAAAACAAACTTACACATAGCTTCTTTCCTAATTATCTTAAACATAGTGAAAAAAGCGGATATGGAAGTTTGAAATGTATTTTCTCTGCTCTTAAGATATATCACTTGATTACTGGAACTCAAATGCAATTCTTTTATTCACACATTTCTCTGATAATTTTAGTTTACTTCATTTAGCTCTAAGTCAAAATTATCACATTATATTTTTACCTTGCTTTTCATTTTTCGCATACCATTATTTCAAATTTTCATGTTAGCTTGCAGGTAGGCGTCAGAGTTTAAAAATACATGACACTAAAAAACATTTGATAAGACAGTTCTTGAGAGCAGAGTTATAAATATAAAGATGGTTGTTCAAATATATCTGGTGATAAATACGAGTGTAGATTACTAGAAGTACAAAAGAAGCCGGAGAGTATTCTTCAAAAATTACTGTAGATTTTCTGTATTTTGTTTTAAATCTTCAATAAAGTCGTCTTTTCCAAACTTGAAGATTTGTTAAATTTTTCAGCATGTGTAACACTTTGTAAACGTGTTATCCAACTTGAATATAGTGATGATAGGATATTAAACTTTCAAACCCCTCAGTTTTAAGCAACTGAGAGTAGCCAAAGGATCTAATATTTACCATGGCTGGTTTAGAATTTTTGAATTGCTTTTTATGATCATATTAGATCAAATATTTTGTAGAATGTTATGTTCATCTCGCAGGGACTTATTCTATTTAATTATTAACACCCTAGAACAAGTGTATATCTCAGTTTTGCGTAAATAGACTATTAGAATATTTGAAAGTTTTGTTAATAAATGCTATAATGTTTCTGGCTCTTGTAAAGCCTATCATTTTGCTTACATTTATTATTTATAAATTATTGGGCTGTGATTAAACATGAATTTTGTATAATAAGTAAAAATAAATATTTGTATTAGTTGTTTAAATATACTTATTAGAAACTGATATTCATGAACGGAGTAAATATTCAATTTTGAATGAGCAAAATTTGTGTTTTTCTACTGAGCCTGTTGGAAATTTTGACCTGATTCTGTTTGCCAAGCAGTTTAACCCTTTTGACGTTATGAGTGTTAATGATGTTAGAAAAGTACAACACGAAGGTTTAAAAAGTCTTGATAGAAATAAAAAATCCTGTAACCCGAGCGCTTTCGAAAGGGGATACTTTCTTCTTTAGGGGCAAACTAGGTAGTGAGCACAATGAATAAATGAATGAGTAAAATACTTTATATTCTCCATTCGCAAATTAGGTAAAGTATTGCACAATGACTAAAGTTAACAAGTAGTAATAAGAACATAATGCATAAAAATTGTATGAAAGCAAATTCAGTATCTTACTGACGATGTTTTCGTAAATAGAATATTATCCTAAAATTTCGTTACCATATGTTTCAGTATGTATCATATATTTTAAGTTTCTTTTTCGTGTATTAATTAGAGCATATTGTTTTATGATGAAACATACTGATATACTTTATGGTTTTTCTACGAAGTGGAAGATAATACATCACTTGTCACAGTAACATTGTTTCGAAACCGATAAGAAATATGTACTGAGAAGGTAATATCGGTTTTCTGAGACTAAAAAATGAAATCTTGCATATTTAGTTTGAATTGAACCATTTAGTCATTTATTCACATATTAACATTTCTTAAGTATGATGTATTGAAAAAGTGTTCTCATAATATTGCAAAACTGTAAAAGAGACCAAGTGAAGTAGTTACATGAAATATTGTAGAAAAGCTGTATGAGAGTTGATCCAGTCTTTAATAAGCTGATATTTTTATAGCATAATAGTGTAGCTTAAAGTTTTGTTAATGAATATTTTAGTATGTTTATAAAGACTATAACTTTACACTGTTATTGTAAGGTATGTTCACTAATGCTAAACAGTAAATAAAATCGACACAAAATAAAACATGAAAATATAGTTTGACTTATAACCAAAGGTTCTTTTAAAAGAATTATTGTAAACTATTTCTGAATAAAAATTTGTTTCTTTGAACTGTTATTTTAAGTATTATTGTGTACGTAGAATTTAAAGTTTTAGTAATATGAATTTTTAGTTTTGTTTGTCAGTTTTGTACAAATGAAATATTACTTGTATTCGCCTTGGGCGAAAAGTTCACTTTGTCGTATATCAGGGGCAAGCTTACTGAACATGCCATGAGTTGGGATGCATCAACAATAGGTTCAAAAGGTCCATATTATTTAAGTGTTAATGACTTGACTGGAAAAATTAACATTGATGATTAAATTACAGGATTTTAATACAACAATTATATAAATTTACTAAAAGATAAAAATAAGACATAAAGAACATGCCAGGAACTATTTGCCATCACATCTCCTCTGTTATTAAAAATACACCTGTTGGGAATGATCTTTTGCTTTGGTAGGATATAATTCACATAGAGATCCCAAACTTACTTAGCAATACTTATAGATTAATGTTTGCGTTTCCCATCCGTTGTAAATTACAACTTCTTACGATGATATTTTAAAAAGATTTTGAAAACTCGATACACTGTCACCGGTCATGACCTACATGATTACCGTGCAGCTTGACGATAGCACTTTATTATTGCTTCCCTTGTAAGATGATATATCGTAACACTCTGTAAAAAGTACTCCACTATTCCGTTTTAGTTTTCTATATTTTATCTATTGTACTTGGACGAATCGTTTCGAGTGCCCTTTCAAAAGCCTTTCGCGATGACTTTACTGTCATGTCTTTTTGTGGTATAACATATATAACTTTCATTTTTCAGCTCTTTGAGGTAATAGTTCATCGAGCATATATCTCATGAGAGTAAGTTGTGTATTCATGCCATTCTTTTAAGAGATCACTTTAGATTAAAATTCATAGTGCTTTGGCCTCATAGTATTTGTAGATATTCACTCGTTACCAGACACAAGAGGTTTACGACTTTGTGCGGGTCTCTTGGTGGTCCATGTACTTCAGATTGATTCTTCAAACATAGTAAATACACTCCTCTTAGAAATACCTAATAACCCTCATAATGCATCTATTTGCTGTTATCTTATTACTTATTTGCCACAAAAAGTATTCTTGTACACCGTTTGAAAGAAACCAGAATTCGGTCTACCATCGTACATCCTACGCAATGCCAAAACAATGTCAGAATATAGTTTTGATATTTGCCATTCCACTGTGAATTGTTGTATGTATAACGTTTTTTGGTGAATTATTTATTTGGAATCGTTTTAATATGATATGCTTACTTATTTTATATAATATGAATTGCTTTATCCAGTCTTGAGCTCAATCTAACATTTTTAAATTTCGAATTATTACCAGTTCGATATTTTATTCATAAATTATGAGTATATGTGGAGGTTTTTCTTATAGCACAGCCACATCGAGCTATCTGCTGAGTTCACCGAGGGGAACCAAACCTCTAATTTTATCGTTTTCAATTCGTAGACCAACCGCTGTACCAGCAGTGGAGTTAAATCATATCACTAGGAGACATGAAACAAAATGACAATTCTTATAACTGGAAAAAGCTATTGGAAATGCAACATTTAATTCAAAACAGCATGATTAATAACATTTTTGGACGATATTTTATGTTTCCGAATGAATCAAAAGAAGTGACCAAACTATTGATACTGTGTGGTTTGTTATTTAACATCTAAAGTTAAAAACATTATGCGAGTATTAACTGTTACACCTTTTAAAATTAGTTTTTTGGAGATTTTAAGACACATTACCGATTGTGTTGTGAGTAGCAATTCAATTCTATATTTTGCTGATAAAAATGGTGACTGTTCTAAAGTAATGTATCGTTCATTTAAATCAAAAATAAAATTAAATCTGTAAACTGACATATCAAACAATAAAAAAAATCATTACAGCTGAAAACTGGTATATCACATAATGAAAAGTAATTGTTACGGCTCTGAAGTTCAAAATTATAAAATCAAAACTAAACAGGCTTTTTTTTATCAACTGTAGCCACTGAGATTAACAAAAAGCAATTATGCATAAAGATTAATATAAGTTTCTATGTTTGTTTATGAATCTTGTGCTAAGCTATACGAAGGTAATTTGCACAAGCCATTCCCAACTTAGCAATGTAAGATTGAAGGGAAATCAGTTAGTCATCACCACCCACCGCCAACTTTTGGTCTACTCATTTCCAAACGAATAGTGGAATTGACCCTTCAGTTATAACGCACCTGCTGCTGAAAGGACGTGCATGTTTAGTGTAGCAGGAATCTCAACTCTTGACTCTCAGATTACGAGTCAAGCACCCAAACCACTTGGACAAGCAAATTAATAAATATTAGAAAAGTTTTTGATAGAAATGGATTTGTTTTTCTTTTGATACACTGTACTTTATAGTGGATGTTGGAGGGATGTTGAGACGAGGATGTTGGAGGGAACATAGCTAGACTTATGCTGTTTGCCAAAACTGGTACCCCTTCATGCATAAATATAAGATAATGTATATATTTTACATAAGGACTTATTTATCATTGCCAGTGAAGGAAGAATAAAAACATCGTTCATAAAGAAGCACTGAATTGATATAGTTTCATAGTTTATTTTCCAATACGAAACCTAAGGTCGTTTTTTTGGGGGCGTTTTTCTTTTCCCAAATTAATGATTTTTTTTACATCACCAGATATGGAACGGGGAAACAAAGAAATAGGTCGTTGCTTTTCAAAAACTCCAGCAAAGATTGTAAACACTAATAGTAATTAAAAAATAATTTGATAAATACTTGTTAAGTACTTCCCACGAATCCTTCAAAAAATTAACGAAATGGGACGGAAATAATGTATCACGTGATTTTTAAAAAGTATTTATTGAAAAAAATCACACAAATAAAATTATTTTTTCAAAGTTTCATATACTTTATTATACCTTGTCTCAGACGTTCAGGTCATGAAACGCAACACTTACCAGAGAACTTTAGAAAATCCTATAGTAACGAATTTGATAACAATTGAATTGCATGTTAAAATTTTTGACTTTAACACATGTAACTCATAGAACTAAATTAAAATACCTTAAATAATAAGGCCTGTCATTACCGGGTGGTTAGGGCGCTTCCCTTGCAGTGTGAGGAACGCGAGTTCGAATTCCCGTCAAACCAAACAGTTGGCCATTTTAGCCATGAGCACGTTATAATGTGATGGTCAATTCTACTATTCGTTTGTAGTCCTTGATGGGTAGTGATGACTTACTGACTTCCCTCTAATCACACACTGCTGATTCAGAAATTAGTGCAGGGAGCCTTCGTGTAGTTTTACGCAAAATTTAAAAAAAACAACAAACTTACACACAACTTCGTCCATAGTTATCATAAATACAGTGAAAAAAGCGGATATTTAAGGCTGAAAATGCAACTCCTCTGCTCTCAATAGATATTACTTGATTCCTGGAATTCAAATGTAATTACCAGTTTTCCACATTTTTCTGGTTGTTTTAGTTTGTTTAATTTAGCTCTTTCTCAAAATTATCATATTTTATTTATACCCTGCTTTTCATTTTCCACGTACCGTGATTTCAAATTTTCATGTCAGCTTGCAGATAAATATCACGAGTGTGAAAATGTATGAAACAATAAAAACATTTTGGTAAGACAGTTCTTTGGAGCAGAGAGATAAATATGAAGATGGTTGTTTACAAATATCTGGTGATAAATATGAGTATAGATTACTAGAAGTACAAAGAAGCTGGAAAGTATTCGTCAAACATTACAGAATATTTACTATATTTTATTTATATATCTTCGATAAAGTCGTCTTTTGCTAACTTGAAGATTTTTTAAATGTTTCAGTGTGTGTGATACTTGATGAATGCGTCATCTTACTTGCAAACGACCTGGCATGACCAGTGCGTTGAAAGTCGCAGGTTCGAATGCCCGTCATACCAAATATGCTAGCTCTTTTAGCCGTGGAAGTGATATAATGTTACGGTCAGTCCCACTATTCGTTAGTGAAACAGTAGTCCAAGAGTTGATGGTGAGTGATGGTGAGTAGCAGCCTTCCCTCTAGTCTTACACTGCTAAATAAGGTTCGGCTACCACAGATAGCCCTAGTGTAGCTTTGCGTAAAATTCAAAACATAGCAAAACTCCTGTTGCGTATATTGATCAAAGCATATAAAACATTGAAACTCATCAGTTTTAAGCAATAAGGGGTGAGAGGCAAAGGATCTAACATATATATTATGAGGGGTGTAGAATTTGTAAATTTTTTTTATACTCATATTAGCTGAATTTACTTTGGGCAATGTTATGTTCGTAACAGGGATTTATTCCATTTAACTAATAACATCCAAGAACAAGTATATACTTCAGTTTTGGGTAAACAGTAAACAGTAAGTGTAAAATTCTTTTCTTCTAAAGAACAAAGAATTCAGTAAATGACACTACTTTTTTTCAGTTTGCAAGTTAGGTAAAATAATGCATAACATTTCACACTAAAATTTGTTCGAAACCTGTGAGAAAAAGTACATAGAATGCAATATAGGTTTTCCGAGACTGCAAAGTTAAATCTTGCATTGAATCGAACCCTTTATTTACTTATTCACATATTGACATATCTTTAATGTGATGCATAAAGATTTGTTATCATAATATTGTCTAAAGTAAAAAAAGACTTTAACTTCAGAAGTCATATGAACATAGTGTAGAAAAGCTTAATGAAAGATATTGCAGTATTTCATAAATTGACATTATTATACAATAGTAGTGTGTCTTAAAGGATTTATTAGAAAATATTTTTGTATGTTTATCAATTCTGTAAACTTACATTGTTATTGTAAGGTATGTTCACTCATGCTAAACAGTAAATAGAATAGATATATAAAACATAAAAAATACTTTGCTTTATAACTAAAGATCTTTTAAACGAATTATTCTCACCTTTTAGTTTAACATGTATTTGATTCTTTCAACTGTTATTTTGAATATTACGGTCCACACAGAATTGAAATTTTAGCATATACGGATTTTTTTCTATTCTTTTAAATATTTAGTAATCATTTAATGACAAACATAGAGCAGAATACCACTTATCTAGTGGTATGTAGTCATATTCGGTAATTAGTTTATTGAGCTCCAAGTGTATATATAAGCTTTATGTTGGCAAAAAGAAAAATTTAAACAGATATTTTTAAAATATCTTTAGAAAGAAAAGAAATTATCTTTTTACAGTAGTAATGTTTAAACATAATTATTTGCACAGCTTATTTAAACTTTAGCGAAACAATTCAACAAATAAAGCTAAATATGAAATTTACTTGATTATCCTTTTCATGAAGAACAAATATAATATATTGATCATAGATGTAAACTGTAGAACAAATGAACTACTAAGATGTAATGAAGCTATAGAACTAATACATTAGTAAAGTTTTTACACCTGATTTAGTGGGAAATTGTATCATTATATGATATACATTATTGGATATGATACTTTCCTTATTCCAATAATAAATACATTAAGATTTTAGATTTCGTAAAACCTACATATGTAGTACACCATACTATAATTATAATCACATTAAAATAATGGTTTCACTTGTAAATACAAATAAATATACACTGTTATGTTGAAGAGATAATCACAGCTTGGGACATGTTGAAGCTTTTGATGTCGATCTCACCATAGTATTAAGTTGTGTTTATAGAAACACCGTCTTCGTAGCAATAATATCATGTGACATCTCTCAGTCAGACGCTCTTTGGCAGCTGATAACTACCGACTGTCAATCATATGGCAGTCCAGCAACAGGTCTTGTGGTACTCTTCATAGTCCACCACGTCATAGACTCTTCCCTCCCAGTGATGTAATAAATTAGTGCCTGAGTATTAATTCTAAGAGTAATTACTAATTCAAAGCCCAAATATTAAAATATATATATTAATAACAGTAGATAAAATAAAAAGCCACATTTCATATCTCATGTCTTGTGTTTCGAATTTAACTTTTCTCATTTGTTTATTTTAATTAACAGGAGCTGGGATAAGTTTAGGCATTTATTTTAATAAAACAAATTATCCCTACTAAAATATTTTGATATTCTCATTTTATTAAAACATGTTATACACCAAATGTTTGTTGAGAAATTTTCAAACACTATTACACAGATTGAAAATTACTTCCTAACTTTGGAACAGAAGATAGATGTATCTGACATTTTCGCAATGAAGATAAACATGAAGATATTCACAGATAAATTTCACAATAAACATATCGCATGAGTAAAATATACTTCGTAGAATACTTGATCCAGTCAGTGATAAATTTACTTTATAATTCTATCTCTCTTGACATAATTTTAACAGGATATAAATATATAAGAAATATAACATACTAAATTCGTTCAGTACGGTTATTTCATTTAAAAACTATTCCGGTGAAACTGTTTTAGGCTATCTTGTTTTCTTATTTACTTTGTTTGCTTCTTATTGCTAAGATCGTTTTTCTACAGCTCTTTACATTATTTTAGCCTGCTATTTGCACAGCGTTATATCAGCGGACTTGCAACGCTGACGTTCGTGTTTCAACATCTCTAGAGGACACATAACATTTTGTAGTTTTTTACTTATTTACAAACACACAAACAACAACAATATTTTATTCTATTTATAAATAGCTATTTGGAAATGTTAACAATACTGTGTGACCCTTCTTTAAACGCATTGTTTTCATTTGACTGTTTACTAGTGAATATTGCTATACTGGTATTATGGAGAATGTTTCCAAAACTATTTTTGTTCACTTTAGAAAGAAGGTTTGTCTTTTTGTTAAGCACCAAGTTAAACAATGAACTATTTGTTCTCTGTTAATCACGGGTATCAAAACCCTATTTAGAATATTATATTTACAACTAAATAACACTCGAATAAATAATTCCGAATATTATCGATCCTTGTTCAGACAGTTTCATGAAATTTAGTTTAATAAAAGTTTTATATTATTTTATATTGTGTTTGTTTTTAATTTCGAAATTATGAATGTACTTCAATTCATTCAATCTTTTACAAACATAACAGTACGTAAGAATTTAATCGATTTTAACGTTTCAGTTCGTTAGTTTGTAACAATTTTAGAGGCTGTTTTTTTTTAGGGGGATTATTTTCTGACTCAATCACAAAAATAAATATTTCATTATCTTTGGTTAGATATTCAATATTTTGGTAGCTGCAAAAAAGTTAACTGGAAGTAGTATGTCATGCTTTCCTACACTGCATCAAAATCACTCAACACGAACCTTAAGCACAATATAGATTATGCCTTAAATTTATTTCATCCAATCAGACATCCAATCACAAGTAGTGAAAGATGCTTAAAAACATGGATGTGTGTGTGTTTTCTTGTAGCAACGCCACTACTAAGCCCACCGAGAGAAATCGAACGCCTGAAGTGAACGTTGTAAATCAGTAGACATACCGCTGTACTTGCGTGGTAGGTGAAAAAAAAAGCATAAATAACCTTAGATAATATTATGACTTTTCTGGTTAAGTATGCTCTAATTTTTATGTAATAAAGTTATCCATAAGAATATAAATTTTAATATTCAATATTTCTATTTATACCATTGGGAAAGCTAAATTTTCATTCTTTTTGAAGCACTCTAATTTTTTGATTGTAAGTACATTTCAAAGTTTGTGTAATAGTAGAAAATGGTACCATTAGAGTCACAATAAACACCATGTTTAAGAAATATTAACCAAGAATCTTCCCGGAATTTCTCCAATAATCTCGTCGGTATTTGTTTGATTATTTCCTCAGGCAAGATTGCTTCATAGAAATCTAGAAGTAATTAAGAAATTTCGTATGAAAATACCTTAAGTTAAAAAACAACCTTATATTATTGTAAAGTTTCTGTAGTTAGTAGTTAATTTAGAATATTTGTTAAAACTAAAATCAATACAAGTTGACGTAATAATGACGTATAAATTCTCCTCCAATGACGTTTCTACAGACAACATTGATTGAAGTCTATCCTACATACTTACATATAATACTTCCGTTGAATATTACAGTCTGATGTGGTTTTGTTATAAGACAACGCACGCTAAGTTTGTTATTTGAATATGACTAATTAATGCAGTAACTTTCACTGTACTGATAGACTCTCTAAATTACCATTAAGCAACTGTTGAGTAACATCTATATAGATGTATATACCAACCACTAGTACATCTACATACGGAAAAAAATTTAAGATAATCGGCTTTCATTAAATTCGTAAATTGTAAGTCATGCACCCTCCAAAAATATTAAATTGAATACCTTACAACATTTTCCGTTCCTGGATTGTAAAATCTAAGTATGTTGAATAAACAAACAGTACACAGAACTTCCATTTACGAGGCTATATTATGCAGATGCGACCATTTCTTGTCCCTTTTTGCTATCGCCATTGGGGAGTTTTCTCTAGTTTGATGTTCAGTGAATCTGCTGGTATAACCCTTAATTATCCCCAGGAAGTAATCTCTATAGAAATCAGGACACTTTATCAGGTTTAGTTTCCAATGATATATTCTTTTGTAAAGTTATCCAGTTTGCTATTTTCTTACTAATGTATTTCCTGATAGAATCATGGTGGATGACTTTCGGTTTTATCTACTTGTCTCTCTTTATGTATTTTCTGAACCATTTCAATGATGATTTTCATTATGGCACAAGAAATGTTTTAACTTTTTCTCAGCTTTGGGGTTTGTTATTTCTTTCAGCAGGAATTTTACCATACCATGTCACCTCTATGAAATCTATTATTAATGGCGTTAAACTCATAAAAACCTTTGATTTGTTCTCCAGCTACCACTTCTGAGAAACATTTGCAGAGAATCCAAATGCATATTACATTATCTACAAACATCAGTGACGTTGTCGTGATTGCTACGCAATAAGTTAAAGACATCACTGAAATATTTCGATTCAGTATCTTCTAATGCTCAATCTCATAATTGATATTAATTGAGTTAAGTGTATAGTCGCATGCATACATCATGTCATCGAAGCAGGAATGTTGTGTTTTAACAATTGGATTTCAAGAATTGACACATTTTTACAAAGAAGGTTTATTCTAAGTTCCAGCCTTGATTTGAGTGTAGTTTCATTCGTAAAATACAAATTGAAAAGCGTTCACTGACGAGGTTCCTTCATAGTGTTTCGTTTCCTTATAAGAAAGAGCATATATTTCACTTCATTTGATGAAATAGTCCAATGATATTTTTTTCTCGTAGCAATGTCCCCACTGATACAGCGGTAAGTTTACGGTGTTGCAACGAAAAAATTAAGGGTTTGATTCCCCTCGGTGGGATCAGGAGATAATCCAATGTGATTTTGCTACACGAAAACACACAGTAAATTTTAACTCTAGAAGATTTTAACAATGTTGGAAAACTCGCCATAATTTTCATAAAATATAAATTGTTGATTGTTACTCTCAAAAATCTTTTATAGAATTCAAGAACCGACGGGACTTGCGTAATATACCGTCAAGAACACACGTGAAAAATGTAAACAAGCGAAGATATTAAGATAAACGTATAACGGCATATCTTTTACATTGTCATTGCGGTTTCTTTAGTGGAATTTTGTGCTCATCATATCTTTGTTGATATACAAGGTTCTTTTACTCAGTTATTTTACTCAATAACGTTCTAACACCTAACTGTCCACTCATCTGAAGGTTCGTGAAATTAAAATGTGCTTCGGAATATGGGCACTATAGACATTAAAACTGCAGTCCCTTATTCTGTCTACAAGTATAATCCTATTTCTGACATAAGTTACATTTCAAGTGTAATGAACGTCACTGTATCCAGTAATGTTTGTCTTTAGTACACATGAAGTGAGTGTTATGGCAATGATAACAATTTTGTCATTTTTCAGTTGAGTGTTGGTCCACATTAGTTCTTTATCATTATTGAGTATTTCAGCTTGTATTTTAGGTTGATCGTTGTTATGTAAATATCATGTAAATGTTGTCGAGAGTGTTATGTAAATGTTATGTAAACGACAACCATGTCGAGTGTTATGTAAATGTCATGTAAATATCATGCATATGTTATGTAAATATCATGTAATGTCGTGTTTGAATTCCCATATTTATTATTTATAATTCTATATTTATATTATTGTTTCGAGGTTTAAATCGGTGAAATTTAAAATAATATTTTAGAATTAATTAAAATTCATTTAGAAATTTTTAAAACTAAATAGATTGATCACTTGTATTGGCCTGGTGTTTGTACTGTGGAATTCTGGGAAGTCACGCGATATAGTATATAAACAGACGGCGATGCGCGGTAAATCAGCCACTTTTACTCGGGTCAAGAAGTAAGTCATCCATTTTATTCGGATCAAGATCTTTGTCTTGTTTGAGAACGTTTAAACTGAATTTGTGAATAGAACTAGATCGACTAAAGCGGTGAAAAATTTTATTCCGTCAACCTTTACAATTCAGTCGGATTTCGGATTTGGACACTTATCCTGGATCATATTATTAAGCACAGGCCAGTACTTTTTGTATTGTAAGTTGTTTTGATGATTGAAACTGGATATCTGTTATAGCCATTAGATAATATATCTTGTGTCTATCACATGAGTAGATAATAATAATAAATTATACAAGTTGCTATCTGTGTCTTTCTGTTGCGTTCAGTCAGCAATCCAGAACGTAACAATCGTCCTCATTATATTTTGTTAACTTTTTTTTACTGAGTTTACATATTTCATTAATACGTCATCTTCTGACAGAGTTCATCAGCATTCCTATGGTTTTTTCAAGGAAATTTTTATCAATGTGTGACATTCGACTTCATACATCTTGCTTCAATAGTCAACTTTTGATTTATTTAAGGTGGAAATAGTAATCATACATCTAAATGTCTTAAAATGTTCTACCGCTCTTGACTCGAATTTTATGATTTGTTTGTTTATTGTGATCATAAGAGTTTCACATGCAGAACAATTTATGATATACGCTGAAGCAGTTGTCTTTATCAGTAGTTGTTAATTTCTTTATGAAATCCTAGTATAATTACTTATTGTGTATACTTCGAGTGCACTAACTGTCATGTAATTCATAATAATTCCTTAATCATATATAGTCTGATATCTAAGTTTGTAAGGTTTCTTGTACTGTCCAAATAAATTCAGGAACATGATTGCGTAGCCATAGCTATTGAGAAACGTCAGAACAATTGTAATCATATGTATATTACATGGTTTTCTGATTTCATGCTTTATACTAAATGCTCTTTTAGATTGGAAATCTTTAAAAAAGGCCAACGTGTGTCTGGCTTTACCTTTGCATGTCAAAAGGTTTTATTCTGTTATTCGTTTCTAGTACATCCTCAAGTTTTCAATCACAGCTTTTCTCTATATTGTCAATCTTATTGTTTTAATCCTTCTGTATATTTACAATTGGTTCAGTACTTAATGTTCCAATCATCGTTATTTCTTTTAATTCTTTTTCACCTATTAAATATCTTTGTTTTAATTATTCTTTTGCCTCTTGATCTTCTTTTAATTATTTCATTCGCTAATTTCTCTCCTTGTTGTCATATTGAAGTTTTAGTTTCCTAGAATATATTTTTCTTTATCAAAATATTTCCACTTCCAACATCAATTGTTAATTTATAAGTTGGAGGGATTCTATTTTATTATTTGCTAAAAATGAAGTCCACTCCATATAACAATAATAAATTAAATCTGTAACGTTTACTAACATCAGCAAAATATCAGCTGAAAATTGAAGAAAAAATGTTGTAGGTTAAGGTGAGTTATATGTCAACAACTGCAAACTACTATTCATACAAAAAGTGATTTCAACAAAAAAATAATACGTTATTAAATATATGTGCTAACAAACTATATTATTGAACAGCAATTACCCAGTAATTGTTTTTTTGATGGATAAACATGTAATGCAGATCCTGAAGTAATGGTAATGGGGTGAAAGCCACACTCTTTTGCCAATTTTACGAATTCACCACAAGGGTTTTTCCACACATGGGTAGCCGGAATATGTTTTTCGACGTCCTGTAGAGGAAAATAATATATAGTGAACAATAATGCTTTCTGAACATTTTACATCTAAATACATCTAAATTACAAATAAAATTTGTAATAAGTTTGTTTAGACAGAACTTTAGAAGTTGATAGAAGAACTTTATCTGTCTGAAAGAAAAAGTGAGCTATGTAGATTACTTTACTCTCAATAAATAAACACAAGTACAGAATAACATCTCAAAACATCAGTGTATAAATTTTATTTCAAAGATTAATCTAAACATCAAGACAATCGGCTTCATAACGTATTCTTTTAAATGCAGAATGTGATACACATGGTGCATCCCAAACTACCTGAATTCTGTGCTTCATTGTTTTCATGTAGCCTGAAATTGATAAACTCAGTGCATAGAAACAAGAAAGAAGCATATCAAGATTATTTTTAAATTATTGTATTCCCTCAAATAAAATGAAAAAGTTGGGAATACTAAACTAGGGTTGATATGACATTACTGTGCTGTACCCTGAAAAACACCGAGATGGGTCTCCACAAGTAAGGGAAGGGTGTTTCTACGATGAACTGTGCTAACTTGTCTAATAATTAAATAAATATAAAAGTACAAGTTGAAATGATTTCAGTGAAAATGGTTTAACAAGCAAAAAATAAGACGTATAATTTACCATATTTAATCGGACTAGCCCTTCTTTAAGTGTATTGATAATCCTCTGTGAATAGCTGGCCTGATGATTATCACGTCGCAATGTGGATTAGAAAGTTTTGACTTGTGATGTGAAAACTCTCAGTTTCCTGCAGTTTCAGATTAGGTGAATCATAAATGTGACAATCAACCCAACATTTCTGTTCAGTGTGAGAGGTGCTGCTGTCTGACTGCGTTCCTCCTCGCCAGAAGTTCAAAACTAGAGTTGACTGCACCAGGACCGTGAGTCTTTGAAATGGTTGCTTGGTACACTAATGTACACTTCTTTAAATAAGTTTCTATTTTAAGCAAATTGTCATCATGAGTGTCCCAACAAGAGTGTACCAAATATCATAGAATAACATTTGCATTATTTGAAATAACTGTAAAATTCGAAACAAAATTTCTTCTGAAGTTTTAAGTTTTAGATAAGGTAATTAATAAACGTTTACATTTTCTTGTACAGATGTTTCGATCAATAACAGCATTATGATCCCTTGCTTTCTTGTGGTAGATATTTGTTTTCAAAAAAGCCCCATACATAAAAGTTAAAAAGTGTTAATTCGGAAGAACTCTTCAAGATATGTCATTTTATTCAAGAACAGGTTCAGTTCAGAAATCTGTAATAATACATTAATGGATAATAATAACAAATGATGTGCGTAATATCAATAATAAGTTGTTTAAAATCTGACAATTCATATCTACATACTTTGTTTTGATTTTTTTATATCTAAAATAATAAATTATTTATCGTTCTTCTTTGGTACATTTTCAACTTAGATGAATTTTCTTGTCGGTGGTTATCTAGGGTAGTACCTTCAGGATAATAAAGGTAAGGCATCAAATATTTCTCGGGACATTGTAGGCTAATGACTCGCAGTACAGACTTATAATGATAAGGTTGTGGGTTTGACTCTCTGTTGTTTCTACTGTTCGTAAAAAAATAGAAGTAAATGCTAAATGTTAGCCTATGATGGAATGATATTTAGTTCAGAAAACTCGTGCCACCATCTCATCCACGTGCGTCATTGAATGCATAATTAAACGTTTCTTCTAGGCACAGACGGATTTCATTTTACTTTATTTTATCTATTTTTTTATAGCTTTTACTGAGAAATAGTACAGATCTATCAGTTACATAAAAGAACAAATTATTTCTTGTAATTTTGAATCATACGATAAACGTTTACCTTAAAATAATCTTTCCATTGTTCCATTGTTGACATCTCTAACCAAGCGTAAAATGGAGGAATGGAAGTCACGCTTAGTACAAGTAAATATCCTCCGGGTTTCAATAAGCAATGAACTGTGTTTAAAAAATTTTTACAGTCTTTGACGAAATGAAACGAAAAAAAAGAAAATATCTTGTCAAACATTTTGTCCCAATTCTGAGGAGTCCTGAAAGAAGATAATACATTATCTACAGTTTATATTCAATTCGTCCTGTATAATAAGTTTATCAAAACTTCTTGGAATTCTACTTTCAAATTTCTAAAGTGATTGATGTATAACTTGAAGGAAACTTTGTGTTTCATCAATCATGATATAAAGTAAAAAACGTTATGTTATTTGTATTTTAGGGAAAGTTATAAGTGGATGTTGTTTGTTAGAGCGCTGTTAAAAATTGAAAAAAAAATTGAATATTAGATAATCACGCATCTCTGACTTTTTATTCATTAACAATAATCTCCTTTTACACCAAATTGAAGACCATTATTTCAAAACCCAAGACTAGTAATGTTTATAAAATTTATTCGCAACTGTTGATTGCAAATTACAATTATTCAAATTTACGGATAGAATAAATTTCGTTAACCAAGTATTGGTTTTAGACCTCTATATAGAAATATTTTACCAAAGACGTAAATATCCCTGCTTATTATTCAGTACTTCTACATGGATCAGTTTAAAAATTTTTAGTTTTAATAACCAAAAATCTCTCACGAATTTTGGAATTTTTTTCTTATCATTCCAAAGAAACTTCATTCTTATGGAGCGCAGTACAGTTTACTCCATGCAGGTGTAATACATTTAGTTACATAAATATAAATAAATTATTTCTAGAGAACCAAGAAAAAACTTTGAATCTAAGAAAACGAAGAATCAAAATCACTTTGAGCAATTTTTTAATTTTCAAACTTATTTTTATACTTAATTCTCTAAAGTTCAAATTTTATTTTTGGTTCTCTAGAAATCGTTTATTTATATTTAAGTAATGAAATTGTATAGCATGAAACATTTTCTAACGTAATATATCTATGACAAATCTACAAGGTTTATACGAAACATTTATATCAGTATAATTCTACATAAGTTATATACTCCAATAAAAATTCTTACTCTACCTTTCCATTATATCTAATGCCATGTATTCAATCTTTTCATGATTGTATGTCTCCTTGGCGTACTCTATAAAAACTGGTTGTACGTCTAGTGCTATAATCTTTGTCAAATGTGGACAACATGATAAAATAACATCTTTAGTGACATGACCTGAACCGCACCCGAAATCCAATGCGACTTCCTCATTTGACCATGTCATTTCCGAAACATAGTGAGACAGTCTTGACTGTATCCAGTCTACATCTGACCTTGGTCTATTTGAAACGTACTGGGATGGTTTTGGATTCATCCTATAAATCAAAAGTTTTTCATCAGTTTAGTACTCTTGATTAACAGAACTTATGTGAGTAGAAAATTGTACTATTTCTCTTTTGCAAATACAGGATATGTCCGGTTGTTGAAAAAAACAAACATGATCCCACTTAGAAATCTAAGAGTTTTAAACCTCATAATTCTATTTAAATGTGACGCCAGCGATTGCCGAAAGAGAAGCGAGAGAATGGAATTCTCAAACCCAAATGTAACTATATAGGAACTTAATAGTGCATGAAAGGCTCGAAGCTTGTCTGTCAGTTATAAGAAAATGCAAAAAGGATGAGTGAATCTTTCGTGAAATAACAATTTACATTTATAACAAACAAACACGATACTAATAATTTACAACCCTGCAAAAAAGAGCGTTAAATTTAAACGAACATTATATTTATATACATATTAAAATTACGATATCAGTAAAAGAACCTTTATTTTCAGGATTCGAATGTGTAAACATAAAAGTACAGTAATTAACAAGTTCAATTCAAAGAACAATGAAAACGAAAACAAATGGTACCTATGAAGGATTTTTATTCTGCTTCAAACAGAATTTGTTCAAGAATTGTCAATGAGATTATTATAAACTAGTGTCACACAGAATTAAAACACTAGGGAGGGTGTGATTACTTATTAGTAATTTGTATAATGAGTTATCTCTAATGTGCTTAACTGTGCGTATGTTTCAGACAAATTTAATTAAAACCTTGGAACAGCTACTTAACGTTTGTTTACTCGTGACTAGAACTTATAAAGTCAATGTCTGTCATAAGTACTACACCTCAAGGTTGATTTCTGTAGGTGGTAAACTTTCAGTTTACCTCCTCTGAGATCTAAACATCTAGCCATGTGTTTGCCATGCGTTGCGAATCGTAAATGGGTGGTTGAAGCGTCAAACACCAACACACCACTTTCACCTTGAAATTTTTAGACGGGAAGTCTTGGGATTGCCGTCACATGGTTAATCTGCTTATACACTTGGGCTACGATCGACCGAGTACCAGTGTTGGTCATTTTCAACGGGTGTTGTGGATATTGTCTGTGATTCTGGTGTTTTGGTATAGTGCTCACGACACCCTAACATTTCTGCAATGTCTTTGCTTGTCACAGTAGAGTGTCCCTAAGCAGGCCTCCATGATGAGTGGCGTCAGTGGGCACTGAAATGTATACCTTTTTTATGGATACCCCATACATGAAAAAATAAGTATAAATGAAAAAATCAAAAGCAAATTATCTCAAAACAAACTTGCATGGACGAGTCTCTTTTATAAGCACATTCAAAGTCAACTTCATACATCGATTTCTGCTTATGCATTCTTTACACGAGAAGATCGTTGAAAATATGTTTCCACGTTTAATTCAACAGCAAACGGTTTTACCTTTCCTCGCTTCAAAACCGTCCCATGCACTTCTGCTGCCAATGGGGTATTCTAACTGATCCCAAGCTTTGTTTAAGAGAAGTTGTACTTTCTGTGGATAAGTTCTTGGAGCTAATCTTTGACTGTAAGCTCACATTTATTCCACACACCAAGCACATAGTGTCAAGTGTTCAAGGGCAATGAACTTTCTCCACGTCCTCTCTTCCACTTCTTAAGGAGGAATTGATTTTCTGCACTAAAAATCTATCATACCCTTATTTGAACAAACCTAGGCTATAGGTTTCTAGTCTATGGCTCTTCCATAACCTAGGCTTTGATGATCTTGTACCCTTTTCACCATTAGGAGCATCGGCCCTACACATGGGTATTTTGCGCAGTTTGTACACTGAACCTCTCCCACTACGCTTCTGCCGTTTGCAACTGTTTTTACTGTATGCTTAAAACTTTGATTCACATCATCCCACCTGGATTTGTGATTTTTTCATCAGTGAGCCATGCTTTATTTCACAATAGATGGTCTGCTTTTCTTCCTTTCGGCCTTCGTATCCAGATACAGTTGAATGAATTGAGTCTTTCCTTAAATAACATTGCTATATTCACTGATCAGCCCATTCCACCATGGCTAATTACCATCCCCAAATTTGACCTTTCTTTGAGTTATCTGAAAAAGGTGGATAAACCTCATTGGAAGTACTGCATTGTATTTTCTGTACATCTTAGGAACTATCATTTCATTCCTTTTTATACAGCTGGTTCAAAATCAAGTGACTCTGTGGATGCTATGGTTTCTTGTGGGTCAGTCATTACACACAGAATTCTCTCTGTAGTTTATGTGTTCACTACCGAGTTTATGACACTTCTCTTGCCCCGGATCACATAGAAGTCATGTAGTAGATGAACTGTTCTATTTATAATAACTTCGTTTGCTCTCTACTAGCCCTGGAATCTTTTCACCTTAGTTCTCACACTATGCTTTTATTGCCTTTTGGTCATCTTGCTTCAGTCAAGATAGGTAAGAGGAAAATATCCTGGGTAGGCTATGCATTGGTCACAGTGTTTCAACACATCCGTTTCTTTTATCTGGGACTGATACATCAATGTGTGGTCTGGTTGGAGGTAAAATCAAAATAGCCCACATTATACTGCCGTGCCGTCGTTACGACCGTAAGTGACACCATCATTTTAGACATATATTTACTCTTGATGTTGGACCGTGTCATTGAATTTTACAATTTTTATTTGTTTCTTTGAATGTTTAAAAGCCATTGGCCTTTTATATTCTATTTACATTTTAGGTCGCAAATTGGACTTTGTTTTGTTTTAACATGATTCCTTTGTACGTATTTTAATAATTATACTTTTATTTTTACCTTTTTAGTGGTTATTTGGCGCAGACATTCTAAATGATTTTCGCCACTAAACGTCAAACAGCAAACAATCATACATACTCCCTTTTCCCATTATTCTGCCATTTTAAACTCAAAACAAAATCAAATTAAAATAAACAAAATTTAAAAAAATGAGAATAAGCATAACAAAATTATCTTGGGATTAATGAAAATGAATACGCAATAGCAAGTTCAACAAAAGAAACGTTGTGATTGGACAAGGAGAAACCATATAGCAAAATTTATTAAGAAGTATACTGCTTGAAAACTTCATGTAACAAAAATGCTTCCTTATGCTTTATTGTGTACCAATTACACAATTCAATAGTGTATAACAGAATATCAACTTTATATCTCACAACAAGGAATGTAGAAGTCTACATTTGCCCAAGAAATATCACATAAATAATATATAGCAACTTAAATCGCACTATTAGATCTTTAGGACTTATGAGGACTGATAGATAAAACGAATAAATATTTATCTTCTTGGTGGAGAGAGCGATGTATTTTTTCAGATATATAAAAACAAACAGATGACAAAGTTAATATTCTGGGAAAGGTTTAAGGCAACAGTAGAAGGAAGAGAAATAATCTCTATATCATCAAGTATAATGAGTAGTTTTAAAATTGTGAAACTTTATTGTGAGTGAACAAGTGTGAAAACCCTGTATTTGAGATTCGTTATGGTAAAGATAAATTTTTGTTCTCGGTTTGTTACGTGTAAAAGGGCGAAAAATCGAAGTTTACCATAGATACAAGGGCAGTAGCTAAAAGGTATAAAGTAAGAATATTAAAATTAGCAAAATCGAAGAGGTAATCATGCATAAATTGTTTCAGTATATTACAGTTTAAATACCTATTGATAAAGTTTAAAATTTACGAGAAGCAATCATGAATATGTCGTGTATGGGACAGAAAGCAAAAAAATAAACAGTGGTTTAATTCTTTGAATAAAGATGGAAAAGTTAAAATTTCTAAAAATACAGGTTAGGAGACAATTGACGTTTAGAGAAGTATTGTTTATTTGTTTTTGTTTTAATTTCTAGCGAAGTTACGCGAGCACTGATTGCATTAGCAATCTGTAATTTGGCTGTAAAGGATAAGAGGTAAGGCCCCTAGTCATCACCATCCACAGCTCTCTTCTTAGGATACTCGTTTACCAATGAATAATGGAATTTCCAGTAATATTATAGCAATACCACGGCTGAAAGGTAAAGAATGTTGATTTGACGGAGAATCAAATCCGCTATTCTCAGTTTGCAAGTCGAGCACCCTAATCCACTGGTTCAAGAAGAATGACAAGAAAACTTAAGAAAGAAGACTACTGTGAAGAAAAAATATTTACAATTACGTCAAGCTAGTCCGTGAGCGAGAAGAACACCTTCCATAGACAATGCGCTTTTCTGCATCTGACTGGTTACGAGGTAAAGGCTGAGAAATGAGGTGAAAAGGGTATGACCATGAATGATGAGAGAAAGACTTATCGTAGAAAGACGTTTTTAAATAAATTCTTGAATGTTTTCAAATTTTAAGAATTCTACTGGTTTCCAAATTTATGACTAATATGGAAAATATGACGATAATCATATAAAGAGTTGTGTGCAATATGAGTAAAGCAGATATAAAAGCCTAAATCAACGTAATCCCCAAATGTAATGAATAATACTAAATAGATATACAAGCATACCGTTGTTCGCTCTCGTACGTAAAAAAACTGTCTCAACCCATACCAGCTGTTTTTACACATATAACAGGCAACGATGTTTCATGTCCTTTAATGCATCATCACAACTGTTCAACACAAGCGGTGCAAACTTAATGCGGAGCCAATAATTTCTTTTTAATCTCGAAGTTTATTTCCAAAATACGTGTCAAACGCTTTTCCAAGAATTCTGTAAAGTATTGCCTTTGTTTCTTTACAAACAAATATAAAGGAATATGTTTGGGCCATTTACTCAACCTTTTATTTCATATCAACGAATAAAAAATGTTAAAATGACAAAAAAACACATAAAGTACATGTACAAACCAATACAATCCAGAAATGACACATCACGTGGTCCGTTAATCGTTTATATACTAACCGTTATATTTCTTGTGGGTCCAAGAACGATCGATAAAACTTTCACGTCACGATTGGCATAGGAAAATATTTAACCAGTGGTTATCAGCCGTTTAAGAATAATAGAATGTGACCTGATTTGAAACGTACACATAACGTTTTGTGAAATTCCTGTCACTTTTGGTTTCAAAATAAACAAACTACTATAAAAACAATCGCAGACCAGTGACATCAGTTGATTAGAAATAGGCGGTTAAAAATATGTCTATTTTCAGTTGTATTTGGAGATTTTTGAAGAGGAAATGGTATTTTATCCATTTCAAGATCATTTAACTTTACAAATTTCTTTGTGAGCGCTATTATTTCAAAGGATTATCTGTAAAATAAAACAATTGGTTTGGTTTCTAAAGTTCATACTAAACTGTTGATGATAAATCGCTAATTTAAGCCTTCTCATTACCAAATCTATTAAGCATATTTATTAGCTGGCACGGCATGGCCTGGTGGGTTAAGGCGTTCGACTCATAATCTGACACTCGCGAGTTCGAATTCTCGTCGCTCTAAACATGCTCGCCATTTATGCTGTGGAAGCGTTATAATATGACGGCCAATCCAACTATTCGCTGGTAAAAGAGTAGCTCAAGACGTGGAGGTGGGTGGTGATCACTAGCTGCCTTCTATCCAATCATACACTGTTAAATTAAGGACGGCCAGCGGAGATAGACCTTTTGTAGCTTTGTGCGAAATTTCAAAATACAAACAATCAGTTTATGAGCTTAAGAAAAACAGGCGCTCCTCACTTAAAAACCCTTCATCTGGAAACAATTACAATAAATACAAAATTCTCAAAACACATGGGAAGATATTTTGTTGTTTTCTTTCATTATTTTAAAAAAATTAGATTTTATGAGAGCAGTTCTGTCATCAATAATTGTTTCTGAATGCAGTGTGTATACGCTCAAAGCAACGTAATAGGTTTCAGCAGTGACTCCACCATGGGTTATGGAACAATTATTTTGATCGTATAAACCTATGGATTCCCACATAGTCACTAAAAAGCATCATGAATTTCTGATAAATGCGCAAAATAAATCCGAACTTACAGTAAACATTTATAAACCTCGGATATTTCACCATAATGGAAAACTAAAAGTATTATGTGAATATTCATATTCTAAATATTACGTACGAAATAATCTCATCAAATCGTAACATTCTAATTTTTCGTTCCAGAAATTTCAACAGGAAATAAAACAGAAAGGAATCACTAAGTAGATAACTTCGATATACCTTACTTCTTTACATTTAACTAAGCAAATCTTTTGGTTTTTCTATTTTATATAATTAACTGTTTTTCTTTTAGGCTTATAGAATTTGAATATCTTGAAGACTCTTTTTAAAATAATCAATACCGCATTCAGTTTACCTTAAACATTTGATAAATACTACAGTTTGTCTATTTTAAAACATTGAAAGCTTCAGCTTTTCAAAACGAAATGCAATTCAATTTAACAACAATGAAAGAGAGTGAAGTCGTGAAAGCTAACATTAACAAAAATTCTATTGTAAAAAAGGTTGTACAAATAGTAACTCGTGCTTAGTTTTATTTTGCAAATGCAACTTATAATTAACAGACAAAGAGCACATTTTATATTTACTAGGCGCTACACAAAAGTAAAACTTGAGGTTTCACAAATCAATTATTTTGAGTTCGATCCTTCATTCTATTCATCTTTAAAACATTTTTAAATACATGGTACTCGAACGTTTATTTCAACAATGTTTGTCTGGTACTTCCATAAACATATTTCTTTTCCAACTTTAACTGAAAACAATACTATTTTAAAGAATTTTTAAATCTTGTAACCGTGACAAACAAAGAAAGTTTTCACGATTCTTAATTATTATTTACTTTAACTTTTATTCCTAGTGAACAAATGTTTTATGTCTAAAATAAAGCAATAGGTGTAATTAAACAGTACTTAGTACGTAATACAAACAGAACGAAAGTAATATTTTTTTCCCGTGACAGAAAAAAGTAGTGTGACATTTATAGTAAGATAGAGTCAAATTATCATATCTCATAAAAAAATTAAACTAATTTATTATATATTATTTTTCTTACCTATCTGGCAGTATTTGTATTCTGTCTCTGGTGATGGGGTACCAAAGAGGAACAGAAGTGGAGATCAAGACGGTTTACTAAGATATATTTTTCGTATACCAGTGTGGAAGAAAGTAATCTAGTCCAGAGATTGCATATTTCAACAAAAGTTATACATCAGTGTGAAATCAAGACTTTTATAAAGTTTCTATGCCATTGTTTGAATGTTCATTATCACGTACACATTATTTCAGAATTAATAATTAGGTTTTAATATGTAGTATTTACCTGTGTAAACAACAAAAACAGACGTAAATGTCCTCGGCAATCACCCATCCGTAAATAACAAACGTAATTTACTAAAGGGAGAAATTGAATGGGGATTAGGACATAGGTATATTTCAGTTTTTTGATAAAGATATGCCATACAGTCTTCATGGAAGGATCTAATTATTTATTTTTTTGTTGGTTAAGTAGCAGCGCCATATCACCAATCTGTATATTCCATTTTCTAATGCTGAACATAAAGCTAAAAGGAAATATTTGAATTAAAAAAATGTTATAAGAGAAAGATATTGTGTTTGAAATTCATACTTAAAGCTTATCAAATTGTAAATATGGTAACAATGGTGAATTTCGATAAATCTACTTTTGATTATCAATGTGCAGTTTCCATTTTTACATCACATCTTAAGCTTAGACTTCGTATGAATCAAGTATATTTAGGAAGCAGCCGACTTAGTCCTTAACTTAAATACAATATAAATGAAAAAGTCTACAGTAATATTGATATTTATCAAGTGACTTATTTTAATACCAGCTTCCAAAATGAAATAAGTGTGTTATTTTAAGAGACAAGTTAGTGTAGTATTTTCAATCGCATGACTAAAAAATGTAATAGTTAATTATTTTTAGTCTTTTAAGAAGACCAATTCTAACAAATATTTTTATTTTGCTACCAATTATCCAATATCAAAGACATTGTTTCTCAAAGTGAAAGATGTGGTCTCCTGGAGGTTCGTGAAAAGAAGAGGCCCCCAAAACAAAAATGCTGAATGAATTTTCATTAAATAAACAATAAATTAAATAAATCAGGTAAACAATAAGCCAATAAAATAATGTTACATTAATCAAATTATACATTCTGTTGAAAACAGAATTTATTCTTTTTATTTCCACAATTTCTCAATCGCTATGCTAAAGTAGTGTGGATGACACTTCAAACTCACATTTTACGTATTTTTATAGGATAGAGACCTCGAACTTTTTTTCTTCACGGCAAAGGAGCCTCAAGCTAAAATTAATTTGGAACCACTGGTCTAAGTAACTGAAGTTATATTATGTTACAAAAGTGAAAAATTGTTGCAAGTAGACAAAATTTTGAGGTCTGAAAAAAAAGACGCTCATGAACAAATACTTGGATCTTTTGTTACTTCACATTTGTTCCTTATGAAAAGAAGTGTGAGTTTCAAAAATTACAGTAACTATTGTAAATTTAGTCTGGTTAATACTCTGATTCTTCGATGTAATTAGATATTAATATATTTAGTTTTCCTATATGTCTTTGTCAAACAATGTTATGTGTTCACACTTAAAGTAATTGTCGACATTAAATTCACAGTTCCATTCCACCTGTAAAGAGCATTAAGTTAAAGCAATGTTTTTGTATCAACGTAATATTGTAATATCAGTACTAAAAACATAATGTTAATGATTCGATTTAGGAAGACAATTGTTATATAAATGAAATAAGAAGTTCAACAGTTTAATTAGAATATATTTGGACGATTCAGGCTCTGGATAAAGAAGAGAAATAAAATCCTATTAATGCAACCGGTGTTTATTAAAGTAAAGCAAATAACTACCATACATTGTAAAAATACTGAAAGTTTGTTTGCTATTAAACACACAGCTGCACGATTGTCTATCTGTGCTACGCCAATCGAGGATACCTCAACACCCAATTTTAAGCATCATATCCTCTCAGACGTACCTTTATTCTTCAAATTTAATATTTGACTCTTTATAATATTTCTTAAAGAAATAAATAATATACCAACACTTTCAAATGTAAGACATAATTAAAAACAATGAGATAAAAACTAGTATAATCAGCTTTTGATATGAGGGACTTAAATGTGTAAAAATAATTATGTTCAGATATGGAAAATTGAAAATAGTAACATTTCTTTCGAAGTATAAGTTTAAAAAATGACCTTAACAAGAAAATGTTTCGTGTGATAAGTGGACAGTTATCTGGTGTCAACATAATATGAAACTCAGAAGTGTAAAGTTATGAAAGGAAAATAACATGAATGATATACAGCATCACAAATTATTTTATGAAATTCTTTTATGGAACTGGACATTTTGCAGATCTCCGGATGAACAACGTTTTTAATGTTGATTCATCAAGCATAAAAGATATACTACTCTAGAAAATACTTAATCACTCTTTTAACACATGTATATGCTTTGATCGTGCCTCTAAAACAACTTTTGTATAGCCTTTGTAGAACCCCAGAATGTTATCTAGCATCGTAATGCTAAAACATTGTCACAATGTAACTGTGATACATGCCACTCCACCGATACTTCAGATTTACTCTATTTCACACTTTCCTTGCTGAATTCCTTATTCGAAATCGATTTAATATATGTTCTTTCATTTTATATAAAAGTAATCGCCTCAGTCTTCAGCGCTGTCTAATATTTATGTTTCGCATTATTTCCAATTTAGTATTTTATTATTTATCTGTAAAATGTCTAAATAATGTGTTTAAGATTTACACACTAGAGTTTAGCCAGATATAAAGATCATCCTGACTTTTCTCCAAGGAACCACATAACTATGCGTCTCAAATCAAATATCAAAAGTTAAAACTAAAAGCTAAAACATTTTCAAAGAAATAATCATTAGTACAGCAAATGATTATAATACCCATTAGCGAAATTTAGGTATTTCGGCTCGACACTTGATTAAAGTTTGAATCGAATATTTGTATCAATTTATGCGATTAAGATTGTATTAAAATATATTTTAATTGTTCACGTTACTATACATAATTAATACCCATATATTTTGTAAAATAGTAATATTTTTTTAGAAATATCTGTTTCTTTTTTGGTAAAGCACGAAGCTAAATTATTGGCTACAATCCATGTTGAGCTTTCGAGAATATCGTTCCTCAAAATGATACTTCAATTTCCACTAGATGGTAAAACATTCAGTAAAACCAACGAGATTAATTTCACTTAATATATTCATATTTAACAGATACCAATTACTGAGGGGGGGATTAAAAACTTATTAAAATTTGGCCACCATAACTACTGTTGTCGTTTTGACACAACAACTTAAATTTCATTGATCTAAATAATTTCTTTAAGAGACATGAACAAAGTGACAATTATTATACTCGGAAACAGTTGTGGAAAGTTCAACATTTCATTCAAAAGAGCATAGATAATTGATTTTGCGAGGTTTATTGTTTAACATGCAAATTAAAAAAAACATTATGCGAGTATTAACTGCTAAAGGTTTTCCAAATTACTTTTTTGGAAATTTGAGACATGTTGCCTTCTGTGTCGTTAAATAACAGTTGAATTTAATATTTTGCTGCTAGAAATGAATACTGTTGTAATGCGAAGTATCGTTTATTTATGTCAAGAATAAATATGATATCTGTAAACTCACGTATCGAACAATAAAAAAATAATTAGGACTTCAAAATGGCATGTCATACATTTAAAAGTAAACAAGTTTTTCATTTGATAAAGTGCAGCCACTGAGACTGGGAAAAAGGAATTGTGCATGACGATAAACATGTATTTTTGTTTGTTTTTTAATTTCGGGCAAAGCTACACGAGGGCTATCTGTACCAGCCATTGCTAATATAATAGTGTAAGACGAGGGGGAAGACAGCTAGTCATCATCACCCACTGCCAACTCTTGAGCCACTATTTTACTAACGAATAGTGGTACTAACCGTATAATTATGACGCACCTACGGCTGAAAGGACGTGCATATTTGGTGTAACAGGAACCCGAACCCGTGTCCCTCAGATTACGTACTTAAACATAGAAACAATAGCACATTGACTCCTACATACCGCAATAAATTATTTCGACAAAAATTGAAGTAAGAATGAATTGGTATGCACATTGAACAGATGCTGCATATATGATGAAGATGACCTGAACATCTTTTATCAATAAATATATATTTATATTTTAAAAAGGCCACTAAGATACTAGACCACACATTAGTTTGAGACTTAACTAATAAGCATAAAGGATATTTGTGTAAATGTTTTCCAGTTTTATATATTCAATGAAAATGCAAAATATCATAGGACTCTCGAGAAAAGTAATAAATTAAAACAAAATATGTTTTTGATAAAACAAGTACATTATTTTGACAGGGGTCTGAGTAAGTACGGGTTACTCTGGCACTTATGTGACATTTATACATACAATTATGTGTACTGCAAACCAAAGCAAAGTAGGGAGAACAAGGTCAAATGAACCTGACCCTTCTGTATATTCAAATACCCAAATAACGATTAATGGAGAATAAAACGAATAAAGAGCCTTAACCACCTAGGCAAGCCAAACCACTAATATAAGAAACGTTTCTTAGAAACACTTATTAGTAATAGGATAAACTACAATTGTCTCTAAAACCTTTAGAAATAAAGTCACAATTAGGTATTTTATTCACCTTGACTTTATTAGTTATCATGTGCGTAAAACGAAGCAAAGAATTTAAAACTCCAAGTTTCAAACAACGTATTTATACTCCATATAAAGGTCACTGTTTATCGTATTAAACATTTTCCCAGCAATACTCTTTTCATGGTGTAAAACAATCGGAAGAATTACCACTAACGGTTAAGCTGTATATTAAATGTATTTCATAAAGTAAATAATCATCATTACAATCAGTAAAACCACTAAACGTTTGTTTGTTATTAAACACACAGCTGTTCGATACTGTGCTGTGTCCATCGCAAATATATCAAACCCGATTTTAAGCATTATTGATTAATAACTCGGATAAAAATTTACCCCCTTGATGGGTATATCCATGCGCCTTTAAAAGCATAAAAGGTTGCCAGAATTAATATCCTGGAAAAGGTTGAACAGAGGGATTGAGAAAACAAAGATAATCTGTCTGAGAATAATTATCATGAGTATTCTTAAACATATGACTTTATAGATCAAATAAAAAATTCTGAAAACAGTATGTTTAAGATTAGTATTGACACAGATTGGTTTTTAGTTCTTTCCTTTCTGACTGAAATGAAACAAACGTCAGATAGAAGCACAGTAGCGATAAAGTCTAAAGTTCTCGTATTCAATTCGGAATATTCGGTAAGTCATTACGCAGAAATTTCTCCAAAAACACTATAAATTTAAAAAATATTGTATCATCTCATAACCTATATGATGTAATCTTGAAGGTATCAGACATAGCAGATAAAACTTCAGGCACAATAACCGATACATTTCTTTTAAAAAGTAGCAGAAATCGAATTTTCTAGGGAAATAGGTCAGTAGACAATTGGTGCTAATAAGAGAATGATTAATGTTATGAGAGATAGTTAAAATTACTCAAAACTCATATCTGAATATGAAGTACACTTACTAAGTTAGAAATAAAAAAATTAAGTCAGAAAGCTGACATGTGTAAATGGATAAAACTTTAACCAAGAATAATCAGATTGGGGGTTAGAGTAGGAAGAAGTTATTTTACAAATTAACGAAGTACAGGAAACGTAAAGCTCGTTTTCTATATACATATATATATATATATACACACATATACTTATATACACATTTTTATAAAAGGAAATATGTGGGGAATTAAAAAGAAAAGAGGTACAAAATAGCCTCAAAGAGTTACCAATCATCAACAAGTAATAGTAAATATTCTTAGAAAGGCAATAACAAATTTACAAAATCTATAAAAGTATAGTTTAACTGATCCTAAATAGTTGATTAGAAATTATTTCTACTTTTAATCCTATGTTTTAATGAAATTCAGTAGCGTTATAATGGAAATGTCAGATTACCCATTCTGAAACATTCATAAAATCGTTTCGAGAATTACATTAACAATAGGAATCACATTCTAAATATTACCATTTCGAAAACTTTGTCCATAAAAAATAAAATGTGAAAGTTTGTTACAACATTAATTGTCATGTGTTTTTATTAATATTACATTATAGCCCTTCTTTCAGACACATACATTGCAAATACAACTTAGTCAAATATAGAAATAAATCGACGCTGAACAGAATTACATACTATACGTAAAATTACATCACAAGAAATTAGATTCTTTTACGTTCAGGTTAGTATGTAACATTGTTGGTGCGCGAAGAGGAAAATACATCACCGAAAATATAATTTATAAACATTCGTGTGTAACGTACTTGGTGTGGCACAGGAAAATATATTTAATAGAAAGTCGTCTGTAACATAGTAGATTTTTCCCAGAAAAACACAGTTAATGAAAAGACCATTTTATACATTAAAAGTGGGAATCACAACTTATTTGCGTAGAAAAGTTAATAAGCTAATTTATACGTAACAGACTATTTTTAATTAACTTTTTCTCTCTCACTCTTAACTAGAGAAACAAATATTTGAATCGTACCAATGAACAGTAACAATCTAATACCATAAATGATAAAATCATATTCTGAATTAAGTAAGCAAATATAAATTCGAAGCTTAAAACAACTGGTTATTTTCTCTATACCTTTGCATAAGATTCAGATATCAGATATGATAAAGTGATTTAAAAAATACTGAAAAATACTCTTTCTCTTTCATTTTTTTTCTCTTCGCTCTTATTTTGTTTGTTTTTGAACATCTCGCAAAACTGAACGAGGACTATCTGCTCTAACCATTCTTAATTTAGAAGTATAACACAAGGGGAAAGACAGGTAATCATTAAAACCCGACGTAAACTCTCGGGCTTCTTTTTAAGAACGGATAAGGATATTGACCATCACATCATAATGCTCACAAATAAATTGTAGAACATGTGAACTACTACGATATAATAAAACTAAAGTACGAACGAATTAATTATGTTTTTAAACACAAAGCAACAGGTAATTGCAAAATTATGTAATATAAGTTATTGACATATTTTTCTTTCTCCCATAATAGATAAATTAAAATTTTCGGTGTGATAAGCCTGACACATGAAATAGACCATACTATAGTCGTTACACATTAAATAATCCGACTCGTAGTCGGTCAATCCCACTATTCGTTGGTAAAAGAGTAGCCCAAGAGTTGGCGGTGGGTGGTGATGACTAGCTGCCTTCCCTCTAGTCTTACACTGCTAAATTAGGGACGGCTAGCACAGATAGCCCTCGAGTAGCTTTGTGCGAAATTTCAAACAAACAATACTTGTAATGGTTTAGGGCATACAATTAAATATACCCTACAATGTTGATGCAACAATAAGTCATTTGGACATGTTGAAATTTTCGATGTTGAGCTTACAATCCTACTAAACTGTGTTTATAGTAATAGTGATAGTCTCAGTTACACAATTTGCCAAGTAATACTAACAGTCTACCTCAGCCTTGGAACAAAAAAAGATGTAAAAGCAGTAACGATTTGCTGTTTATATATGGAAACAAGAGAAATAATATTTTCAAGTTGAATTTTGTATGCTGTTCTTGGGGAGAATAGTAATACTGTCTGCCGGTAAAACGTATACCACATAAAACCTGTAAAATCTTGTCAACAGCATGTGGTAAGTGTCACTCGAACTAAATCATGTGGCATCTCTTACTAAGACGCTCTTTGTCAGCAGATAATTTCCACTTGTCAATAATCATTGCATTGTAGCAACTTATATGTGTGGCCAACTGCCACACATCATATGTTTCTTAGATATATTTTCAAACGCTATTAGACAAATAGACTATCTATTCTTTTTATAATCACAGTTTTCGAAACTACACTAATATGCACTTATAACTAAATATCACTAGAATAAATACATTTTAATATTATATTCCTTTGCTTAATTACTGTGTGTTATGACATATTGTTTTAGGTAGTTTTTCTTCTTGAATTTTGAATTTCGAAAGTGTGCATCTAGTTACAAACACATGTGATAGTACTTGAGGATTTACCAGATTTTAAGGTTGCAGGAGGCTATTTGGAACTATTTTTGAGGATATATTTTCTGCTTACAACATTAAAGTAAATGATATTTCATTATCTGTGGTTGAGTCTTTAATATTTTGGTAACTTGAATAAAGTTCATTAAAATGTGATATATTACGGTTTCTTTCCTACATTATAGACAAAATCAGTTAGTTTTAACGTCAAGTGCAGTATAGATAATACCTTATATTCCGATTAGAAAAGTTTCAAATGGTCATCGAATGACATGTAGCGAAATGTACATAAAAGAGCATGCAAAGTCTGAAATAATATTATCTCCTTTTCTACTCAAGTGTATAATAATTGTTTATGTAATAAAGTTACTCATTAGAACGTAAAGTTTCACATTCATTTGTACGATTTAAACAACTGGGAATTTCAAATATACATTATTTGTAAACCACTCAACTTTTTTTTTTCTCCAGGTACATTTCAAAATTTGAGAAATGGCAGAAAACGATGCCATTAGTTTCACAATAAACACCATGTTTAAGAAATAGTAACCAAGAATCTTCACAGAATTTCTTCGATATCTCTTTGGTTAATTCTTCAGGGAAACTTGATTCACAGTAAAGAACTAATTACATGTGAAAACACGTTAAATTAAAATGAAACTAATTTTATACTGTTGTCGTGTTTTTCTATTTGGTAGTTCTTTTGTATTATTTGCTACAAGTAATGTCAAGGCCAGTTAACACGCAACAATGACGAATACACTTATTTTTCAATGACGTTTATTTTAGGTTATATTCACTTTAGTCTAACCTAGTTATAATCTTACTTATTTATAATCCTTCAATTAAATAAACTCAAAACAGCATATATCACGATGTGGCTTTGCAATCAAAAAGCACACTCACGTTAAGTCAATGTTGTTTGAAACTTAGACGAATAGATACAACAGCTTTCACTGTACTGATAAACAAACTCGTAGCACATTCATTTAGTAAATCAGTTGCTCAAACAATTATGTCTAATACCTACACACCGAATTCTAATAAATCTATATACTTACGAAATTTATGGATTAGCTTTCATTAAATTTCTCGATAATTATTCATAAAATCTCGTAACACAAATATAAATAAAAGTATTAAATTATATTTCTTTATAGAATGATGGTGGATAACCTTAAGTTTTATCTACATGTTTATCCTTCTTGATTATCTGAATCACTTTAATGATCCTTTTCACAGTAGAATATGTGACAATTCCCAACTTTTGTTTAGATTTCGGATTTGTCCTTTTTTGAAGCTAAAATTTTACTATACTGTTTCACCTAAATAAAATCTGATATTGTTAGCGTGAAAACTTCAGAAACACTTTTGAGATACAAATACAGAAAATCCAAAGGCATATTCATTCATTCATTATTCATTCACCACTCGATTCCATGAAGGAACATAGGGCCGCAATCACTTGCGGATTCTTCAACAGGTTTTTAAATGAGTAGGTTGTTAGCCCACTGCACCAAGCCGTCCCTAATTTAGTAGTGTAAGATTAGAGGGAAGGCAGCTAGTCATCACCACCCACCGCCAACTCTTGGGCTACTCTTTTACCAACGAATAGTGGGATTGACCGTCACATTATAACGCCCCCACGGCTGGGAGGGCGATCATGTTTGGCCTTAACGCGCTTGGCCATGCCAAGTCAAAGGCATATTATATTCTCTAAAAACATCAGTTATGTTGTTGTAACTGCTGCTCAATAACTCAAAAGCATCAGTGAAACATTTCGATTCAATATTTTTTCATGCTCGTTCCCATAATTGGTTAACTGAGTTTAAAGTGTATAGTCGCATTTTCTATTATGTCATCGAAAGAGGAACGTTGGGTTGTTATTTGGTTTTCAAAAATTGACACATTTCACAAACAAAGTTTATTCAAAGTTCAAACCTTGATTTGAATATAATGTCATAGGTTTCCTATATTTTGAAATAATTTCACAAACGAATTTCCGACTTGGACTTTGTTTCTTGGTTAAGTAGAACATATATTTGAATTCATTTGTTGAAATAATCTGATGATATATTTACTCTCACATATACTTTTAACTTTAGAAGTTTTTAACAGTGTTTGAAGATGCACCAGCATTTTGGTTAAACAAATATTACAAAACATACTGAAAAAATGGAAGGAATTATAATAAACGTGTAACGGTAAATCCGTTACATTATCTACGCTGTTCATTTAGTAGAGCTGTGTTCTCATGATTTCTCTGTAGATTTTCAACATCAAACTCAGTTACGTCTTAACATTTTACTGTTCACTCAACTGAAGATCGTTAAGATTAAAATGAGCTTCGAAATGTTTCATTGATTAAGGAAGCTTACCATTTCTCTTCCAACTAAATGACAGAGAAATATATGCAGTTACTCTCGCTAAAATAATAAGCTTAGTAAATTATTATTGATTTCTGATTAAATAACTGCTCACAGGGTCTTGTATTTACATCTACTATTATGTTTAACTCGCGTATGAAACTCCTAAATAACCAGATTGTATGATTTCTATAAATAATATATCAAGCACTCTTCAGCCAAAAATATGTAATTTAAAGTATAGCTTACAACTATATTATCATCCATTCTACTGCTAGATATTGTTCACAGAATTAATTATTTATCAAAATATTATGATAATATTTCACGTATATGACCCAAAATTTTAGCTTTATTATGTCGTATTTTAAATTAAGTTATCTGATGACAACTGGTAATCCCTATACATACAAAAATGTGAATTTTGTTTAAAAAATTAAAAAATTAATGCATTAATAAATATATGTTAACAAACTGTATCCATATTATTGAACAGCTTTCTTACACAAGAATTTTTGTTTGATACGTAAACATTTAATGAAGAATCAAAAGTAATGGTAATGGGGTGAAAGCCACTCTCTTTTGCGAATTTTACGATTTTATCAAAAGATATATCCCACAAGTCTGTAGCCAGAATATGTTTATCGAAATTCTTTGTTCGAAAATAAAATAGTGAATAATAATTCTCTGCAAACATTTACATTTAAAATAAAATTTATAATAACTTTGCAGAAACGCTTAGAACATTATTTGTGTGAAAGAAAAGTAAGCTATGTAAATTACTTCAATTTCAAATGAAAAATACAAGAAAATAATAATAATATCTCAATACATCAGCGTATACATTTTATTTCAAAGATGAATCTAAACATTAAAACGACCATTTGAACAAAGTATTCTTTGAATTACAGAATGTAAAAATATTTGCGAGTTGTAAATTGCCTAAATACTGAAGACAATACTGTGCCTCATCGTTTTTCTGATGTCTGAAATTAGTAAAATCTATCCATTGAAACAAGAAAGACACATAAAGATTCCTCTTAATCTATTATATTCCACTAAATAAGAAGATAACTCGAGGGGAATACCAACTAAAAACTGAATAATGTTATTCACCAAATCTTAGTGTGCTGAATATTGTTCATGAAAAATATCTGGAAAATGTTTTGAAAGAGCATCTAGGACAACGAATGACGTAGAAAAAAGGTTTTGTTTCTATCAGAAGAATATTATATAGCTGTAAGAAATCTGACATGCTTTTGTGAGATAAGAATAGCGGAAAGTTAATGATAGACTATGAAAGATAGCTGACACACACATACCTGGAAATATCAGATAGCTCAGGTGAATAAGAGAGAGAATTCTTCAAACTACAAAGATAAATTTTACACCATACTCAGATTGTGTGAGATGGTACAAAATCAGAACTCTCTCTCTCCAGAGAAGAGGAGACAAAGTTAGCTGAAAACAGGAATGGACTGTAAGGATTATCATTGACAATTCTGTCCAAATTCATAGACCACCATACAGTAAAAGAATATATTCAAATATGAATAAAAATATACGGATAAATTTCCTGACAAATATAGCAATAAGAAAGGCTTACATTAACTTTTAGATGATGTGTGTGACTGACTCTGTGCCCTTAGTCCTTCCTTACTGATAAGTAGCACATTCCTCAGCTTAATATTTTGTACAATCCTTGAATTTTTAATGCTACTTTTTCTGTGAAGGTGTTGGTACTCTTAAATTTCTTTTTGCCAAGTATAGGCAACAGCTATCATTTGTGAAAATTGAAATTGAGATTTTATAAAGACAGATCTGACACTTTTAAAATATCGTTTGTCTTGTCTTGTTCTATATATATATATATGGGTAAAATTGTGTTTATAATTCTTGCATACGTCTCACACTCACACATGGAAAGATTTGTTTCTTTGTTTTGAAGTTTGTTCAAAGCTACTTGAGGGCTGTCTATGCTACTCGTTTCTAATTTACCAATTTAAGACTACAGGGAGGGCAGTAGTCATTACTACTCACCACCAATGCTTGGGATACTTTTTTACCAAAGAATAAAGGATGAACATGTTTAGTATGATGGGAATTCGAAACCGCGACCATCACAATGCTAGTCGACTACCCTAACCACCTATTTATGCCAGACCACTGTGAAAAAGATGAAGAATATGCAAAACGTGAACAAAAGCTGTTACAATTGTACTGTAGTCACCAACGTAACCGTCCAATCATATAAAGCCTTTTTGACGTTGGTTACTAGATATTAAACAAACAACTCTTTCCTCATACAGACGTATGCAAGCAGAAAACTTGCAAATACTTTTGAATGCTTTTCGAAGTATTGAGATATATTTATAATATATAGACATATTGGTCAACTGAAAAAAAAAATCAATGAAAGTTTTATAATTTACAAAAATGTTGTAGCCGTAAAGTGATCCAAGAATAACACCTAGTTATTAGAGCCCAGTCTTTGAGTTCTTTATAAAGAGTTTTGAACGATGTCGTCAATTATAAAAAAAATCAAGAACGGGTTGATGAAATGGAAAAGCTCAAATGATTTTCACACTGGTCTTATAGAAGAGTGTAGAAAATAAAGAGAAAATACAAGGATGAATAGAGCACGAAAGTCGATGGAAAGGACAGATGTTACTTGAATTAAATTGAATTGAGCATTATTAGGAATAGATTCTCAAGGACTTCATAGATGGGAAGAGAGTCTGTACCAAGACCGGTGCCAAAGTGTTTTCAATATAAATAAATAGTATTAAAACTGCATTATTTCTAAACTATAGTGGAATACTTGTACTGTCAAATATCAAAACTTTGAAATTAGAAAGCAATTTAGTAATTAAATACAAATTCGTTTAAATCTTATATCATGGGTTAAAGTATCTCACAATGTTAATATATTTTCCTGTTTGTATTTCTAACATACGAGAACCTTTATATATTACAACTGTCAACATATTAATAGCAAGCTTCCAAGACAGCAGTAAAATGTATGACACTTTTTAATATTTCCGAAACAACTTGATCATTATTTCCCGAACTTGGCAACCATATAACACGCCATTCCAAGCATTAACAAAAAACATTTTCATAGTTTCTTCTGAAATAACAGCTCTTTTTCCTTAGAATTAAAAATATATTTTTTAAATGAGCTTCTTTCTGTCTTGAGCAAATTATTATTTAGAATTTTCCAAAAATGCATATACAAGTTATCGTTGAATAATATTTGTATTGTTTGAAATAACAATAAAATTCAAAACAATATATCTTCTCTAGACTAAAGTTTTATTTAAGATAATTAATAAGTTTCTACATGTTTTTTGTCGTTAGCCATACTCAATTTAATTCTGTGTTCAAATACTGAGACCACTCTTTCTTATACAACTGTTGAGATGGAAGGTGAATCGTGGTGTCGGTTGTTTACTCCAGTTGTACTTTTATAATAATAATGGAAATGCATAAAGTATTTGGGGGAAAATTGTGGAACTGCAAGAATAAAGTTGTAGATGTGAAAATTGTTTGTTTCTAGAAGTTGTGTAAAAACACATTACGACTAATCGCTGAAGCTTATTCCATGATGTACTGTTATTTACTTTAGAAAACACGTGCCGCCATCTCATCGACGTGCGTCATTTCTTCCGTAACTAAATGTATGTGTTCTGTTGTCTCAGCAAAGAGAAATCAGCGTTTTATTATCCGTTCTTCGATTCTTTTTTATCCAGTAATAGTACAAGCATACTATTGCAAAGAAGAATTTATTATTTGTTGTAATCATGAATCCTAAGATAAACACATATCTTGAAATAATCTTTCTGTTGTTCCATTGATGACATCTCTAACCAAATGTAAAATTGAGGCATGGAAGCCACGCCCAGTACAAGTAAATACGCACGGGGATTCAATAAACGATGAACAGCGTCTAAAAATCTTCGACAGCCTGTGAAGAAATGTAAGGAAAAAAAGAGAAAACATCTTGTGGAGCATTTCATCGCATTACTGAAAAGTCCTAAAAGTAAAGAATATATTAATCTGTAGTTTATACATAACTAGCCACAAATAATTTGTTGCTCAAAACCGGTTTCAAATTTCCAAAGTGATTAAGGTGTAACTTACAAAATAGCTTCGAGCTTTATCAATCGTAATATGAAGTAAAATTGTTATGTAGTTTTTATTTTTTTTATTATTTGTGAATGTTATTTGGAAATCTACTGAATAAAATTAGAAAATTCATGATCCAATAATCATTTGTATCTCAGATACACAGGCTTCAATTTAAAACTTTTTATTTTTTACAATAATCTCCTTTTTTATAAAATTGAAGATCATCATTTTAAAGCCCATGATTAATAAGTTTAATAAATATCTACACAGCTGTTGATTATAATTTTTGAAATCTGTATATAGAATAAATTCTGTTTACCAAATATAGATTTTTAAGCTATTTAAATTTAAATACCGAAAATCTATCGCGAATTTTGGGTGTTTCTATTATAATTCCCGAATATCATTACGCCAATAAAACAGAATACAGTTTACTTCATGCAGACAAGACATTCTATTACTTACATATCAATAGTACATTGTAAAAAAACATAAAAACTGAATCTAATAGAACAAAGTAGCAAAATCAGTTTCAACTCCAAATCACAGCCAATCACCTTAGTATTCTCTTGTTAGAAAATGTGGATGTCTTCCATGATATATGATGTAAAATATCTGTGACAAATCTCAAAGATCTGTACAAAACGTTTCTGTCAGCGGAAGTCTACTGAAATGATATACTCCAATAATAATGCTACCTTTCCATTATAAAGTCAATAGTTGTCATTCGTAAATCTTGGCTGATTTCTGTCAAAGGTGAAGGGACCTACCAGATAATGTTCTGTAGTATCATATTACCTCCTATGAGATCTAAACATCCTACCAAGTGCTAGCTGTGTTTGGCGGCTAGTAAAGGAAAATGGAGAATCCTAGTAGTTTAAGGTTCCAACCCCAACACACGATTTTGGCCTTGAAATTTTGTGGATAGGAAGACTTGATATGGCCCTTCTAGAATTAATCGGCTAGTCCACTTGGGCTAGGATCAACCGAGTACCAGTGTTGGACGTTCTCAACAGATGTTGTGGACATTGTGTCTGATACTGGTGTTAGAGTACAGTGCTCACGAAAACCTAGCATTGCTGCAGTTTCTTATTTGGAAATAAAGTGCGTCCTCTCGTAGAGCTCCATGGTGAGTGGCGTCAGTGGGCACTGAAATGTATTGCCTTTATTTTGGACACGGCCTGGCATGGCCTAGCGCGTTAAGGCGTGCGCTTCGTAAACTGAGGGTTGCGGGTTCGCGCCCGAGCCATGCCAAACATGCTCGCCCTCCCAGCCGTGGGGGCGTTATAATGTTTCGATCAATCCCACTATTCGTTGGTAAAAGAGTAGCCCAGGAGTTGGCGGTTGGTGGTGATAACTAGCTGCCTTTCCTTTAGTCTTACACTGCTAAAGTAGGGACGGCTAGCACAGATAACTCTCGAGTAGCTTTGTGCGAAATTTAAAAAAAAATTGGACACACCATACCTGAACAAAATAAGCAAAATGAAAAAAAAAAGGAAAACATATTATTGGAAAATAAACCCGCATGAACGACTATTTAAAAATCAAATTCAGTTGCCGTACGTCGATTTTTAATATTGGATTCCTTATTCGCGAAAACCTTATGGCATATCTGTTCCTGTTTTTATTCAAAAGGGGTTAAAAGGGCTTGCTGAATCTCCCAAGTCAGTAAAGAAGTTACGCGTACAACTGTGAATTGGAACCACACTTTGTTAACTCCAATGGTTAAGGTTCCTCTTACTCTATTTTTTGCCCTAAGTGTGTGGAAAACGCTTGAAATCTGTGGAAAATATCTTCTACGCTAAGGCAAGAAAATAATTTTCGCCACTCCATAAAGGTCAATATGCCTTCTAAGAAAGAAAAACAACATTGTCGAAAACAGGACATACTACTCAATTCTCCTTCACACAAGTAAAAAAGGCCTCTTTGATACAATGAAACTGTGAAAGATTGCTCAAATTTGGATAACATAGAATACCTTCTACACTCAATACTATTTATTGAGTTGATTTTCATGCACCTAGTCAGTCTTTTATTGCTATTGATCTCTCTCTCTGCTCTCCTCCACATTTTTCTTACGTTTCTTGGGAAGTTGGGAGTAACCTATGGAGCAATTATTATTTCTCTCTTATACTTAAAGATACTGTTAATGGTCGATAACACCCAATCTACTTGAATCTATTGAACGTGGATCAAGCAACTCTTTCATTGCTCTGTCGGAGCTCGATCCTGCCGTTTTCTATAAGTCATCGATTGATGACTGTGCAGCAGCAGTGAATGGCTAAGGCAGCTGATCAGCGTATTTTAGATAACCCTAATACGTCTTGGGTAAGGTTTTCCGTTTGTGCAACTTGGCACAGAAGGTCCAAAATTATGCTTGGGCTACTTTTTGTGTCTTATCAAACTTTTAAACAGCATTGTGCTTTTCAGCAAATCCGTGAACATGCTTGGTAAATCTGGAGTCTAAGCTTGAAATATTGAAATATATATATATTTATAATATAATATATATATATATATTATGAAATATATATCTAGCATCTCTTTTTACCACCAGTTCTAAAGTCATATAAAACAAGATTCGAAAGGTTAGTGAACAGTATACTCATGCCCTATTTTAATCTTGCTCTTTACTGTCTAGTAACGTGCTATTCCCGACAGCATTGCTGATACTCTCGACGAAAACTTTCCTCGTCTATCTAGCATCACTGCTTCATCTCCCACGTTCTCAGCAAAGCGATCTGCTATTTTCTTTCGGGCTTATCGTCTCTATGACTAATCATGCCCTTTTATACAGGTGAAACTCAAGGTTGGTCTTAATTGGATTGGCAACACACCAGTCGTGTCTGCCGGTATTTACTACAATATGTTGCGTCATCTCTCTTCTGCATAACTTGTAATTTTTCTGATTATTTTTAACTGGATCTTGTAAGAGATTGATTTTTATTATTCTTCACGCATTGCTATGTCTCTTATGTTTCCTAAATATCAGAAGGCTCTCAGAATTCTTTCATACAACGACCTAATAACTTTTACTTTGCAGCCACTGCAAAGCCTGAGACGATATTTCTTATTTTGTAAGGTTTCTTGAAACAAACAACATTCTCTTGTCGCCCAGTTTGATTTGTGATGACAATACTACACTGGGAACCACCTAATTTGACTTGAAACGTCAATAAAGAAAACCTTTTTCAAGTGACTATTGTGATGAAAAAATATTTAAAGTTGCATAAACCTAGTCTGTGAACTCGAAGTACACCTTCCTATGTCAATACGCTTTTATGCAGTTTATTGGCTACCAGGTTATGACTGAGAAATGACACCAGAAGAGGGTTAACCATGAATGATTAAAGAGAGCGTTATGGTAGAGTTAGGTATTTTAATAGACTTGAAAATTATCAAAAGAGAAGCGTAAAATCTACCGATTTCAAAATTTATGGATAATTTTCAAAAAATGTTATGATAATCATAAAAGAAGTTTGTATAAAGTATTTTTGTGATCCAATACACATATTTAAAAATAATATTTTATCATGTAAAGATTTTTTTTACAAACTGAAACAACAACAATCTCCTTCTTCGAACAAATTATTATTTCATTTACCTCATATTCTCTGAAGAATGATTTAGAACCCCATATCTTTCACCAAATCATTTAGTTCACATGGTGTGAAATGTTACGATTAACCGAACATTTTAAACTGAAAATATTCCAAACAGTGATTTCTATTGAACCCGGATTAAAAATCAGATGTTTTCTCAAATTCAATCAATTGTTGAAACTATTCAACAAAAACGATACAAAATTTTGCTTTCTCTTCATTCCCAAGTTTCATTCCAGAATATGGGTAATACGCTTTTTTGACGAATTCTGTAATGTATTGTCTTTGTTGTCTTAGCGGTTGTATTACTTGTGGGTTCTAGAACAATCTATTAAACTTCCACGTCACGATTGGCATAGGAAAATATTTAACCAGTGGTTGGCAGCTGTTTAGGATAACACAATACGACCTGATTTTACAAGTTTGTTTTTTTATTTTCCGCAAAGGTACTCGAGGGTTATCTGCCTAGACGTCCTTAATTTAGCAGTATTAGAACAGACGAAAGGCAGCTAGTCATCACCACCCACCACTGACTCTTGGGATACTCTTTTACCAACATATTGTGGAGTTGACTGTAACATTATAACCAAACTCACGGCTAAAATGGTGAGCATGTTTGTTGTGACAGGGATTCGAACCCGCAACTCTCAGATTACGAATCGAATGCCGTAACAACCTAGTCATGATGTGCCACTTAACTAGTACATACAACATTTTTTAAAATTTTTATATTTTCATATTCATCATACAAGAATTACTGTTGAAAAGGCAAAACTTTCAATACAACAAAATAATCGCAGGTTTGTGGCATTAATTGATCAGAAATAGCCAATTAGAAAATATGTCTACTCTTAGTCGTTCATGGAGAGGCAATGCTATTTTATCCATTTATAAAGTCGCCTATATAATATCTTGCACAACAAGACGATTTAACATTAAAAGTGTCTTTGTAAGATCTGTTATTTTGAAATGTTTATCTATAAAAAAAATATTTACTCTACACAAAATATAATTTCACTTTCAATTTTTCTAACACTTTCAAAAACTCGAATCCAACCCCATATATAAGACACACATTTTGTTGTAAGTTTTACTTTGAAATTATTCAGACTCATTGAATACAGGGATAATATGATGCTAGAGATCAACACGTCCTACACTGACGAAAACGACAAAAGAAATTGAGTGAAAACATAGTAACTCGCTACTTTAGGCGTTCTCATAACCAAAGTTTTAAAAAAATTTCTATTTTGATACGCTTGAAATAAATCAAGAAAATCAATAAAATAACTACAAATTGGAAGTTTCCAGAGTTTGTTCGAAAATTATTTATTTTTACCACTTACATAAGAATCATAGTTAAAGAAACCTTTTTTGTTGCGCTTCAACTTACCAAAACGAATTTAACAACACCTTCATGTAAAAAAAACATGGACTTATCTACACCAACTTTCAGCAGTAATAACAATAAAAATTAAATTCTTTCACCCATACGTAACTATTTGGTTGTTGTCTTTTTTTTTTCTACGACAGTACAATTTTCTATATGCTGTGTGTTTACGCACAAAGTAACGTAATAAGTATCAACAGTGAGTCCACCATTATTTTAAACGAATAAACTTTCAGTTTCCTCTCAGTCTCTGAGAAGTTTGATTAACATGTAATCTTGACGTTCTTCAGAACTATAATTTTGGGTTCCAGCACTTACCTTTATAACCTTTTTCGAACATGTGATATTCGAAAATTTATTTGAACAATATTTATCTAAGATATACTTCCATAAATATATTTTTTTTCCAATTTTAATAGAAAACAATACTATAAAAAAAAATTCTTAAACTTATAACCGGAACAAAGAAAGAGCGTTTTAACGATTCTTTATAATTATTTACTGTAATTAAATCGTACTTAGTATGTAATAGAAATAGAAAAAAAGTAACTATTTTCCCTGACAGAAAGAAGTCGAGTGTAAAATTTATAGTTGTACAGAGTCAATATGTAATATGTAAAAAATAATTAAACTACATTCCAAGTTATCTTTCTGTTACCTAATTGGACGAGTTCATAATCCGCCTCTGGTGCTGGGGTATATGAAAAACCAACATAAATGATGTTTTGTTGTTGTTTTTGAATTAAGCACAAAGCTACACAATGGGCTATCTGTGCTCTGCCCACCACGGGTATCGAAAACCCGATTTTAGCGTGTAAGTCCGCAGACATACCGCTGAGCAACTGGGGGGCCCAACATAAATGAAGACCAAGACTTTAAACGTAAATATATTTTTCGTATACCGGTGTAGAACAAGGAAAGTTAGATATCCCTGAAGATCACAGTTTGCTTATTTTAATGAATATTATGCATCAGTTTCAAACCAAGAAATTTATATTGTTTCAACATCCTTGTTTAAATTGCATGTTTCCAAAGATATCCGTGCATTACACGTACATACTAGTTTCAGAATTAATAATAAGGGTTCAATATGTATCATTTACCTGTGTAAACAATAAAACCAACACACACATGTTCATCCATCTGTAAAAGATGAAAGGGATTTACTACATGGGGATTAGAAAATACGTTTCTTTCAGTTTTTGAATAAAAATTTGTCATAGTGCATTCATGTAAGAGAATAATTATTATTTTTGTCGGTTATATGGCAGCACCATGTCATAAATTTGTATATTCCACTGTATAATGGTCAGAGTTAAGCTGAAAGGAAGTGTTTGAATAATAAAAATACGTGGAAACTGAAAGTTATTGTTTAAAAGCTATTATCAAGACCAATTGGAACAGGAAAAAAAGTTTATTTTAAATTAGAACAATGTTTTTCAAAGTGAGACCCCGAAAACAAAAATGCTGAATTAATTTTTATTTTAAATATACAGTAGTTCGACACAACAATGTTATGTAAATCAAATGATACATTATGTGATATAGAGAAGTTATCGTTTTTACTATGGCACTTTTCAGTCACCATGCTAAAGTAGTGAGGAATAACCCTTTAAAATCACATTTTAACTATTTTGATAGGTTGGAGGCCTCGAATGTTTTGACTCACAACAAGGAATCCCCAGACTAAAAGAGTTTGGGGAATCACTGACCTAAATAACGAAGCTCTATAATTTTATAAAAGTGAAAAATTATTACTAGTAAATTAAATTATGAGATTTGCAAAACATCAATAGAAGCTGATCAACAAATACTTGGATCCTCTATTACGTTATATTATATTATTTATATAATATTATATAAATATTACGTTATATTTGTTGCCCCATGAAAATGAGTGTGAGTTTTCCGATTTACAGTAACTATTATAAAGCTTGTCTGATTACTACTTTGATTGTTCAAACCAATTGAATACTAGTATATTTAGTTTTTCTATATGCACAAAAAATAGTATATGTATTTATCATATGCTAAGTTAAAGTTAATGTGTATATGTTTAAAGAAATTGTTTATATTAAATTCATTGTTTTCATCCACAAGTAAAGAGCATATAGCTAAAAGCAATATTTTTATATAAACGTAATATTATAATATCAGTACTAAAAAGGTAATGTTAAGTGTTCGAATTAGGAAGTCAATGGGTATATTAATCAAAGTAGAAGTTCAACAGCTTAATTAGAAAAGTTTTGGAAGATTACTGAAAAGAAGAGTAATGTAATCCTATTAAACCAATTGGTGTTTATTAAAATAATATGAATAATCATAATACACAATAAAAACACTGAACATTTGTTTGTTATTAAACACATAGCTGCACGATGAGCTGTCTCAGTTGTACCAAAAGCTGATATCCCAAATTACGTACTGTTGGACTTCATCCTTAATTTCTATTTTTTTATAATATTTCTAAAATAAACAAATATTACACTGACATTGTAACATGTAAAACATATCAAAAACAATGAAATTAAAAATGATAAAACCAGCTTCGGATAAGAGGAAATAAATATGTAAAAATAGTGAAATTCGGAAACAACAAACGTTACAATCAGATACGGAAGAGTGTCTATAGTAAAATATTCAGTTTGAAAAGTCCGGAATATTATTACACACAGAACCTTTTTTTTTGAAGACTACGTCACAGCTTTAATAAATACTGTGTAAGCTCGAGAGCGACGTGATTGAATCTTGAAGGCAATCACACACAGGACAGAAAAGTTCAGGCAAAATAGTCAAAAAAATGTTTTAAAAAACTAAGTCGAATTTTCTTTGGAAGTGGATCAGCAGACAATTAGTGTTTGAGGTAGATAACAAGACAGCTGATGAAGAAAGGTGACATTAGCGATTAGAGACAGTTAAAATTACTTTGCGCTTACATCTAAACTTGAAATACATCTTCCTAAGACAATATGTTTTTCTGCAACAAAGTGGTTACCAGGTTAATACAAACAAATGAAGTCAGAAATCTGTCATGCGTAAAAGGGTAAAATGAAAAAAATATTTAACCTTTTTAAAACATAAATTAATTTAATTCGGATAATAATCCTAACTCAGATCTAAAAAAAAAGTTCATTTATTTCAGTTTGTTAGAAAACTAAAAGCCGAAGGTAAAAGCGACTTAGTGAAGTAGTAATGTGAACACAGTGTAGAAAAGCTGTATGAAAGTCAATCCAGTATTTCATTCGTTGAGATTTTTTTAGTATAGTACTGTATCTTAAAGTTTTATAAATTATAATTTTGGTATCTTTATCAAATCTGTAACTTTACATTGTAACTGAAAGGTATGTTCACTGATGCTAATTAGTAAATGGAATTAATTAAACATAAAAGAAAAACTTGACTTAAAACTAAAGGTTCTTTTAAAAGAATGATTGTCAAAATGTTTGTGAAGAATATATTTGATTCTTTGAACCGTTGTTTCAAGTATTACAGTGTACACAGAACTGAAATTTTAACATATACAGATTATTTTCTGTCTGTGTATCATTAAGAAGTGCACACGGGCCAAGCTTAGTTAACATGCCATCAATTGCGATATGTCAGCAACAGGTTGAAAGGGTCCACAGTATTTAAGTGTTAATGAAATTTATCATTAGGTATTTAGTTATCGTTTAATTACAAACATATTTCAGAATAACACTTATCTTGTGGTGTGTAATCATTTTTGATAATTAGTTTATTGATCTTCTAGTGTATATGTAAACTTTAAATCGGAAAGAAAGAGAATTTAGAAACATATTTCTGAAATATTCACAGAAAGATAAAAAGTTCTTTTTATAGTAGTAATGATTAAACATAGTTATTTGCGTAGTTTATGCAATCGTTAGAAGAACAATTCAACTAATGAAACTAAAGGTGAAATTTAATTGATTATTCTTTTCATGAAGAATAGGTGTCACGCATTATTATAGAAATAAGCTGCAGAACAAATGAACTACTAAGATATAATGAAACTATAAAAGTAATTAATTAGTGAAATTTTTATACCTAAAGTAATTTGATAATTGTATAATTATGTGATATAAGTTATTAGATAAAATATTTTTCTTGCTCAAATAATGGATAAATTAAGATTTTAAGTGTGATAAAACCTAAATATGTAGTACACCGTACTATAATAATTATCACATTAAATAATGGTTTTAGTTGTAACGATTCAAGCCATACAACTAAATATACACCACAATTTTGGTGAAATGGTCGCATGTTGAGACATGTTAACACTTTTGATGTCAAGATTACCATACTATTAAGCTGTGTGTATAGAAACACATCTACATCACATATCATGTGACATTTCTCAGTAAGACGTTGTTTGGGTGCAGGAAACTTCGGCTGTCAATCATCATGCCAGTCACGCAACAGGTTTTGTGGTTCAACTTCCAAGCTCAACTACATCATCGACTTTTCCCTCCCAGTGATGTAATCAATCAATGCCTGTGTCTGAACTGTAAGAGTAATTACCAAAGAAGAGCCGAAATTCGAAACACATATTATTAATAGTAGATAAAATATAAAACCACATTTCAGATCTCAAATATGTCTTATACTTCAAGTATACTTTTTCTATTTTCTTTCCCTTAATTAACATGTGTCTGGAAAAGTTTATGTGTTTATTTTAGTAAAATTTACCCTGATAGAAAATAAATTAGCTTTAATCAAATATTTTGATATTCTCATTTTATTAATATGTACCATGCACCAAACGTTTTTTGGGAATATTTTCAAACACTATCATACGAATTGAAAATTACTCTCTCACTTTCAATAATCTCTTCGGTATCTCTTTGATAATTTCTAGAGACAATACTGTTTCATAGAAATGTAGAATTAAAGTAATTGCATATGAAAACACGTTAAGTGAAAATAAACCAACTTTATATCATTGTAAAATTTTTTGTAGTTGGTAGTAAATTTAAATTATTTGTTAAAACTAATATCAATACCAGTTCATGTAACAATGACGTATAAATTCTCCTCTAATGACGTTTTTATGGACTATACTGAGTTAAGTCTAACTTACTTATTGGCATACTTGTGTACAATTCTTCCAACAAGTATAATAAAATAGCAGATAGTCCGATGTGGTTTACTCATAAGAAAACGCACGCTAAGACTGTTATTTGAATATAACTAATAAATGAAATAACTTTCACTGTACCACCTATCGCCAACTCTTGGCTACTTATTTATCAGCGAATAGTGGGATTGACCGTCACATTATAACGCCTCCACGGCTGAAAGAGTGATACTAATAAGCAACTGATTTATTATGCATAGTAACACACACACATATACATATATATATATATTTAGGAAATTTTTAAATTCATCGCCCCCTAGTGGCTCAGCGGTATGTCTGCGGACTTGCACGCTAAAATCCGGGTTTCGATACCCGTGGTGGGCAGAACACAGATAGCCCATTGTGTAGCTTTGTGCTTCATTCAAAACAACAACAACTTAGCTATCATTAAATGTGTAAATAGTTAGTCATACACCCTCCAAAAAATCTGAATAAAATATTCAGTTGAAAACTTCACAACATTTTCCATTCCTGGATTATAAAATCCAAATATGCCGAATATACAAACAGTATACAGAACTGTTCATTCAAGTTTCTAATGCTGTTGTTTCGTGAAGTTGTGTTATGAAGATATGACGACTTCTCGTCCCTTTTCATCATTTACTCTCACCATAAGGGATTTGTCTCTTGTGAATCTACCTGTTATGACCCATGATGATTCAAAGGAAGTGGTCGCTACAGAACTTCGGGCACTTTAGCAAGTTATCCAGTTTGCAATTTTCTCACTAAAGAATTTCCTAACAGAATCACAGAGGATAATTTTAGACTTTATCTACCTGTCTGTTTTTTTTTTTTTTGTATTTTCTAAACCATTTCAATGATGATTTTCAGTACGACATAAGACACTTTCTGAATTTTTCTTCGCTTTGGGGTTTGTATCTTTTTCAAGCAAAAAATTTTATCATACCATGTCACCTCTATGAAATCCAGTATTAATAGCGTTACACATATATAAACTTTAGATTTGATCACTAGCTGCCCTTTCTAAGATACATGTAAAGAAAATTCAAGGGCATATTACATTCTCTACAAACATAAGAAATGTTGTCGAAAATTCTGCTTATTAACTTAATGACATCACTGAAATATTTAGATTCGGTATTATCTAATGCTTAATCACATAACTGGTTATTTGAGTTAAGTGTATGATCGCATGTATACACCATATTATCGAAATAGGAATGATGGGTTGTTATTTTTTATTTCAAGAATTGACACATTTTTACAAAAAAGATTTATTCAAAGTTTTCTTTTGATTTGAGAGTAGTTTCATTCGTTCCGTACAAATTGAAAGTGTTCACTAACGAGTTTCCTTCATAGATTTTGTTTCCTGGTTAGGAACACCATATATTTCAATTCATTTCATGAAATAGTCTAATGATATATTTTTCTCACAGTAAATTTTAACTTTAGAAGATTTAACGATATTGGAAAACTCGCCATTATTTTCATAAAATATATATTGATGATTTTTTCTCTCGAAAATCTTTTATAGAATTCAAGAACCAGCAGGACTTGCGAAATACACTGACAAGAATATACGTCGAAGTAAATGATGAAATAAGCATAGATTTTAAGAGAAGCGTATTACGGGAGATCTTTTACATTGTCATTGCGGTTCCAACAACGGAACTTTGTGCTCATCATTTCTTTATAGATGTCCAGGGTTCTTTTACTCGGTTATTTTACTCAATAACATTCTAACACTTGACTGTCTACTCTTTTAAAAGCTCGTGAAATTAAAATGTGCTTTAGAATATGGGTACTATAGACATATAAACTGTATTATTCTGTCTACAAGTATATTCCAATTTCTGATATAAATTCCCTTTCAAGTATAATGAACATTTTTGTATCCAGTACCGTTTGTCTTTAGAATACATGAAGTGAGTGTTATTGCCATAATAGTAATTCTGCAGTTTTTTGTTTTTCAGCTGAGTGTTGGACCACATTAGTTCTTTATCGTTATTGACCGTTCTATCTGGTATTTTAGGTTGACCGTCCTCATTATCTTTCGTTAACTTCTTTTCACTGAGTTTACATATGTCATTAATACATGGTCTTCTGGATAAATTCGTCAGTATTCCTGCGGTTACTTCCAGGAATTTTTATGAATGTGTGACATTGGACTTTCTACATCTCGGTTCAAGAGTCCAATTTTGAAGTTCTTTGATGTGAAAACACTAATCATACATCTAAATATCTTAAAATGTTCTACCACTCTTAACTCGAATTTTATGTGTTTTTTTTTATCGTTACCTTAAGAGTTTCACCTGCAAAACATTATATAAAGTTGGCTGAAGAATTTTTTTCTACCTTGCTCTAGTCACTAGGTATTAATTTATTTATAAATGCCAAGTAAAAAGATTTTCACTTCTTGTGTATAATGACCATCCTGCTTGTTATCACTCGAAGTTGGACAACGAGTATAGTAGTTATCACGTAATTCATAAAAGTTTCTTGATCATATGTCGTTTGATTTCCAGATATATAAGGTTTTTTATACTGTCCAAATATATTCGGGAACATTATTTCGTAGAGACGTAGTTATAGCTATTCAGAAACGTCTCGATATCATACATATCACAACAGTAGTAACAATATGTATACCACATAGTTCTCTCATTTCTAGCTTAATATAAAATGCTCTATAAGATTGGAAATCTTAAGCAAATGCCAACGTGTGTCTAGTTTTTATTTCTATATTCCCAAAGCTTTCATTGTGTTTGGTATTTTTCTATATCCTCAAGTTTCCCATTGCAGCTTTTCCCTACAGCTTCACCTTATTATTATAATTCCTCTGTATATTTTCAATATGTTCACTAGTTTTTGTTGCAATAGTTATTTCTTTTAATTATTTTTCAACTATTAAATAGCTTTCTTTTAATTATTTTCTCAAGTTTCTTCTATTGCCCCTTTATCTTGTTTTAATATTTCATTCGCTAATTGTTGTCATCTTGAAGTTGGAGTGTCTTAAATTATATTATCTTTCATCAAAATATTTCCACTTCCAACACGAATCCAGTCCATGTAAAGATAATAAATTATTTCTTCTGTAACGTTCACTAGTCTATATTTACTGGTCGGCCTAACATATAATATATCAATCACCCGCAAACCAAAAATATCTAATTTAAAATATAGCTTGCAACTATATTATCATCCCTCCTACTACTAAATATATTTCCATTTCATCACACTATTAATTATAAATCAAAAGAGTGGTTTACTTCTTTGAATAAAGATGGAACAGTTAAACTTCCTGAAAAAAATGTGTTAAGAGGTAACTGACGTTTAATGAAGTACTGTTTATTTGTGTATTTTTTAATATGATGTATAACTACGCGACGACTGAGTGCATTAGTTTTCTATAATTTGGTATTGAAGGAATACAGAAGGCCTCTAATCATCACTACCAACTGCTCATCACTTGGGATACACTTTTACCAATGAATAGTTGGATTTCTCGTAATATTATAGTAACTCCACAGCCGAAAAGGTGAATTTTTTTATTTCATGGGAAATCGAACCCGCGACACTGTGAATGCAAGTTCAGCGCCTTAACCCAGTGGCCAGAGAAGAATTATAAAATAACTTAAGAAGTAAGACTATTGTGAAAGAAAATATTTAAAATTACGTCAACCTAGTCTGTGAGCTAGAAGTACACCTTCCTCAGGCAATACGCTTTTCTGCATTTGGCTGGTTACCACGTTAAGGCTGAGAAATAACGTCAGAAAGGGTTTGACCATCAATGATGAAAGAGATCCTTTCCGAATTAAGACGTTTTCTTAACAGATTCTTGAAATTTAGCAAAACTTCCACTGGTTTACAAATTTATGACTCATGTGAAAAATATAATGATAATCATATAATAAGTTACGTGCAATATGAACAAATCAGACCGAAAAGCCTAAATTAAAAGAAATGCGCAAACGTAATGAATAACACTAAACAGAATTATAAGCATAATGAAAAAAAATGGAAACAAAAATATTAAAATAATTAAACAGGGCTGAAAATGTAAACATCATAAATTGATTTTGATTTAAACAGTTCAGCTACAAAGATTTCGAAAATATTATTTTTATCACCATAGCATATTTCACAAAATGGAAAAAATTCTCTTACTTAGGTGTATTTATTATTTCTTTTACCCCAGAATTACTGAATAATCATTTGGAGGGCCCAAATCTTTCACCAAACATTTAGTTCATCTTGTGTGAAAAGATTTATTTACCGGACATTTCAGATTGAAAACAATACGTAGCATCATTTCTATTGACATCAGAATAAAAATAAGAGGAAATTGTATCCCGAGTCTCTGAGAGAATATGTACAGATCAGGTCCAGAGCAACAGGGTCTTATAACAGTTTGAAAGTTCGGATAAGAAAGTTCCTTTCTATTTAAAGTGTTGTAGCCTAGCATGTTACATCAACAGTCATCTTTATGAGTTCTAAGAGTTTATAATTCCAAAAGTCAAAGATATTTTCTTACCTTTAATCCATTATTGCAACTGTTCAACACAAGCAGTACAAATTTGGGTGGAGCCCATAATTTCTCTTGATCTCCAAAAAACATAAAATATAAAAGAACAAGTTTAGTACATTCATTTAAACTCTTTTTCCATATCGGCGAATAAAAAATGTTGAAAACAAAAATAGATCAATAAAGTACATGCACAAACAAATACTATCCCTAAATAACACATTATTTGGTCTGCTAACCGTTTATATACTAATGTTTGTATTTCTCGTGATTTTAGAACAATTGATAAAACTTTCATGTAGCAATTGTCAGCAGTTTAAGGATAACAGAATTTGATCTGATTTCAAATATTCTTACGACGTTTAGTGAAATTTATGTCATTTTCGTATTCAACCTGCAGGAATTACTGTACAACGTGTGAAACCTTCGAGAGAGTAAAACCAACACAGACGTGCCATATCAGTTGGTCACAAGTACTCAATTAGAAAATATGTCTATTCTCAGTTGTATTTGAAGAATTTTGGAAAGAAAATTTTATTTTATCCATCCAAGTTGTCGTCTCATCAATAACTTGCACAACAAGATCATTTAACTCTACAAATCCATTTGTGAGTACAATTATTTCGAAAAGACCATCTATAAAATAAAATAAAAATTGTTTGCTTTCTAAAGTTTATACTGATCTATTGGTGATAAATCGCTGCTTTAAGCATTCTCATAACCAAACCTATTAAAAATATTTGTTTCTCGATACTCTTGGCACAAATTAATAAAATAATTAGAAATAAGAAGTTTCTTGATTTTTTTCGATTTTTCTAAATTTTGTTACTTACATAAGTATTTTAAATTATAGTTAGAGACCTGTTTTAGTTGCTCATAAACTAACTGAAACAAAATTAACAATACGTTCTTACATTTATATAAAATCAACCTTTACTACGTACGTAACTAATTTCACTCCCCATGCAAAAGTAATTAAAAGAGAAGACTTTTAGCAGTCAATGAAAAAAAAATCCCAAATCTCCATCTCTTAAATTAGTTCTTGTATAGTTATATTTCTTACCTAAAGAAAGAAAGTGGGAATTTCCTTACAACATAGCCACTTCGGGCTATCTGCTACGCCCACTGACGAGAATCGAATCCCTAATTGTAAATCCGTAAACTTACCGCTCTACTACTGAGGTTAGAAAACGAAAGACACTTCTCACTTGAAAACCTCCAACTTGGAAACAGTTTCAATAAACATAAAATTTTCAAAACACATGCGAAGCGATTTCGTTGTTTTCTTTCATTATTTTCAATGGTGGCAAGGACCTGACGATGACCGAAGAAGGTCGAAACGTTGTTCGCTCTTTTATGTAAAATATTTTCTTAACCCAAACGAGCCGTTTTGCACATAAAATATTTATTGAACTGATTTTCATGCACCTCGTCAGTCTTTTATTGTTATTGATCTCTCTCTCTGCTCTCCTCCACGTTCTTCTTACCTTTCTTAGGAAGTTGAGAGTAACCCATGGAGCAATAGTTATTTCTCTCTTATACTTGAAGATATTGTTAATGGTCGATAACACCCAATCTACTTGAATCTATTGAACGTGGATCAAGCAACTCTTTCATTGCTCTGTCGGAACTCGATCCTGCCGTTTTCTATAAGTCATCGACTGATGACTGTGTAGCAGCAGTGAATGACTAAGGCAGCTGATCAGCATATTTTAGATAACCCTAACACGTCTTGGGCTAGTTTTCCCGTTTGTGCAACTTGGCACAGAAGGTACAAAATTTGAGTCTTCTCAAACTTTTAAACAGCATTGTGCTTTTCAGCAAATCCGTGAACATGCTTGGTAAATCTGGAGTCTAAGCTTGAAATAATTGAGGATGAAATATATATCTAGCATCTCTTTTTACCACTAGTTTTAAATGCATATAAAACAAGATTCGAAAGGTCAGTGAACAGTATACTTATGCCCAGTAACGTGCTATTCCCGACAGCATTGCTGATACTCTCGACGAAAACTTTTCTCGTCCATTTAACATCATTGCTTCATCTCCCACGTTCTCAGCAAAGCGATCGGCTATTTTCTTTCGGGTTTATCGTCTCTATGACTAATTATGCCCTTTTATACAGGTGAGACTCAAGGTTGGTCTTAATTGGATTGGCAATACACCAGTCGAATCTGCCGGTATTTACTACAAAATGTTGCGTCATCTCTCTTTTGCAAAACTTGTAATTTTTCTGATTTTCTGAAAGCTTTTGCCGGGTATCTAGCACTTCTGCTTCTTCCTCCACCTTCTTGGTCATCAAGGCTCAGGCAGAGCGTTCACCTCTTTCCTTTCAAACTGATTGTCTCTATAATCGTCTTTTTACACTTGTGGAACTGAAAATGGCCCTTCACCGGTCTGGTAGTACATTTGTTAAACCTGACGATGTACACTGTAACATGCTACGCTATCTCTCTCCTGCTCCTCTTGATATTCTTCTAATTGTTTTAAACGGATCTGGCAGGAGAATGTTTTTCCTAATGCCTGGTGCAAGGCTATTATATTACCTTTCTCTTAGCCTGCAAAAGATCCCAAGATTTCTTAAAACTACAGCCCAATTGCTTTGTCGAGCTGTCTCTGTAAGACCTTAGAGAGGATAGTTAATGCTTGTTTTGTGTGGTTTCTTGAATCAAACAACCACCTTTCGCTCACCAAGTTTTGGTTCCGACGACAGCACTCCACCACGGACCATCTAATTCGACTTGAAACATCAAGCAGAGAAGCCTTTTTCAAACGATAACATCTTGTATCAATATTATCAGACATTGAGAAGGCTTATGACACAACAAAAAGGTATAGCATTTTCTGAGACCTCCATATACATGGGTTACGTGGCCATTTATCCAGGTTTATTGAAAAAAATTAATGGACAGGAGAATCCAAGATTGTGTGGGTTCGACACTTTCCCGTTTTTTCTACAGGAACTTGGAGTCCCTCAGAGTTGTGTTTTGAGTGTCACACGTTTCAGCAAAATGATTTATGCCATCAACAAACAACTCCCTTTCAATGTTGAAACCGGGCTCTATGTCAACGACTTTCACATCTCGTATCAGTTGTCGAACATTAGATATATTAAGCGGCAACTACAAATTGCCCTCAATCGTTTATTGAAGTGGACCACGGCAAACGGTTTTAATTTCTCTCTCTATAAAACCGTTTGCATGCACTTTTGTTGCCAATGGGGTATTCACCCTGATCCTGAACTCCGTATCGGTGAAGTTACACTGTCAGTGGTCCCTAAAACCAAGTTCTTGGGCTTATCTTTGAACGTAAGCTGACCTTTAGACCATACTTAAAGTAGCTACGGAAAAAAATGTACAAGAACACTGAACATCCTCGTGTTTTTTCTACAACCAGTTGGGGAGCGTATCAATGTTCTATGTTAAAGATATATCGTGCTCTTATTTGATCAGAACTTGACTATGGGTCAATGGTTCTATGGCTCTGCCAGACCCTCAGCCTTGAAGATGCAGGACCCCATTCATCATCAAGGACTTCGACTATGCACTCGAGCTTTACGCACTTCCAAAGTTCAAAGTTTATAAGTAGAATCTCATAAACTTTCTCTGCATCTTCGTAGTTTGCAACTGTCTTTACTATATTCTTCGAAACTTCGTTCCTTACCAAAGCATCCCACCTGGGGATGTGTTATCCTTCCTCAGTGGACCATACTTTTTAGAACAGACGATCTGCCATTGATTCTTTTGGCCTTCGCGTCCAGGCGTATTTGGATAAATTGGGTCTGTCCTTGGATACCATTGCAGAATCCACTGGTCGCCCATCCCACCATGGTTTATTATAGTTTCCAAGTGTGACCTTTCTTTAAGTCATCTGTGAAAGGCAGATACTCCCAACTGAAAGTACCGTCTTTTATTTACTGAACATCTTTCGAACAATCTTTCCATTCCAATTTATACAGATGGTTCCAAATCAGGTGACTTTGGGGGCTCTGCCGTGGTTTGTTTTGGTTCGGTGGTTGCGTGCGGAATCCCCTCTACAGCTTCTTTGTTCACTGCTGAACTTTACGCAATTTCTCTTGCCTTTGATCATATTGAAGCTAAGCAGCACTTCAACTGCACTATTTATTCTGACTCGCTTAGTTCTCTACTGTCCCTGGAATCACTTCACGTTGGCTCACACTATGTTCTCGCTGAAATTCAAACCTACTGGCCCATTTCTCATTAACATCTACTTTTATCCAGTTTTTCTGGATTCCACGTTACGTTGGTATATGCAGAAACGAGCTTCCAGATACTGCAGCTAAATCTATCTGCTCTGGCACCATTATAACTGTGCCTATTCCGTACATGAACCGTGGTCCTGTATTCACAGCTCGGCTCCGTGCCGGCTGGCACTCAACTAAGAGTGAGCAACGCGACAAGAAGCTTTTCCAAATAAAACCGTATATTGAACTTTGGCCGTCTAGTTTCCGTAAGATTCGGAAGGAGGAAGTTGTTCTAGCTAGAGTACACATTGGTCACGTTTTTTAACTCATCGTTTCCTTTTATCTGGAATTGATGCACCAGTGTGTAGTTTGTGTAACACTTAAATCACTGTAAGCCACATTTTACTTTCTTGCCATCGTTACTACTCTAAACGACTGCACTATTTTAAACATGTTGTGTCTCAAGGTTTGTCCATAACATTATACAATGTTATTGATGATGGTGACACTGTCCACCTTGATAAAGATTTCAGTTTTTTAATTGTCATTAATCTTTTTAATGCCATTTAAGTGTTTGATATATATTAATTACATCTTTTAAGTTGTGGTTCCCTTTTAAAAGTCTTAATCTCTCTAGTTCGATTTGAAATAGGAAAATGGCCTTGACATTAAATAATCCGACCAAAGGAAAGGCCAACTTCAGATGAGTAACGCTGCTGTTTGAATTATCCGTTAGTTGTCCTGGCGAGTTATTATTACAATTTTGTTGCATGTCTTTTAATATTTTTTGATAATTTATCTTTTTATGATGGCTGAAATGACACATAGCCCGGAACCAGGACTGGAAAGGCCAACTATAGGTGATTGACTGTGGTTCTTGTACTTACCTGCTAGTCTTCCTGGTGGATTGTTATCATTATCATTATGCTACAGAAAGTCCTTTACAATTTTTCTTACACTGCTTTCTCTCTTAACATTGTAGACTAGGTGTCAACATTGGTTTTATGCTTTTTCTGTTTTTCAATGCTGTTTTGTTTTACCTTCATTTCCTTTTGTGAATTTTGCTACATTTACTTTATTTTTACCTTTCTACCGGACGTTTGGCGCAGATAGCCTAGCTTCTTTGTACCATAAAACAATAAATCAACCATTATTCTCAATTAATCAATTTTTATGAGAACATTACTGTCATCAATAAATTTTTCTATGAGCTGTATGTTTACGCACAAAGCTACGTAATAGTATCAGGATTAAGTCCACTATGGCTTATGGATCAATTATTTTGATCGAATAAACTTCAAGTTGTTTACTCAGTCACTGAGAAATTTCATTAATCTCTGATAAATATGCAATATAAATCCAAACATACAGTAAACATAGAGAACCTTCAGACGTTTCATGTTATTAGAAAACCATTAATATCATGTGAATATTCAAATGCCAAATATAAAGTATCGAAATAAACAAGAAAAATGTAACGTTCTAATTCTTCTTTCCAGAAATTACAACAACTAGATGTAAAAAAACAAGAATGAAACACTTACTCGATAACTTTAATGTACCTTTCTTCTTTTCATTTAACTAAACAAAACGTTTTGACATTCCTATTTTAGAAAATTAACTGTTTTTCATTTAAGCTTGAAGAATCTTGTACGTTTTTAAAGCTCTTATTAAAATAATTAATGCCACATTCAATGTACCTTAACTATTTCATAAATACTATATTTTGCTTTGTATAAAACCATTTATAGATTTCAGTTTTTCAGAAATTAATTGCAATTCAATTTAATAACAATGAAAGAAATAAAGTAATGAAAGCTAACATCAAAATAAGTTCTATTGTGTAAAATGTAGTAAAAATTAAAATTCATGCTTTGTTTTATTCTGCAAATGCAGCTTGTAAAAACAGAAAAGTGGTAGATTTCATATTTTTTAGGCCATATACGAAAAGTAAAACCTGAGGTTTTACATAACTATATTTTGAGTTTGATCCCTCATCTTTATTCATCTTTAAAACCTTTTTCAAACGTAATACTCCAACGTTTTTCAAGCAATGTTTTTCCAGGATATACTTTCATGGAAATAATTATTTCCTAATTTTAACAGAAAACAATATTATTGAAATAATTTTTAAAAGTCATAACCGTGTTGAGTACGTTATATTTACCTGTATAAACAACAAAACAAACACATACATGTTCTAGGCGATAACACATCCGTAAAACACGAGAGTGACTTACTACATGAATAAACTTCTTGGGCATTGGGATATACATTTATTTCAAATTTTTAGTAAATATTTGTCATGCAGTGTTCATCGAAGATCATAATTAAATATTATTTTTGTCGGTTAAGTAGCAGCGCCATTTCATCAATCTATATATTTCATTTTATTATACTCAACATTAAGACAAAAGGAAATCTTTGAATAAGGGAAAAACGTGACAAGTGAATTTTAATGAGCTTAAAATTCATACTTAAAGCGTATCAAATTGTAAATGTGGTTATACTATTGAATTCGAGTAAATCTGTTTTTGATCATCACCGAGCTATTTTTGAGCAAAGTTTGTATATCACATATTAGACTTCGAATTAATTATATCTAATTCAGTTGGTAAGCAGCCGACTTTTACCTTAAGTCAGACACGACATAAGTGATAAATTTATAGTAATATTGATATTTATTAACTGATTTATTTTGATACTAGCTTCAAAAATGTAATAACTGTGTTATTTTGAGAGGCAAGTCAGTGTGATATTTTCAATAGTATAACTGAAAAGGGTAAAAACCAATTATATTTAGATCTTTTAAGGACCAATTGTAACAGGACAAAAATATTTTTAATTTGCTACAATTATGCAATATTTAAGACATAGTTTCTCAAAGTGGGAACCATGGCCTCCTGAGAGGCCGTAAAAAGAGAGGTTTGAAAAAAAGTTAAATTAATTTTAATTCTAAATAAACAGTAAGCCGATAAAATAATGTTATGTTAATCAAATGATACATTTTGTCGAAACGAGGTGTTATTATTCTTATTAAAGCAGTTTCTTAATCACCATGCCAAAGTGGTGGGAATAACACTTTAAAATCACATTTTACATATTTTTATAGGTTGGAGGACTCGAACGTTTTTATCCTCACCAAGGGAGCCTTAGGCTAAAAGAGTTTGAGAACCACTGGCTTAAGTAACTGAAGTTATATTATATTACAAAAGTAAAAAATTGTTGCTAGTACATGAAATTTTGAGATTTAAAAAAACACCAACTTTGTGATTTCTAAGATTACAAAAACATAGATGTTTTTCGAAAATAATGTTATCTGTATATATATTTAAAGAAATTATGTACATTAAATTTGTAGTTCCCACCTTCTATTATTGTCATACTTTTTTCTAAGCCTAGAAAGGACTCCAAGATTTTTTCAAAGAAGAAAAAAACGGTTATTGCTCTTCTTGTTTGTCCTCTTGAATCAAACAACCTCCTCTCGCCCACACATCGTAGGTTCCGATGACAGTGATGTACAGTGAACACCTAGTTCGACTTGAAATGTCAAAAGAGGAAGCATCCTGTTTCCATCTTGAAATAGAGAAAGCTTATGATTACACAAAGTTGTATGGCATTCTATGAGACCTCCACTCACAAAAGTTGCATGGGCATTTGTTCGTTTTTGCTACGCATTTTTAATAGGCTGTCGATTCCATGTCCGTGTGTGTTCGACACTTTTCCGTTCTTTCTAACAGGAACTTCAGTCCCTCAGGGCTGTCTCTTGAGTGTCACACTTTTCATAATAAAAAGTTAATGCTATCAGTAAACAATCCCCCCCTACATTTGCAAACGATCTCTGTGTCGACGACTTCCAAATCTCGTGTCAGTCATTAAGCATGAGGTTTATTGCACGACAGTTACAGAGTGCCCTCTATTGTTTACTGAAATTGTTTACAGTAAACGGTTTTACCTTTAGTCGCTCTAAAATCGTTTCCATGCATCCTGCTACCAATGAGGTATTTTGTCTGATCCTGAGCTCTGTCTCACAATAACTGTACTTCCTGTTTTTTACTGAAACAAAGCATTTGGGTCTTATTTGTAAGATGACCTTTATTCCACACACTAAGAAGCTACTTGTCAAGTGTTCAAGAGCAATGAACATTCTCCATGCCCTCTCTTCCAGTTCTTGGAGAGGGATTGATGTTCTATATGAAATATTTCATTCCCTCTTTGATCGAAACTTGACTATAGGTCTCTGGTCTATGGCTCTGCCAGAATCTCGGCCTTGAAGATGTTGGACTCTTCTCATCATCAGGAGCTTTGGCTCTACCCAGGAGTTTTCTGTAGTTCTCTATTTTGTCCACCGACTCCAATGAAACTTTATTACGCCTCTGCCTTTTTCAACTATCTTTAGTGTACGCTTTAAAATTTCAATCCTCACTACAGCATCTCACGTGGAGTTGTGTTTTCCCTCTTCAGTGGGCCAGAAAGGACACGCATGTTTGATTTGATGAAAAATAAAATACGCTACCATCTGTTTGCAATTCAAGTGCCCTAATCCACTGGCCCAAGAAGTATGACAAAATAACTTAACAAGGAAAACTATTGTGAAGAAAAAATATTTAAAATTACGTCAAGCTAGTCTGAAAGCAACATGAACACCTCCCATAGACAATGCGCTTTTCTGCATCTGACTGGTTACGAGATAAAGTCTGAGAAATGAGGTAAAAAAGGTTTGATCATGAGTGATGAGAGAATACCTTATCGTTGCAAAAAGTTGCATGCATCTTTAAAAAATAAAATAAAAATAATTAAAGTACACAAAATTATTTTAATTTCCAAAATTTGAATTTAATTATTTCGACTCGATACTCAATTAAAGTGCGGTTCTAATACTTTTATTTTATTCCATTATGATTATTGTAAAATATATTTTAATTGTTGACAACACTAGTATACATAATTAATTCCCATATATTTTACGTCATACCAATATTCTTCCAGTAAGGTTGATTTGTTTTTTTGTAAAACATAAAGCTATATTATGGGCTACTTCTATCTGGGTTGTGCCATCGCAAATATCGTTATAACCTCTTCAAAATATTATCTCAATCGCCACTAAATGGCAACAGATAGAGAGATATAAAATCATTAAGTGCACACAATATATTAATACCAACAGACACCAAATACTATGAGGAGAAAAAGGCGTAATAAACTTTGGTCAACTTGAAATACTCTTGTCGTTTTGTCACAAGAACTATTAAACTTTCATAGACTTGCATCATTTCACCAAGGGGCTTGAAACAAAGTGATAATTATTGCAATCGGAAAGAAACTGTGGAAAGTGCAAAATTTAAATAAAAAAAGAATGAACAATAACATTCTTGGACATTATTTTCGGTTTTGGTGCATGTTTGATGTGGCAGGAATTCGAGCCCACGACATTCATATTACGGATCAAGCACCCTACTCATCTAGACAAGCCAGACCATACATATACGAAAAGATTTTTAGGAGCACTTACTAGTAAAAGGATAAACTGTAATTTGCTCAATGAGCTTTAGTGACAAAGTTAAGTATCTTCTTCACCACGACTTTGTTAATTGTTACGTGCGTAAAATGAAACAAAGAATTTAAAATTACAGGTTTCAAATAACGTATTTATTCTCGACATACCGATCAGTGTTTATCATCCTCATAATTTTCTTACCAATTACTATTTTCATGGAATAAAACAATCTGAGGAATGACTAGCAAGGATCAAACCGTACACATAATTAATTTCATTGACTTTTCGTGTTGAGAGAGCCCCCAGTGACTAAGCGGTATGTCTGCGGACCTACAACGCTAAAAACCGAGTTTCAATACCCGTGGTGGGCAGAGCACAGATAGCCCATTGTGTAGCTTTGTGCTTAATTAAAAAACAACAACAACAACTGTTGAGAAAAACTGAACCCAAAGTGTTTATTGTTATGTAAGTGCCTTATGTCAGTTATTGAGTATAAAATAAATATATAAAAATACATTCTATCTTGCCTAATCTTCTTCAACATATGCACAGCTAATCATGTTAATATAATTCTTCCATGCGTCCTACACATACACATGGAAAGGTGTGTTTGTTTGTTTTGAATTGTGCGCATAGCTACACGAGGGCTATCTGCGCTAGTCGTTCCTGATGTACCAGTGTAAGCCTAGAAGGATAGTAATAATTATTACTACTCATTACCAATGCTTGTGCTATTCTTATTACTATTGGATGAAAGCGTGAACTTGTTCAGTATGATGGGGATTCGAAACTGCGACATTCATATTGCGAATGAACACCCTAGCCCCCTGTCCATGCTGGGCCCCTATGGGAAGTATAAAAGGTCAACAAAAAGTGAACGAAAGATTTTACAATTTTATTGGAGATAAATTAAGTATCCAATCATTTAAAGCCTTTTTTGAAGTCGGTTACCAGATATCACACAAACAACTTTCTTTTTATTCTGACCTATGCGAATAGAAGAGTTTCAAACACTTTTGAATGCTTTTCGAAGAATTACGATAAAATGATAATATGTACACATAAGTCATCTGAGAAAAAAAATAACTGAAAATTTTATAATTTACAAAAATGTTGTAGCCGTTGCAGTAAGTCATCCAAGATTAACACCTAATTATTAGGGCACAGTTTTTGAGTACTGTATCAAGGCCTTTGAATGATGTCATCAATTAAAAATTCAAAAATGGGGAAATAAAAGAGAAAAAAAAATCTGAAACAATTATCACACTGGTCTGATGGAAAAGAAAATTGTTCCTTACTGGTTTATTCCTCGTGGTAACTGGCTGAGAATTAGGGTTGAAGTGACATTAGTGTGGCTATTCACTGATCATTACTGAGAATAACTCCACAAATAGAGAAAAGACTGTTGTTACGTTAGCCAAAGCTAAACTTCTCTAATGTTTAAATAAATATTAGATTATAATATGAAATGTTTTCAGTAAAAATAGATTAATAAGTAGAAAATTCAAGGTATGATTTACGAAATTAATAATCAACATATTATAGCAAGCTTTCAAGATAGCAGTAAAATGTATGATACTTATCAGTATTTTTGATATAACTCCATTATTATTTCCCTAACTTGGCAATCGTACAATGCACAATCAAAGCATTAACAGTACACACTTTCATACTTTTTTCTTAAATTACAACATTTTTTCTCATAGAATCAATATTTTTAATAAGCTTCTTTCTATCTTGAGCAAGTTATGATTCAGGGTGTCCTTCAAGTGCATATGTCAAATATCGTTGAATAATATTTGTATTGATTGAGATAACAACAAAATTGAAAAGAAAATATCTTTAGAAGACTTAACTTTTACTGAAACTAATTTATAAACTTTTACATGGCTTTCATCATAAGCCATCATAAACACAATTCTGTGTTTAAATACTGAAGCCACATTTTCTAGTACATCTGTTGGGATAGATGGTAAATTTTGGGGTCGGTAGTTCTCAATACGTTAAGTATAATGATGGTAATGCACTAAGTGTTTGGGGGGAAATTGTGGGCTAATGACTTACACTCTGAACCTATGATTATAAGATTGTGGCTGTGAAACTTCTATATTTCAACAATTTGTACAAAATCAATGCTACAACTAATTGCTGAGGGTTATCCCATGATGGACTCTTAGTAACTTTAGAAAACACGTACACCCATCTCATTTACGTGCGTCCTTCATTCCGTTACTAAACATGTCTTCTGTGCTTTCAGTGCAGAGTGATTAACGTTTTTTATATGTTATCTTTGATATTTTTTATTTAGTAATAGGACACTCATGCTATTAGAAAGAACCTGTTACTTGTTGTAATAAAGAATCCTCAGATAAACATTCACCTTGAAATAATCTTTTCATTCTTCTATTGATGGCATCTCCAACCAAACGTAAAATATAGGAACGGAAGTCATGCCCAGTACAAGTAAATATGCTCCGTGGTTCATATAAATGAGGAACTATGTTTAAACATTTTAGACAATCTTTCATTAATCGAAACGACAAAAGAAAAAATATTTTGTCATACGTTTTGTCTCATTTCTGAGGAGTTCTGAAAGTAAATAGTTTACACTCAAGTAGTCTCAGATAGTATGTTGCTCAAAACTGCTTTGAATTTTACTTTCAAATTCCTAAAATGATTGAAGTGTAACTTAAAGAAAACTTCATGCTTTATGAATCATAATATGAAAAAAAATCATTATGTAGTTTTTGTAATAATTATTTGTGAATGTTTTTTGCAAATCCACTGGGAAAAATTAGAAAAGTTCAAGATTTAATAACCACGTGTGTCTCACATACACACAGGCCAAAATTTATTTATTTACAATTATCTCCTTTTCAAAGTCCAAGACTAGTAGTGTTGATGAAGTTTCTAAACAACTGTTGAAAACAATTACTAAATTTTTATATAGAACAAATTCCATTTTCTGAACATAGATTTATGAACCTAAATATAGATAACCTTCATCAAAACAAGTAAATATCCTTGCTTATTCTACAATATTCTTGCCAGTATCAGTTATGCGATATTTAAATTTAAATATCCAAAATCTATTACAAATTTTGGGATGTTTCTGTTATACTTCCTGAGCAGCATCAGATCTAGAAAACGAAATACATTTTATTCTATACTGACGTGAAATATATTGTTACTTAAATATCTATAAACTATTTTAAATCAACCAAGAATAAAATTTTGAATCTAATAGAACAAAGTATCAAAATCAGTTTGAACTCCGAAACAAAGCCAACCCATTAATTTTCTCTTGTTAGAAAATCTGGATGTCTTCCATAATATATGCTCCCGGTGGCTCAGCGGTATGTCTGCGGACTTACAACACTAGAATCCGGGTTTCTATACCCGTGGTGGGCAGAGCACAGATAGCCCACTGTGTAGTTTTGTGCTTAATTCAAAACAATAACAACCATAATATATAACGTAATATATCTACGTCAAATCTGCAAGGGTGTGTACAAAACATTTCTTTCAGTATGAATTCACTTAAATTATATGCCCAGTGATAATTCTTACTCTACATTTGTATTATGTTTATTGCCATGTATTCAATCTTTTCATGGTTGAATGTCTGCTTGGTGTAGTCCACAACAGCAGGCTGGACTTCAAGTGTTTTAATCTTAGCCAAATTTGGAGAGCATGATATAAGTATATCTTTTGTAACCTGACCTGATCTACAACCAAAAACCAATCTGACTTCGTCATTTGACCACGTCATTTGCAAAAAAACAAATAATGAGACAATCTTGATTGCATTTAGTATTTGATCGATTTGAAACACACTGAAATCGTTTTTTTATTCATCCAATATAATATTATTTTTTTCATCAATTTAGTACTCTTTTGATTAAAAATACATGGGAAGGAAATTATACTATATTACTGTTGAGAATATAGGATATATACAGTTAGTGAAAAAAACCAAAACATTTCACACTTAGAAATGTAAGAATTTTACCTCGTATTTCTATTTAAATATGACGCCAGTGATTATCAAAAGAAAAACCTAATGGTGCATGCCACGCTCGAAATTTACCTGACAGTTATAAGAGAATGCAAACAGGCTAAAGCAAATTTTTCGTGAAATATCTATACATATTTATAAAACAAACACTATATTATTAACTTACAACCCTGCAACAAGAGCAATTAATTCAAATATAAAAATATAGTAATTAACAAGTTCGATACGAAGAAAAAAGAAAACGGAAACAAATGACACTTGAGAAGGGTCTAATTCTGGTTCAAACAGAATAATGACATTGTATCAGTTCAACATGTGTAAATGACATTACTATAAACCAGTGTCATACAGAATGAAAACACAACGAAATGTGGGATAACTAATTACTATCTGCACAATGGGCTATCTGTGCTGTGCTTAACTGTGCGTATGTTTCAGAAAAAAATAATTTAAAACTTAAAACAGCTAATTAACCTTTGTTTACTCGTGACTAGCACTTATAAAGTCAATAGTTGTAATACCTATTACCCCTTGAGTTTAATTCCTGTAGATGGTAAAGAGACCTGCAGTAGAGTGTTCTGTGCTTTCAATTTACCTCCTCTGAGATCTAAACATTCAACCATGTGTTTGTCGTACGTGGAGACTCGTAAAGAAAAGGAGAGGATCCTGGTGGGTAAAGATTCCAACCCCAACACACCACTTTCGCCTTACATTTTTGTAGATGGAAAGTCTTGAAGTCTTGGAATGACCCTCACAGGGTCTGTCGGCTGTTCCACTTGTGCTTGGATCATCTAAGTACCATTATTGGATGTTCTTAGCAGGTATTGTGGACATTGCGTCTGATGCTGATGTTTGAGAACAGTGCTCACGAATCTCTTACAATTCTGCAGTTTCTTGTTTGGCATTGTAGTGCGTCCTCTCGTGCAACGCTTGAAGATTATAAAAAATAACTCCGACGCAGAGGCTCGAAAGTAATTGTAGCCACTCTTTCCAGTGACTGCTTGAATCCACTTCCTTTGACTTTGTGTTTATCTCCAGAACATCTTCTTTGTTGGCCCTGAGATACAGAACTATTATGGGTTCATCCCCTCAATCACTGGAACCTTCATGTATCGATAGAAATTTCCCCAATTGACCAAGGACGGGATTGATAAAGGTCAATATACCTTCTAATAAAGAGAAATAACACACTCGAGAAAGAAATGGCATTCCACTCAATTCTTCTTCACATAAGTAAAAATGGACATTTTGATAAAAATGGAGCTGTCGATGACACCATAAACCGTCTATCTTTAATACTATTTTTTAAATTTATTTTCATGCACCTAGTCGGTCTTTTACTGTTAATGATCTCTCTCTTCACTCCTTCATGTTTATCTTACTTCTCTTGAGGAGTTGAGAAAAACCCATGGAGGAATGATCATTTTCCTCTCATTTTGAAAAAGACTGGCTGTGGTCGATACCACCCGACTTGCGTGCATCTATTAAACTTGGACCAAGCCAACTGGTCCTCTTTAATTGCTCTGCTGGATCTTGATCCTGCTGTGTCTGTAAGCTATCGATTGATGACTGTGTAGCAGTAGTGAATTATTATATTGTCGACGCAGTTGTTCAGTGTATTCCTAAAACTCTGACACATTTTTCACAGTTTTCTCATCAGTGCGACAGAGCACAGAACGTTCAAAAGTATGCCTGGGTTACTTTATAGAGGCATCCCAAGCTTTTAAACAGCATTGCGTTTCAGCAAACCACCTGTGCAAATGCTTGGTAAGTCGGGTGTCTAAGTTGGAAGAAAACGTGGAATAAATACATATCTACCATACCATCTCTCTTTACTACCAGTTCTAAAGTCAAGTGGGACAAGATTCGAAAGGTCAGCGGACAGTATACTTCTGCCCCATTTCAATCTTGCTTTTCAGTGACCAGTAAGTTTAAGATTCTGAAAGCATTGCAGATTCTCTCTACGAAACTTTTCTCGTGCATCTAGCATTACTGCTTTATTCCCACCTTCCTAACAAAGCGATCGCCTCTTTCATTTTTGGGCTGATTGTCTCTATGATTATAATCGCCCCTTTATGTTGGTAGAACTCTGGCTTGCTCTTAATTGGATTGGAAGCACATCAGTCGGACGTAACGATATTCACTACAAGATGCCACCTCCTCTCTCTTCTGCCCTACTTGCTATTTTTCTGGTTACTTTAACGGGATCTTGCAGGAGAATTATTTTCCTAATGCTTGGAGCATTGCTATTGTCCTTAATTTTCCTAACCCTGGGAAGGTTCTCAAGATTCCTTCAAACTACAGTCTAATTTCTTTGACCAGCTGCTTCTATAAACTCTTAGACGTTATTTCTTTTCCTGTTTACCTCTTTGATTTAAACAACCTCCTCTCGTCACCCAGTGTAGGCTGCGACGACAATGCTACACGGTAGACTACCTAATTCGACTTGAAACATCAATCAGGGAAGCCTTTTTCAAGTGACAAATTTCCCGTCACAACATGTTAAAGAATATGTTCAGGCTATTTTCTGAGCCTCTTATTTAATATTGGCGAATAAATGCTATTGAAAAGAAAACATAAATAAATAAAGTACATGCGCAAAGAAATACTAACCAGAAATGACACATCATGAGGTCTATTAACCTTTTAAATACCAGCGGTGGTATTTGTCGTGGGTTCTAGAACGTTATAAAACTTTCACGTCACAATATGTACAGGAAAATATTTAATTTGTGATTGTCAGCAGCTTAAGAGTAACAGAATGTGACCTGATTTCAAAAGTATGTTCGATGTTTTGTGAAATTTATATCATTTTCAGATGCAACGAGCAGGAATCACTGTAGAAGATGCAAAACTTTCAAGATACCAAAACAATTGCAGGCCTGAAGTATTAGTTGAACAAAAATAGCCACGGGTTTCGATACCCGTGGTGGGCAGAGCACAGATAACCCATTGTGCAGCTTTGTGCTTAATTCTAAACAACAATCTAAACAACAACTCTTTTCTTTCCTTTAATTAACAGGAGTCGGAAAATTTTGTTTTTATTTTTGAAAAATTTACTCTTTTAGTAAAATAAATTACCCTCACTAATATATTTTGATAATTTCATTTCATTAAAATATACCGTACACCAAACGTTACTTGGAAATATTTTAAAACACCATTATACAAATTAAAAATTATTTTCTAACAGAAGATAGCTGTTACTGAAATTTTCGTAATGAAGGTAAATTACACAATAAACATTTCACATATGAAATATACTTCGCAGAATACTTGGTGCACTCAGTAATAAACTTACTTTATAATTCTGTATCTTTTGACATAATTTTAACAAGATATAAATATATAAGAAATATAAAATTCTAAATTCGTTCAGTACGGTTATTTCATTTAAAAAGTACTCCAGTGAAACTGTGTTAGGCTATCTTGCTTTCTTGTTTGCTTCTTATTACTAAGATCGTTTTTCCACAGCTCTTTACATTATTTTCCCCTGCTAGATGCACAGCAGTATATCAGCGGACTTTCAACGCCAGTAATCTTGTTTTATTATCTCAAGTTGGCACAGCATAAATACTCCATATTGTAGTTTTCTTCTTATTTACAAACACACAAACAAAAAGAGTATTTTATTCTATTTACAAATAGATATTTGGAAATTTTAAATACACTGTGTAACCCTTCTTTAAACACTTTTTGATTATTTATCAGTGAGCATTGCATTACTAGTATTATGGAGAATGTTTCTAAAGTTATTTAAGTTCATTTTAGAAAGAGAGACTTGTCCTTTTGTTAAGCACAAAGCTAAACAATGGACTATCTGTTCTTTGTTTATCACCGGTATCGAAACGCTGCTTAGAAAATTATATTTACAACTAAACATTACGAAAATAAATACATCTGAATATTTGCGTCCCTAGTCAATATGTCATAACATATTGTTTTATGCAAGTTTCCTGTTGCAGATGTTTTATGTGTTCGTTTTCAATTTCGAAGTAATAAAAATGCGTAAAAACATCAAACTCTTTATATACATAACATAAGGATTTACCCGATTTTAAATTTTAAGTAAGTGAGTTTGTAAGAGTCTTATTGATTTTTTGAGGGGATTAATTTTCTAACTCAAACTCCAAGATTAATATTTCATGATCTGCAGTTTAGTCTACAATATTTTGTTAATTCCAATACACACTCGAGTTTGTTATCATAAATAAATTTCAGAATTTGTGTAACTGCAGAAAATGGTACCATTAAACACCATTTAATAATCTCTTTGTTTGATTATTTCTTCATACAAAATTGTTTCATAGAAATGTAGAAGTAAAGAAGTACTTGCATATAGAAACACGTTAAGTTAAAAAGAATCCAACTTCATATTATTGTGACGTTTTTCGTAGTTAGTAGTTAATTTATATTATTTGTTAAAACTAATATCAATGCCAGTTCACGTAACAATGAAAAATAAATTCTCATTCAATAACGTTTTCATAGACTACATTGATTTAAGTCTAATCTACTTATAAACTTACTTGTACATAATCCTTCAGCTAAATACGCTAAAAAACAGATAGCCTGATGAGGTTTTGCCATAAGAAATCTCACGCGAAGTCTGAATTTGAATATGACTAGTAAATGCAAAAAACTCCCATTGTATCTTGCTGAATTATCATTAAAGAATTGATGTATTAATTTTAACAACTTGTATATACCAACCTCTAATACATCTACATACATTGGGATTTTAATATTATTGGCTTTCATTATATTGTTAGATAGCACTTCATGTACCCTCCAAACATCTAAATAAAAATATTAAATTGATAACCTTACAGCATTTTCCATTCCTGGATTGTAAAATCTAAATATGCCGAATATATAAACAATACACATAACTGTCCATTCACGAAGTTTTAGTGCTGTTGTTTCGTGAAGTTATGTTATGCAGATGTGACGAATTCTTGTCCCTTTTCATCATTTGCTCTCGCCATTAGGGAGTTCTCTTTAGTTTCAAAGCTCAGTGAATCTGCAAGTAATGACCCTTGATGATCCACAGGAAGTAGTCTCTACAGAACTCTGGGCACTTTAGCAGGTAAAGTTTGCAATGATGTATTCTTTTTTGAAGTTACCCAGTTTGCTATTTTCTCACTAAAATGTTTCCTAACAGAATCATCGTAGATAAACTTTGGCTTTATCTACCTTCTGTGCTTCTGTATTTTTTAAACCATTTAAATGATCATTTTCAGTTCAACACAAGAAACTTTCCAATTTTTTCTTAGCTTTGGGGTTTGTCTTTTCTTGGAGCAAAAATTTTACCATATCATCTCATCTGTTTGAAATCCAATATTAGTGGCGTTAAGAAACCTTTTACTTGATCTCTAGCTACCCTTTCTCAGATACGTGTACAGAAAATTCAAAGGCATATTACATTCTCTATAAAAATAAGCCGTTCCCATCGCTAGATATAATTAAGCATAAATTATGCTGAGATATTCATCTAAAGGGACGAAAATTCCAACGTATATCAGGAAATGATGCCTGTAATCCTGAATCCACCACCAAGATGTTGAATATTTGAAACAACATAAGAGGGGCAAGTGATTTTCGTGGATTTGTTTTAGTCTGTCTTCTTCTACCATTGTAAAAAAAGAAATAAAAACATTGTGGTCCACACTTTTGGGTCATGGGCATGATATAAAAATAAGGACAAATTTCATTATTTGGTCAAACAACAGTAAACCAAAATTGGCAGAAAATGCTGTTGATTGACTGCTCTCATTGTAGTCTTTCCGTTCAAAAATACCAATAACTCTTGAATCGTTTTGTGAAACTATTCAAAAGAAATGAAATCAACAATAAATCAGATTACGTCAATATACTTTGAGTATTTGGATGGCCTGCTTTTGGCTTGATCTGACGAAGAAAGTAAGTATTGGCATTAAAAAATTGATTCAGCTGTCCGAATGGATTTTAGAACAATATTATTGTAGCTTTCTTTCCGACAAAAGTTTAATTTCTGTAATTTTCTGAAAATGTGTATGCCAGTAGATTTATATACGCATGCAGCATGAAATAATATTATTTGTTGTTTGTTTATATTTAGAAAACAATAGACCACATAAAGGTGTCAGAGGGTGAGCAATATTAAAATAATATTGAAATACGTGATGAAAAACTAGTGTTTTTAATTTAAAAAACGTATGAAGTTCATGTACGTGGTATACGTTCTTAAAATTAACAATTTATAGTTTTCAGCCTTTAAATAAAAAAACGATCCATAAGTTAGAAGTTTATCGCCGAGGGATAATGACTAAGAACTCTTGATTGTATTTTGAAAATTATTCCACAAAGAAATATATTGAAAACTAAACATAGAATGGGAAGTTTTGAGTGTTCAGGTTATACGTAAAATACAGAAAATAATATTTAAAACAGTTCAGCAGTTAGCCCGCTGTGGCTTTGTTACATTTGTTTGTTTGTTTGGAAATTCGCACAAAGCTACTCGAGGGCTATCTGTGCTAGCCGTCCCTAATTTTGCAGTGTAAGACTAGAGGGAAGGCAGCTAGTCATCACCACCCACCGCCAACTCTTGGGCTAATCTTATTAACGAATAGTGGGATTGACCGTCACATTATACACCCCCACGGCTGGGAGGGCGAGCATGTTTAGCGCGACGCGGGCGCGAACCCGCGAATTACGAGTGCACGCCTTAACGCGCTCGGCCATGCCAGGCCTAGGCTTTGTTACAAGAAAATACACATGTATACATTAAAACAGTTTCTTTAAAGTCATAGCGATACAGCAAGTTTCATTTTTTTGAGGTTGTGTTTTAGTTGTAGTAAATCGATAATAGCTAAATCTATTCTGTTGAGTAATGAGTTTCAGCCCTTGATCACAAACTATTAGAAGAAAGGATCATAAGAAAGTTACAGGTGTTTTTTTGATAGATGGTGTAGATAGAATAATATGTGGGGTAAATTGGAAGAAACAATCAAAATCCGTTACGCAGGGGAAATTATAACTGATAAAGCAGAAGATATAATAACGGGGTCAAGCAAAGATGCAATTTGGAGAAACGTCAGTCAGAGGAGCTAAATAATCGGTACAAGTTTTTCAGTTTTTTTTAATTAATCAGTTTTTCAAATAAAAGGTTTTATCGTAATTATGTTAAGGATGCTGTCCAGAATTAACTGTGGGGATGAAGTTATAAGCCTAAATACTAGGCTTAGGTTAGTATTTAAGGATTAAGATATTGGCTGGTTGTACTTGTGGGTTCAGTTCAATATAGAAATAGATGGTTCACATTTAAATACGGTATGGACTGGCTTGTTTCTTGAGGTTATTAATTTAGCTGCAAGGTAAGTTTTAAACTTGGATCTGGTTAGGCTCATGCTTATTAACCGAGTTTTGTTAAATGTTGAATCTATTGCTAAGTATTGCTATATTTGAATAAGTTGATTTTGCTGTAGTTGAATCCTAATTCTAGCGGCATGTTTATTTTGACCGTTACAGTATATAATTACTTGGTTTATTTTCATTTCATGGAAAATATTCGTCAAAAAATATAGGTATCGAATTCTATTTTTTCATACTTCAAAGACAACAACTCGACATCAAATATTATTAGCATAAACACTTTGGCATGGTAAAAACTCATTTATACGGAAAATAATTCTGAATGCAACCAGAATTTCAACAGCAACAAAAAAGGAAAAAGTACGCAGTCCTGAAAAATACAATATCACATAAAAAAAATTTTCTCTCTTTATAATTTAACAAATCGATTTTTAAAATTTCTAACCAGTTTCCTGGAACCGTAATTCACTTTGTGTTGACAATAGACTTTATTTTGTTCACAAAGAATGTTATCAAAATTATATTTATCAACTGGGCATATTTTTAACAAGTTGTATTTCTACATGAAAGCGTTAAAGTAACAAAAAGTTAACTTCAGAAATTTGACATAAGATTATTATAATTATTTTTCGCTGATAATACAAGTCAACAATTTCATTTCTAAGCCTATTTACCATTACACGAAAGAAATCCAGGCTACACGAGAAAAATATTTATTTTAGAATGGTATCATAGAAGGAAAAGCTACAAAAAAAAACAACATTACAAAATATTTCAACATCAACCAGGATCGAGATCGAAAAAATAGCAACTTGAAATTTATGTGAAAGTATAGCAGAGAATTAAAAGCAAAGTATATTCCTTCATTTGAAAATGAAATTTATGTTTGGTTGTTTTAAATTTCGCACAATGCTACACGAGGGCGATCTGCGCCAGCTCTCCCTAATATGGGCCCGGCATGGCCAAGCGCGTAAGGCGTGCGACTCGTAATCCGAGGATCGAGGGTTCGCGCCCGCGTCGCGCCAAACATGCTCGCCCTCCCAGGCGTGTAGGCGTTATAATGTGACGGTCAATCCCACTTTTCGTTGGTAAAAGAGTAGCCCAAGAGTTGGCGGTGGGTGGTGATGACTAGCTGCCTTCCCTCTAGTCTTACACTGCTAAATTAGGGACGGCTAGCACAGATAGCCCTCGAGTAGCTTTGTGCGAAATTCCAAAACAAACAAACTCTCCCTAATTTAGCAGTGTAAGACTACAGTGAAGGCAGCTAGTCATCACCACCCGACGCGAACGTTTGGGCTACTCTTTTCCTGTTTTACTATCACCATTTTACTGTAAGAGTTAGATAATTTTTATATCTTCAGAATTTAATGAACTGATTTAAAACAATATACGTGTATACATTTGGAGAAAAATATTTTTTAGAGTAAAGTCACATTAGGCTCTTTGTGTGCTACGCAAGAATAGAAATCCGGATATTAGGGTTGTAAACCCCCTCTGTGAAACTGATAGAAGAAGCGAGTTAATAATCATATCTATTAAAAAAACAGCGAATATTCATTTCATTTATTTGATAATATTAAGCCATGCTATGAATTTAAACGATTGTTAATCAGTGATTCCTTACTGTCGTATTGGGATTAGTGAATAAAAAAGTAATATTTTTAAAAGGGTATACTGGTTGACAACGTAATAATATTGTTTTACTAGCTGTTCAAAAATATCATGCTGTTAAACTTGTTTAAATTATGCATGTCTAATTAAAATTGAGTAATATATATTCATTTTGCGTTCTACTTTTAAAATGATGGCAAAATAACTCAGTGTAACTGTTAATTGATTGTTTTTATGTTTGTGAAAAGCTTGTGTTACTTTACTTTCTAGGTCAAGCTAATAAATGTTTTCTTTTTGAAACAGTACCTAAGGTCAATATTTTGGCATATCTTACAATGTGTTTTTTGTGATATTACACTTATTTTGAATTGAAAGGAAACAACCAAGCAGCATCGTACTAAATTTTTCTTCATGGTACTACTAAACTTCTTTACATCAAATTTTCCCATGCATGTAAGAGAAATGTTATCATTTGCTAATTTCTGTTAGTTGTATAGTTGCCTATATGTTAGATACACGTGTAATTATAATACAAATTAATGTTTGCAAACGATATCAGGCACTGACAAAAAATGAGCTAAAACGGTAACATATGTTAGAATCTTTAGTGTAATCAACAAGTAAAGGACAGTCTCTAACATAATTTACAGAAATAATGCAGAAACGTATTACTATTTACAAAAAGTTTTAGAGTCAGCGCGTGATCTAAACAAAATAATCAATTTATAACTATCTTGACTGACACTTTGCTAGATTTTGTCAAATAGTCAATAACACTCCTTTAAGAATCTTACTAAAACCACATGTACACAAATTATTTGTTTACGTTGATAAATAATCATATTTTTCTCAGAATAAATACCCATGATGTATGTACTAAAACTTTAGTTTTACTGAATAAGAATTTTTGGTTTCATGATAGCAACTAATTTGTCTTCACAAGGTGGCCCATTAAGGTAATGATTGTATAATAAATCGCCAGAAATATAATAATTATCCAATATTAATTACATTAATGATACATTTCCCAACCGCAATGTGGTTCCTAGATCCGCAGTCACCTCCAAAACCGAGGATACATTTTATAATCCCACGTTGTAGCTATTTTTTTTAAAATGTGCAGCCTATTTTTAAAAATATTCATGTTAATGATTTTGGTTTGTGGCTGGAAACATTTTTGGTTATACTTTTTTAACGAAGTTTTTTCTAATGATTTGCTTGTTCATTTATCTTCATTTACATATAATTATTTAACTTATTTATAATAGGCATACAAAACCACAGCTCTATAAGATATTATTTGAGTAATTAAAAAGAAAACAATTACAAAAAAACGTAAAAGAATCACCCAACCTTCATCAACTAAGAGTAAATATTATTACAAATGTATTAAAGAAATGGCTACAAAACCTGTAAAAGTAAATATCAAATGATTGGAATACTTCTCTTAATCCCATGTTTTATTGGAAATGAGTATCGTTATCGTGGAAATCTTATTTTATCCATTCTTAAAAATTACAAAAAATCATTTGAAAAATTGCATTGTAGCAACAAGATAGTTTCACTACATAATTCGTATTCTAATACCATTATTTCGAAAATTTTATCTATAAAATAAAATGTTAACCCTAATTACAACATAAATTATTTTCTTTTTTTATATATTGCATTAGACCCTTTGTATAAGACACATACATCGTAAATAAAACTTTAGTCGGGTACAGGAATAATCCAAAGGTGAAGAAAATTATATACCATACGGATAAAAGCGGATTGAAAAACATTTGATTTTTTAAAGTTTATAGTAACCTATTACTCTATTATGTGAAAAAGCGTACAGAATCGTATTTATCAAACTATTTCACATTGCTTGTTAATATGCTGGAGACAAGACATTATTATTTGTTTTTTTTTAATATCAGATAACACAAAACTATGTTACGTAGCAGGAGAAAATCTCCATGCACAAACAATCAAGGAATCAGAATATATTGTTGCAAAAACAGCAGTAACTTAAACACACGTAAAATTAATCCTGGTGTACTTATATGTATTGACTGAAAAAATAAATTGCTATCTGTTGTTCAACTATCGAGGAATGAAAATAGTCAATAGTAAAGAAAACAAAATCTGAAACACATGAGTATCTTTTTTTTTTTTCGTTTTTGTTAAAACTAAATTAAAAGCATCAGTTTACTTTTAACATCCGTATTTTCATCAGTGTATTTATTTCTTTTATTTAAGTACCAAACACTGGATTTTTGCGCATGAGCCTTCAGACTTATCAGTGAACCACTCGAAAACTTTATTAGTTTGATACAGATAAAAAGCCTAACTCAGAGCTCATGGTAAACGTATGGAAACTTCAGTTAGATAATTGAAAACATTCTGTGAGCATTCACATGGAAAATATTACTTGTTGTAATAAACTGATCAAAACGTAACGACATAACAATTCTTTGTTCCAGGAATTTTAACAACATGTAGTAACATGAAAAAATAAATTGCTATCTGTTGTTCAACCATCGAGGAATGAAAATAGTCAATAGTAAAGAAAACAAAATCTGAAACACATGAGTATCTATTTTTTTTCGTTTTTGTTAAAACTAAATTAAAAGCATCAGTTTACTTTTAACATCCGTATTTTCATCAGTGTATTTATTTCTTTTATTTAAGTACCAAACACTGGATTTTTGCGCATGAGCCTTCAGACTTATCAGTGAACCACTCGAAAACTTTATTAGTTTGATACAGATAAAAAGCCTAACTCAGAGCTCATGGTAAACGTATGGAAACTTCAGTTAGATAATTGAAAACATTCTGTGAGCATTCACATGGAAAATATTACTTGTTGTAATAAACTGATCAAAACGTAACGACATAACAATTCTATGTTCCAGGAATTTTAACAACATGTAGTAAAATAAATTGTTTTAAAAACTATTTGATGTTAAATTCTATATATCTGACTCGCATATTGTCTCTTTTCCTTAAATTAGAGAAATGATTTTGAAGTTACTATTTTCTTTAATAAGTTGGTTTCTGTCTGGATTATATAATCGTTAAAATATCCGAGACTCTTATCAAAATAGTTAATATCAAGTTCATTTCATATTAAATCATTTTTGAATATTTTTGTGAGTCCTTCAGGAATTTTACAATTTTTAAGTTAAGAATATTCCTATAAATACTGCGTACCCAACTTTGAATCGTCCGGATCTTGTATTGTTATATAATTGTCACAGCATCATCAAACCTTGAATTCAATTGTAACACTGCATTTTAGTTATTTGCTTTATAACTTACTTGTTATTGATATGAATTAAGCACAAAGCTACAAAACGGGCTATCTGTGCTTTGCCCAACAGGAGTATAGAAACCCACTTTCTAGCGTTGCAAACCAAAAGATGTGTCAATGTGGCATTAGGGCCATTATAACTTACTACAAAAATGTGTTAATATATTTGTAAATTGTCTTCTTTCGTATTTAAGAGCGTGAAAAGTCAAAATATCAGATTAAGTTTGTTGCAGGCGTATATAATGTAAATAGCGTAATTAGTATGGACCAGAAAAATACAGTTTATAGAAATACTATCTAATACACTTAAAATAAGAATAACAACTTGGTTGATTCGAAAATTTAATACGTGACAAACTAATTTTACTAAATGGAGAAACACGTATTTGAATCACACCAATGAATAATAACATGTACCGTAAATCATAAAATCATATTCTGAATTAAGTAAGGAAAGATAAACACGAATCGTAAAACAACTGATTATTTTCTCTACACCCCTAAATAAGATACAAATTTCAGATATGATTAACTGATTTAAAAATACTAAAATATACTCTTTCTCTTTTTCTGTTTGTTTTTAAATTTCTTGCAAATCTACATGAAGGCGATATATGCTAACCGTCCTTAATTTTGCAGTGTAACAAAACACGGAAGCCAGCTAGTCATTAGTACCCACCGTAAACTATTTGACAACTCTTTAAAGGGAATCGAAACCCTGATTTTATCATTATAAATCCGTAGACCCACCTCTGTACAAGCGGTGGATAATGAATATGTCTGTATAATGGTTTATGATTTATACGATACAGTTTACCTAGAACTAAATGTCATCGTGACTTGTCTCTTCGGAACAACATCACTAGGTTTCTGAGGTAAAAATTTCACGAATATGTATGTGTCTTTAAAAGGAAATTTCAAAATATTTTCAAAGAAACAATAATTAGTACACCAGATGATTTTAATACCAAAAAGAGAAATTTAACTATTTCGACTGGACACTTAATAAAGTGCGCGTCTAATACTTGTATAAATTTATTCCACAGTGATCGTTGTAAAATATATTTTAATTGTTGACAACACTAGTACAATACATAATTAATAACCATATATTTTACATCATACTAATATTCTTCCAGTCAGGTTTGTTTTTGCGTAAAGCAAAAAACTACGTTATCGGCCACTACTATCAATATTGCGCCATCGCAAATATCGACACCCGACTTTTGCATTGTAATTCTTCATTTAATCAAGAAACAAAGTAACAATTATTATAATCTAAAAAGTTATTAACAATCCAACATTTAATTCAAAACTTCATGATTAATAACATTCTTGGACGTTAATTTCTGTTTCCTAATGAATCAAAAGAAGTAACCAAATTATTGATACTGTGTGGTTTGTTCTTTAGCATATAAAGTTAAAAACATTATGCGAATATTACTACTAAACGTTTTCAAATTAGTTTTGGAAATTATGAGACATATTACCGAGTGTTTCGTGAGGAGCAATTCAATTCTATATCTCACTGATAAAAATGGAAAATATTATAAATTGATGTATCGTTTAAGTCAAAAGTAAAAATTAAATCTGTAAACTGACATATCAAACAACAACAAAAATCATTACAGCTGGAAACTGGTATATCATATAATGAAAAGTAATTGTAACGACTCTATATGTTCAAAATTAAACAGTAAAAAGTAAACAGGCTTTTTTTAATCAGTTGTAGCCACTGAGACCAACAAAAAGGAATTATGCATAAAGATTGATATAAATTTCTTCGTTTGTTTTTGAATTTCGCTCAAAGTTACATGAAGGTTGCTTGCGTAAGCTAACCCCAAGTTAATATTGTTAGACTGGAGGGAAGGAAGTTAGTCATCATCACTCACCGCCAACTTTTGGTGTACTCATTTCCCAATGAATAGCGGGATTGACCGTCCATTTACAACGCCCTCACAGCTGAAAGAAAGTGCATGTTTAGTGTAGATGGAATTTAAGCCCTTGACCCTCAGATTACGCGTCAAGCACATCAACCACCTGGACAAGCCAGGTCATTAATATAAGAAAAGTTTCTTTTGACAATGGATTTTTTTTCTTTTGATACATTATAAAGTACAGTATTAAGATTACGTTAGTGCAAGTTTAACATAATATTACAAATATGTTTAGGTTTGAAGTTTCAATATTTGAGAAGGTAAGATGAGGATGTAACAGAGGTAACAGAGCTAGACTTGTACGGTTCGTCAGAACTGGTACACATTCATGTATAACTATAAGATACTACAAATACTTTCCACAAGGGCCTATTTTATCATTACAAGGGAAGAAAGAATAAAATCATATTTCATAAGGAAGCCATGAATTAAAACAGTTTCTTAGTTTATTTTCAAATATGAAACCTAAGTTTGTTGTCTTTGGTGTGTTTTTCTTTTCACAAATTCATAAAATATTTTTTTAACTCTCAAGATATGAAACGGGGAAATAGAGAAATAGGTTGTTGCTTTTTGAAAACTCGGGCATAGATGGGTAACTCCACTGCTAATTTATAAATAATTTGGTAGGTGTTTGTTAAGTGTTTTCCACGAATCATTCGAAAAAATTAACAACATAGGGCCAAAATAGCGTATCAAGACATTTTAGGAAGGATTTACTGATAAAAACATGCATATAAAATTAATTTTTAGAGTTTTATATAATTTATTATACCTTGTCTCAGAAGTCTAGGTCAGAAAACTTAACAGCTACCAGAGAACTCTAGAAAATCCTGCAGTAACGACATTAATACCGCTTGAATTGCATGTTAACATTTCGATGTAACTCATACAACTGAATTAAAATATCTTAAACAATAATTCTAACATATACGGATTTTTCTTTTCTTCTGTCAGTTTTATAAAAATTAAATATTGCTTGTTTTCGCCTTCGGCCATTAAGTCACTCGGTCGTGCAAAAGGGCCAAGATTAGTTAATATCAAATCAACTGGGATCTGTTGGCAATATGCTGAAGGGGTCCATAGTATATAAGTGTTAAGAACACTTGTCATTAAGTATTTAGTAATCATCTAATGACAAACATATAGCAGAATACCACTTATCTAGCGGTGTGTAGTCATATTCGGTAATTAGTTTATTGAGGTCCAAGTGTATATATAAGCTTTATGTTGGCAAAAAGAAAAATTTAAACAGATATTTTTAAAATATCTTTAGAAAGAAAAGAAATTATCTTTTTACAGTAGTAATGATTAAACACAATTATTTGTACAGCTTATTTAAACTTTAGCGAAACAATTCAACAAATAAAGCTAAATATGAAATTTACTTGATTATCCTTTTTATGAAGAACAAATATTACATATTGATCATAGAAATAAACTGTAAAACAAATGAACTAATAAGATGTAATGAAGCAAAAGAACTAATAAATAAGTGAAGTTTTTATTCCTGATTTAGTCGGAAATTGTATCATTATATGATATACATTATTGGATATGATACTTTCTTTATTCCAATAATGGATAAATTAAGATTTTAGGTTTGATAAAATCATCATATGTAATACACCATACTATAATTGTAATCACATTAAAATAATGGTTTCACTTGCAAATATTTAGTGCATACAAATAAATATACACTATTATGTTGAAGAGATAAACACAGCTTGGGACATATGAAAGCTTTTGATGTCAAGCTCCCCATACTGTTAATCTGTGTATATTGCAGTAATATCATGTGACATCTCTTAGTAAGACTCTCTTTGGCAACAGATAACTACCGACTGTCAATTATATGGCAGTCTAGCAACAGGTCTTGTGGTTCTACTTCATAGTCCACTACATCAAAGACTCTTCCTCTCAGTGATGTAATCAATTAGTGCCTGTGTGTTAATTCTAAGAGTAATTACTAATGCAAAGCCCAAATATTAAAACATATATATTAACAACAGTAGATAAAATAAAAAGCAACATTTCATATCTCAAGTGTGTCTTGTGTTTCGAATTTAACTTTTCTCATTTGTTTACCTTCATTAACAGGTGCTGGGATAAGTTTATGTATTTATTTTAATAAAACAAATTATTGGAGGAGACTTATGTGCTCGTTTGTAATTTTGAAATTATAAGTGTGCCTAAAACTATCAATCTTTTACATACATAAGAGTAAATAAGGATTTACTCAATTTTAAAGTTTCAATTGGTTAGGTAAGAGTTTTAAAGAATTTGTTTAAAGGGATTCATTTTCTGGCTCAAACAACAAACTAAATATTTTATGATCTGTGGTCCTCAACATTTTGGTAGCTACAATAAAGTTAACTCAAATAAGTATGTCATACATTCCTTCACTGCATACAAAAACAGTCAATTTAAATGTCAAATGTAGCATAGATTATGTCTCAAAATCCATTTAGAAAAGTTTTGAAACAATCAACCAATCATGTATTGCTAAAAATATACAAAAAAGCATACACAACATAAGATACTGTCATCACTTTTCTGGTAAAGTTTATTATAATTGTTTTATGTAATTAAGTTATCCATTAGAACATAAAATTTAATATTCAGTATTTCTATTTATACTATTGGGGATGTTAAATATTAATTCTTTTTAAAGCACTCTAATTTTTGATTGCAGGTTCATATCAAAGTTCGTGTAATAGCAGGAAACGGTACCATTTGATTCACAATAAACACCATGTTTCAGAAATAGTAACCAAGAATCTTCCCGAATTTTTCCAATAATCTCGTCGGTATCTGTTTGATTATTTCTTCAGACAAGACTGTCTCATAAAAATCTAAAAGTAAATAAGAAATTACGTATGAAAATACGTTAAGTTAAAAAAAAACAACCTTATATTATTGGAGAGTTTCTGTAGTTAGTAGTTAATTTAGAATATTTGTTAAACCTAAAATCAATACAAGTTGACGTAACAATGACGTTTTTATCGACTACATTGATTAAAGTCTAACCTACACACTTAAATATATTCCTTCCGTTGAATATTATAGTCCGATGTGGTTTTGTTATCAGAAAACGGACGCTAAGTCTGTTATTTGAATGTGAATAATTAATGCAGTAACTCTCACTGTACTGATGTACTATACATTCCTGCTTCAATGACATGATGTATGTTGTGTTTTGACAATTGGATTTCAAGAATTGACGCATTTTTACAAAGAAGGTTTATTTTAAGTTCCAGCCTTGATTTGAGTGTAGTTTCATTCGTAAAATACAAATTGAAAAGCGTTCATTGACGAGTTTCATTCATAAATTTTGTTTCCTGGTTAGGAACAGCACATATTTCAATTCATTTGATGAAATAGTCCAATGATATATCTTTTCTCACAGTAAATTTTATCTTTAGAGTATTTTAACAATGTTAGAAAACTCGCCTTTATTTTCATAAAGCATATATTGTTAATCGTACTCTCAAAAATCTTTTAAAAAATCCAAGAACCGGCAGGACTTGCGCAACACACCGACAAGAATATACGTCAAAATAAATACTGAAACAAGCGTAAATATTAAGATAAACGTATAACGGCATATCTTTTACATTGTAAATGCGGTTTCTATTGTAGAACTTTGTGCTTAACATTTCTTTGTAGATACCCAAGGTTCCTTTACTTAGTCATTTTATTCAATAATATCCCGACATGCCTGGCATGGCCGAGCGCGTTAAGGCGTGCGCTTCGTAACCTGAGGGTTGCAGGTTCGCGTCCGAGTCGCGTGCCAAACATGCTCACCCTCCAAGACGTGGGGGCGTTATAATGTGACGGTCAATCCCACTATTCATTGGTAAAAGAGTAGCCCAAGAGTTGGCGGTGGGTGGTGATGACTAGCTGCCTTCCCTCTAGTCTGCTAAATTAGAGACGGTTAGCATAGATAGCCCTCGAGTAGCTTTGTGCAAAAACCAAACAAAACAAACAAACAGATCCTAACACCTGACAGTCCACTCATTTATAGGTTGTTGAGATTAAAATGTGATTCGGAATATGGGCACTGTATTCACTATATTCTTTTATTCTGTCTACTTGCATATTTTTATTTCTGATATAAGCTCCCTTTCAAATATAATGAACACCATTGTGTCCAGTACCGTTTGTCTATAGGATACTTGAAGTGAGTGTTTTTGCCATTATAGTAATTCTGCACGTTTTTATTTTCCAGTTGAGTGCTGAACACATTAGTTCTTTATCATTATTAATTGTTCTATCTAGAACTTTAGGTTACTTGTCTTCATTATCATTTGTTAACCACTTTTCACTGAGTTTTCATATTTCATTTATACATGGTCTTCTGGATAAATGCTTCAGGATTCCCACGGTTATTTTCAGAAATTATTATGAATGTGTGACTTTGGACTTTCGACATCTTGTTCTTTGATGTGAAAATACTGATCACGCATATAATTGTCTTAAAATGTTCTACCACTCTTAACTCGAATTTTATAGTTTTTGTTTATCGTGGTCTTAAGAGTTTCACCAGCAGAACTTATTATATACGCTGAAGCAGTTGTCCTAGTATAAGAATTTTACTTCTTCTGAACACATCGTGGGTAGTAACTGTCATGTAATTCATAATAATTCATTGACATACGTAGTCTGATATCTAAGTTAGTAAGGTTTCTTGTACTGTCCAAATAAATTTTGAAACATGATTTTGCAGCCATAACTGTTCAGAAACGTCTTGATATAATAGATGACAGAACAATAGTAAAAATATGTATGCTACATGGTTCTTTCATTTCATGCTTAATACTAAATGCTCTTTTAAATTGGAAATCTTAAGGAAATGCTGACGATTGGCTCGAATTATCTTTATATTTTCAAAGGTTTCATTGTGTCATTGATTTCTTTGTACATTTTCAAGTTTCACATTATAACTTCAACCTTGTAGTTTTAACCCTTTAGTATATTTACAATAGGTTCACTAGTCATTGTTCTAGTCATAGTTATTTGTTTTAATTCTTTTTCATGCATTAAATATCTTTGTTTTAATTATTCTTATATTGACCCTTGATCTTCTGTTAATTATTTCATTGCTAATTGTTTGAAGTTGGAGTTTTTAAATTTTTTCATCAAAATATTTTCACTTTCAACATCAATTTTAATACATTCTATAAGGTGGACGGATTCTGTTATATTATTTTCCAAAAATAAAGTCCAGTCCATGTAACAATATTAAATTATTTCTTCTGTAACATTTACTAAACTCTATATTTACTAGGGGGCCTTACATATAATATATCAAACACTCTCTCGCCAAAAATATCTTACAATTATATTATCATCCAACACACTAAATCCACGTTAATGAACAGCAATTACCCAGTAGTTGTTTTTTTTTATCCGTAAACATGAAATGCAGAACCTGAAGTAATGGTAATGGGGTGAAAGCCACACTCTTTTGCCAATTTAGCGAATTCACCACAAGGGTTCTTCCACATGTGAGTAGCCGGAATATGTTTTTCGACATTCTGTGGACGAAAATAATACATAGTGAACAATATCCCTATTTAAACATGAAGGTTTAAAATAAAATTTATGATAGATTTGTTTAGACACTTAGAACTTCATTTGTCTGAAAGAAAAAGTGAGCTATGTCGATCACTTTAATTTCAATAAATAAATACAAATACATAATAACATCTCAATAAATCATTGTATACATTTCATTTCAAAGATGAATCTAAACATTAAGACAATGAGTTTCACAAGGTATTCTTTAAGTTACAGGATGTGAAACACATGGCGCATCCCAACTTACCTGAATACCCTGCTTCACTATTTTCTTGTAGCCTGAAATAAATAAACTCAGCCAACAGAAACAAGAAAGAGGCATATCCAGATTACTCTTAAACTATTGTATTCCAGTCAGTAAAAAATTAAATAGCTAGAAATACCAAATTGGGATTGAAGTGATATTACTGAGCTGTACACTGATAAATACTGAGATGGGTCTTCATGAGTAGAGGGAAGAGCATTTCTACTATTATTAGGGCTAAACTTCTTTAATATTTAAATAAATGTTAAAGCATAATATGAAATGATTTCAGGGAAAATAGTTTAATAAACAGAAAATAAGACGTATATAAGTCTTAAGTTTTAGATAAGGTAATTAATAAACGTCTACATGTCTTTCGTCATTAGCCATAATAAATCTGATTCCGTATTAAAATTCTGAGACCACATTTTCCTGTACAAATGTTTTGATCAATAACACAGCATTATGATCCCTTGCTTTCTTATGATAAACATTTTTTTTTTCAAAATACCCTATATATAAAAGTCCAAAAGGTAAACTCGGGAGAACTCTTCAGATAATGTCATTTTATTCAAAAACAGGTTCAGTTCCGAAATCTGCAATAACACACTCACAAATAATAATTATGAATGATGTGCGTAATATCAATTATAAGTACTTTAAAATCTTACAATTCATATCTATATATTTTGTTTTGATCTTTTTTCGTATCTCAAATAATAATTTATTTATCTTTATTTTCTGGTATACCATATACTGCTGAGATGAATTTTGTTGTCGGTACTTCTCCAGGATAGTAGTACCTTTAGGATAATAAAGGTAACGCACCAAGTATTTGTGGAAACAAATGGATTTCTAGTGATAAGGTTTTGGGCTTGACTATCGGTTGTTTCCACTATTCGTGCATAAACGTTAGAAGTAAATGTGAATGTAATCCTATGATGGTATGGTATTTAGTTTAGAAAAGACGTGCACTATCTTATCCACATGCGTCACTGAATACCAGAACTAAATGTTTGTCTTCTGGGCATAGACAGATTAACTTTATTTTTATCCATGTTCTTTGATAGATTTTATCGAATAATAGGAGAGATCTATTAACTACATAAAAGAACACGTAATTTGTTATAGTTGTGAATCCTAAGATAAACTGTTACCTTAAAATAGTTTTTCCATTGTTCCATTGTTGACATCTCTTACCAAACGTAAAATGAAGGAATGGCAGCCACGCCTAGTACAAGTAAATATCCTCCGGGTTTCAATAAACGATGAACTGTGTTTAAAAATTTTCGACAGTCTTTGACGAAATGAAACGAAAAAAATGAAAATATCTTGTGAAACATTTTGTTCCATTTCTGAGGAGTCCTGAAAGTAGATAATACATTATCTACAGTTTATATTTAACTCATCCTGAATTGTAAGTTTCTCAAAACTGCTTTGAATTCTACTTTTAAATTTCTAAAGTGATTGATGTTTAACTTAAACAAAGCTTGGTGCTTCATCAATCAATCATGTTATTTGTATTTTAAAAAATGTTATTAGTGGATGCTATTTGTTAAAGCGCTGTTAAAATTGAAAAATTTGAATATTAAATAATCGCGTATCTTGACTTTTTATTCATTAATAATAATCTCCTTTTATACAAAATTAAAGATCATTATTTCAAAATTCAACACAAGTGATGTTTATAAAATTTATACGCAGCTGTTGATAACAATTATTTAAATATCCTTTATCAAAAGAGATAAATATCCTGATTATTATACAGTGCATGAAACGTTTAGTTACTTAAATATAAATAAACTTTTTTCGAGAACCAAGAAAAAACTTTGAGTTTAAAAGAACGAAGAATCAAAATCACTTTGAGCAACGTTTATTAGTTCAATCTGATTTTTATACTTTGTTTTCTTAAATTCAAAGTTTTATTTTTGGTTCTTTAGAAATGGTTTATTTTATTTGAGTAAATAAATTATATAATATGAAATACATCCACACTTCCTAACGGAAAATATCATTGACAAATCTACAAAGGTTTGTACGAAACGATTCTGTCAGTGTAAAGCTACTTAAGTTATATACTCCAATAATAATTTTTACTCTACCTTTCCATTATATCCAGTGCCATGTATTCATTTTTTTCATGATTGTATGTCAGCTTGGCGTATTCTATAATAACTGGCTGGATGTCTAGTGCTATCATTTTTGTCAAATGTGGACAACATGATAATAGAACATCTTTAGTGACATGACCTGAACCGCACCCGAAATCTAATCCGACTTCCTCATTTGACCATGTCATTTCCGAGACATAGTGAGACAGTCTTGATTGTATCCAGTCTACATCTGACTTTGGTTTATTTGAAACATACTGGGATGGTTTCGGATTCATCCTGTAAACCATTATTTTCTCCTTAGTTTAGTACTCTTGATTAACAATACTTATGTAAGAAGGAAATGGTACTATTTCTCTTTTGCAAATACAGGATATGTCCGGTTGGTGAAAAAAACAAACATATTCACTCTTAAAAATCTAAGAGTTTTAAACCTCATATTTCTATTTAAATGTGACGCTAGCGACTGCCGAAAGAGAAGCGAGACAGGGGAATTCTCAAACCCAACTGTAACTTTCAAAGGAACTTAATAGTACATGAATGGCTCGAAGCTTGTCTGTCAGTTACAAGAAAATGCAAAAAGGATGAGCGAATCTTTCGTGAAATAACGATTTACATTTATAACAAACAAACACTCTATTGATAATTTGCAACCCTGCAAAAAGAGCGTTCAGTTTAAACGAACAATATATATATATATACACATTAAAAATACGATATCAGTAAAAGAACCTTTATTTTCAGGATTGGAATGTGTAAACATAAAAGTATAGTAATTAACAAGTTCGATTTCAAGAACAAAGAGAACGATTTCAAATGGCACTTATAAAGAATTATGATTCTTGTACAAACCGAATAACGACATTGTACTAGTTCAATTTGTCTCAATGACATTATTATAAACTAGTATCACATGGAATTAAAACACTAGGGAGGGTGCGATAACTTATTACTAATTAGCAGGTAATGAGTTATCTGTAATATGCTTAACTGTGCGTATGTTTCAGACAAATTTAATTAAAACCTTGGAACAGCTACTTAACGTTTGTTTACTCGTGACTAGCACTTATAAAGTCAATGTCTGTCACAAGTACTGCACCTCGAGGTTGATTTCTGTAGATGGTAAACTCTCAGGTTACCTCCTCTGAGATCTAAACATCCAGCCATGTGTTTGCCGTGCGTTGCGAATCGTAAATGGGGAGAAGAGAATCCTGGTGGTTGAAGGGTAAAACACCAACACACCACTTTGACATTGAATTTTTTAGAAGGGAAGTCTTGGGATGGCCCTCACGTGGTCAGTCTGCTGATACATTTGGACTAAGATCGACCGAGTACCAGTGTTGATCGTTTTCAACGTGTTTGTGGATATTTTCCATGATGCTGGTGTATCGGTATAGTGCTCACGATACCCTGACATTCCTGCTGAATTAGGGATGGCTAGCATTGATAGCCCTCAAGTAGCTTTTGCGAAATTCCAAAACAAACAAACAAACTTTGTGAGTGCTATTAGTTCAAAGAATTATCGACAAAACAAAACAATTAGTTTGGTTTCTAAAGTTCATACTAAACTGTTGGCGATAAATCGCTAATTTAAGCCTTTTCATTACCAAATCCATTAAACCTATATATTAGCTGTCATGGCATGACAAGGTAAGTAAAGGCGTTCGACTCATAATCTGACAGTCGCAGAATCGAATCCCCGTTGCTCTAAACATGACGCCCTTTCAGTCGTGGAAGCGTTATAATGTGATGGCCTATCCCGCTATTCGTTGGTAAAAGAGTAGCTCAAAAGTTGGTGGTAGGTGGTAACGAATAGCTACCTTCTCTCCAGTCGTACACTGCGAAATTAGGAATGTCAGGGCAGATAGCTCTCTTGTAGCTTTGCGCGAAATTCCAAAAAAAACAAACAAACAATTTATGAGATGAAAAGACAGGCGCTCCTCATTTAAAAACCGTCATCCTGGAAACAGTTACAATAAACATTAAATTCTCAAAACACATGGGTAAATATTTTGTTGTTTTTTTCATTATTTTAAAAAAATCAGTTTTTATGAGACCAGTACTGTCATCAATAATTTTTCTGAATGCTGTGTGTTTACGCTCAAAGCCACGTAATAGGTTTCAGCAGTGACTCCACCATGGGTTACAGAACAAATATTTTAATAGTATAAACCAATGGATTCCGACTTTGTCACTGAAAAGCATCATGAATTTCTAATAAATACACAAAATAAATCCAAACTTACAGTAAACAATTGTAAACCTCAGATATTTCACCATAATGGAAAACTAAAAGTAATATGTGAATATTCAAATTTTAAATATTACCAACTAAATAAACTCATCAAATCGTAACATTCTGATTCTTCGTTCCAGATATTGCAACAACTGGTCAGGAAATAAATCAGAAAGAAACCACTAAGTAGATAATTTCGATATACCTTACTTTTTATCATTGAACTAAGCAAAGACTCTTTGTTTTTCTATTTTATATAATTAACGTTTTTTTTTTTAGCTTATAGAATTTGAATATATTCAAGACTCTTATTAATATAAGGGCCTGGCATGGCCGAGCGCGTTAAGGCGTGCGCTCGTAATCCGAGGGTCGCGGGTTCGCGCTAAACATGCTCGCCCTCCCAGCCGTGGGGGTGTATAATGTGACGGTCAATCCCACTATTCGTGGGTAAAAGAGTAGCCCAAGAGTTGGCGGTGGGTGGTGATGACTAGCTGCCTTCCCTCTAGTCTTACACTGCTAAATTAGGAACGGCTAGCACAGATAGCCCTCGAGTAGCTTTGTGCGAAATTCCAAAACAAACAAACAAAAATTCCAGCTTTTCAAAAGATGCAAATTATTTTAACAACAATGAAAGAGAGTGAAGTCGTTAAAGCTAACATTAACATCAGTTCTGTTGTGATAAAGGTAGTAAAAATCGTAAGTCGGGCTTTGTTTTATTTTGCAAATGCAACTTATAATTAACAGACAAATAGCAGATTTCATATTTTCTAGGCGCTATACGAAAATAAAACTTGAGGTTTCACATATCAATTATTTTGAGTTCGTTCCATCATTCTATTCATCTTTAAAACATTTTTAAACATATGGTACTCGAACGTTTATTTCAACAATGTTTGTCTGGTACTTCCATAAACATATTTCTTTTCCAACTTTAACTGAAAACAATACTATTTAAAGAATTTTTAAATCTTATAACCGTGATAAACAAAGAAAGTTTTTACGATTCTTAATTATTATTTACTTCAGCTTTTATTCCTAGTGAACAAATGTATTATGTCTAAAATAAAGCAATAGGTGTAATTAAACAGTACTTCGTACGTAATAGAAACAGATCGAAAGTAATATTTTTTCCCGTGATAGAAAAAAAGTAGAGTGTGACATTTATAGTAAGATAGAGTCAAGATATCATAAAAAAATTAAAGTAATCTCTCATATATTCTCTTTCTCACCTATCTGGCAGTATTTGTAATCTGCCTCTGGTGATGGGGTACCAAAAAGAACAGAAATGGAGATCAAGACGGTATACTGAAATATATTTTTCGTATACCAGTGTGGAAGAAAGCACTTTAGTCCAGTGTTGCCATATTTCAACAAATGTTATACATCAGTCGGAAATCAAAATTTTATAAAGTTTCTACGCCCTTATTTGAATCGAATGTTTTCCAAGACACCCGTTCATTAGCACGTACACATTATTTCAGAATTAATAATTAGGTTTTAGTGTGTAGTATTTACCTGTGTAAACAACAAAAACAGACATAAATGTTCTAGGCTATCACCCATCCGTAAATAACGAACGTGATTTACTAAAGGAAAAAATTGCATGGGAATTAGGACATACATATCCTTCAGGTTTTTTAATAAAGATATGTCATACAGTATTCATGGAAGGGCCTAATTATTTATTTTTTTGTTGGTTAAGTAGCAGCGCCATATCACCAATCTGTATATTCCATTTTCTAATGCTGAGCGTAAAGCTGAAAGGAAATATTTGAATAAGAAAAAAACGTGACAAGAGAAAAATACTGAGTTTGAAATTTATACTTAAAGCATATCAAATTGTAAATGTGGTAACACTGCTGAATTTCAATAAATTTGCTTTTCATTATCAATGTGCAGTTTCTGAGCTTAGTTTTCACATCAAATTTTAATCTTAGACTTCGTATGAATTAAGTATATTTAGTAAGCAGCCGACTTAGTTTTTAACTTAGATACAATATAAATAAAAATGTCTATAGTAATATTAATATTTATTAACTGACTTTTTTTAATACCGGCTTCAAAAATGAAGTAACTGGGTTATTTTGAGAGGCAAGTTACTGTAGTATTTTCAATGATTGAGAAATGTAATTACCAATCATTTTAAAAAAAAATTAGCAGGACCAATTGTGACAGAAAAAATATTTTTATTTGCTACAAATTTTCCAATATCAAAAACATTGTTTCTTAAAGTGAAAGCCGTGTTTTCCGAAAGGTTCGTTGGGCCTGGCATGGCCGAGCGCGTTAAGGCGTGCACTGGTAATCTGAGGGTCGCGGGTTCGCCCACGCGTCGCGCTAAACATGCTCGCCCTCCCAGCCGTGGGGGTGTATAATGTGACGGTCAATCCCACTATTCGTGGGTAAAAGAGTAGCCCAAGAGTTGGCGGTGGGTGGTGATGACTAGCTGCCTTCCCTCTAGTCTTACACTGCTAAATTAGGGACGGCTAGCACAGATAGCCCTCGAGTAGCTTTATGCGAATTTCCAAAAAAAAAAAAAGAAAACCTGAAGGTTCGCCTAAAGAGGAGGCCCAAAAACAAAAATGCTGAATTAATTTTAACTCTAAATAAACAATAAGCCGATAAAATAATGTTATGCTAATCAAATGATACATTCTGTCGAAAAGAGAAGGTATTGTTTTTATTACAGCAGTTTCTCAATCGCTATGCTAAAGTAATGAGGATGACACTTTAAAATCACATTTTACGTATTTTTGTAGGATAGAGACCTCGAACGTTTCTTTCTTCACGGCAAAAAAACCTCAGGCTAAAATAGATTGGGAACAACTGGCCTAAGTGACTGAAGTTATATTATATTACAAAAGTGAAAAATTGTCACAAGTAGACGAAATTTTGAGGTCTGAAAAAAAAGCTCATTAACAGATACTTGGATCTTTTGTTACTTCACATTTGTTTCTTATGAAAAGAAGTGTGAGTTTCAAAAATTACAGTAACTATTGTAAATTTAGTCTGGTTAATACTCTGATTCTTCGATGTAATTAGATATTAATATATTTAGATTTCCTATATGTTTTGGTCAAACAATGTTATGTGTTCATACTTAAAGAAATTATCGACATCAAATTCACAGTTCCCTTAAGTTAAAGCAATGTTTTCATATCAAGATAATATTGTAATATCAGTGCTAAAATCATAATGTTACTGATTCGATTTAGGAAGACAATTGGTATATGAATGAAAATAGAAGTCCAACAATTTAATTAGAATATATTTGGAAGATTCTGATTCTAGATAAAGATGAATAATAAAATCCCAATAATCCAACTGGTGTTTATTAAATTAAAGTAAATAACTGCCATACATAGTAAAAATACTGAAAGTTTGTTTGTTATTGAACATATACCTGCACGATTGTCTATCTGTGCTGCGCCAGTCGCGGATATCTCAACACGAAATTTTAAGCATCATATCCTGTCAGAAGTATCTTTGATCTTTAAACTTAATATTTGACTCTTTATAATATTTCTAAAATAAATAAATAATATACCAGCACTTTCAAATGTAAGACATATTTAAAACAATGAGATTAATTAAAACTAGTAAAATCAGCTTCTGATACAAGAAAAATTAATGTGTAAAAATAGTTATATTCAGATATGGAAAACTGAATATCGTAACATTTCTTTAGAAGTGTAATGTTCAAAAAATGATCGTAACGAAAAATGTTTCGTGTGAAAAGTAGACAGTTATCTAGTGGACAAAAGAATATCAAATTCAGAAGTGTAAAGTTGTGAAAGTAACATCACTTAAATGATATAGAGCATCTTAAATCGTTTTATGAAATTCTTTTGTGATATTGGACACAAAAGGGTTACGACTTTCTGCAGATCTCTGATTGGTCCATGTTCTCCACGTTGATTCATCAAACATAACAGATATACTCCTCTTGAAAATACTCAATCACCCTCTTAACACATCTATATGCTCTGATCTTGCCTCTAAAACAACTCTTCTATTCCCTTTGTAAAAATCCAGAATGTTATCTAGCATCGTACCAAATATGTAATGCCAAAACAATGTCACAATGTAACTGTGATGCATGCCATTCCACCGCGACTTTAAATTTACTGTATTTCTCACGTTCCTTGCGAAATTCCTCATTCGAAATCGTTTTAATATAATATGTTCATTTATTTTATATAAAAGGAATCGCCTCATCCAGTCTTTAGCGCAGTCTTATAGTTATAAGTTTCGCATTATTTTCAATTTGATATTTTATTCATTGTCTATCAAATGTCTAAATAATGTGTTTAAGATTTACACGACAGAGTTCAGCTTGATATAAAAACCATCCTGACTTTTTTCTTATGAACCACGTCAGTATCTGTCATAAGTCAAATATCAAAAAGTTAAAATTAAAATCCAAAACATATTCAAAGAAATAATCATTAGTACAGCTAATAATTTTAATACTCATTAGCGAAATTTATGTATTTCGACTCGACACTTGATTAAAGTTCGAATCGAATATTTGTATCAATTTATGCCATTATAATTATTTACTGATTATTTTCTCCATACCTTTATTTCAGCTTCAGATTTCAGATATGATTAACTGATTTAAAACCTACTAAAAATACTCTTTCTCTTTCATTTTTTTCTCTTCGCTCTCTTTAGCAGTATAACACAAGGAAAAAGACCAGTTATCAATAGAACCCGACGTAAACTTTCGGGCTTCCTTGCAAGAACAGATAGGGGGATTGACCATCACATCATAATGTTCACAAATAAACTGTAGAATATGTGAACTACTACGATATAATGAATCTGCCGGTATTTACTACAAGATGCTGCGTCATCTCTTCACTGCATAACTTGTAATTTCTCTGATTATTTTCAATTGGATCTTGCAGGAGATTGATTTTATTATTCTTGATGCATTGCTGTATCTCTTACTTATCCTAAGTATCAGAAGGCTCTCAAAATTCATTCAAACAATGATTTAATTGCTTTGACTTAGCAGCCACTGCAAACCCTGAGACGATATTTCTTATTTTGTTAGGTTCCTTGAAACAAACAACATCCTCTCGTCGCCCAGTTTGGATTGTGATGACAATACTACACTGAGAACCACCTAATTTGACTTGAAACGTCAATCAGGGAAACCTTTCTCAAGTGACTATTGTGATAAAGAAATATTTAAAAGTTGCGTAAGTGTAGTCTGTGAACTAGAAATATACCGTCCGATAACATTACACTTTTCTGCAGTTCACTGGCTACCAATTTAAAACTGAGAAATAACACCAGAAGAGGTTTGGCATTGAATGATTAAAGAGGGCGTTATGGTAGGATGATGTATTTTAAGAGAATGAACTTTACACTTTTCTGCAGTTCACTTGTTACCAATTTAAGACTGAGAAATAACACCAGAAGAGGTTTGACATTGAATGATTAAGGAGGGCGTTATGGCAGGATGATGTATTTTAAGAGACATGAAAATTAGCAAAAGAGCAGCTCAAAATCTACTGATTTCAAAAATGTAATGATAATCATATAAGAAGTGATGTGCAATACGCAGTTATTTTAGATTGAATAAAGAATTTTCCGTGATTCAACTACACAGATTTAGAAAATAATATGTATTTTATCACGTAATTTTTTTTTTATAAATTGAAACAACAACAATCTCTTACTTCAAACAAATTATTATTTCATTTACCTCATATTCACTGAAGAATTATTTAGAGCCCTATATCTCTCACCAAATCATTTAGTTCACTTGGTGTGAAAACTTATAATCCACGGGACATTTTAAACTGAAAATATTTCCTACAGTGATTTCTATTGAACCCGGATAAAGAATCAAATGTTTTTTTCACCTTCAATCAATTATCGCAATTTTCACCACAAACGATGCAAACTTTTGTTGGATCCATGCGTTCTTTCCATCCCCAAATTTCAATCCAAAATAAGGTGATTGCTTTTTGACGAATTCTTTAATGTATTGCAGATTATCGTGTCTGAATATCGTAAGAAATTTAGTGTCTCACAAAGAATTTACTACCGCAAATACAAAAGAATATGTCTAGGCAATTTACTGAACTTCTTGTTTAATATTGGCAAATAAATACTGTTGGAACAAAAAGTAAATAAATAAAGTACACGCTTAAATAAATGTTATCAAGAAGTGATAAACCATGCGGGTTGTTAACCGTTTAAATACTAGCGGTTGTATTTCTCGTGGGTTTTAGAACAATCTATAAAACTTTCACGTCACAATCGGTATAGGAATATTTTTAACCAGTGGTTGTCAGCAGTTTAAGGATAACAGAATGCAACCTGATTTCACAAGTTTGTTTGTTTTTTATTTTGCGCATAGCTACTCGAGGGTTATCTGCGCTAGCCGTCCTTAATTTAATAGTGTAAGACTAGACGAAAGGCAGCTAGTCATCCCACCCGCCACTATCTCTTGGGCTGCTCTGTTACCCACGTACGAAAGCATTGACTGAAACATTATAGCGAGCATGTTTGATGTGACAGGGGCTCGAACCTTTGGATTACAAATCGAGTGCCTTAACAACCTAGCCAAACAGGATCACTTTAAATAGTACATACTTACTTTAGTAGAGTTTTCATATTTTCATATTCAAAATACAAGAATTACTGTTGAAGAGGCAAAACTCTTAATTCAGCAAAACCATCTCAGGTTTGTGGCATTAGTTTATCAGAAATAGCTAATTAGGAAATATGTCTATTCTGAGTCGTCAATGGAGAGGCAATGTTATTTTATCCATTTATAAAGTCCCCATAATAATATCTTGCACAACAAGATAATTTAACACTGACAATTTGTTTGTAAGCGCTATTATTGCGAAAAGATGTAAAAAAAATATTTACTTCACGTATAATATAACTTCCCATTCAGTTTTCCAACATATACAAAAACTCGAACCCACCCCATATATTACATACACATTTTGTGTGTAACTTTCAAATTATTCGGACTGGTTGAATACAAGGACAACATGATGTAAGAAATCAACACGCCCAACACTGACGAATACGATAAAAGAACGAGTGAGGACATGATAACTCGCCAATTAAGGCGTTCTCATCACCAAACTTTTAAAAATATTTCTGTCTCGATACGCTTGAAATAAAAAGAAAAATTTAAATAAATAGCTACTGTTACGTATTTTTATGTTTTATGTTCTTCGTAGACTAAACGCAACAGAAAAACGCAGATAACAGCTTGTATAATTTATTACACTAAACTATTAACAAATATAACAGATATAACATAAATTATATAATAACAGTGACAGATATTAAGTTACAACATTCGAAATTAATTACAAAACAAAATAATACTAGTTTCAAACTTCAAAATTAATCACAATACGAAATGGTACTGGTCTGTATCTAATATAATGATCTAAAATGAGTCTCAAATTCTAGTCTAGGGAGTGAATTTGGTCCCACGAAGAAATTCCGAAGTTTAAATGAAGAAGTTCAGAAACAGTTCACAGTTCAATAAATTCGCCGACTCTCAGCACAAACAGTAATTCAGATGAATCGTAGAGATTGATGAAGTAAAATCACAGCTTCCGTAGATCTAACTTCAGTCACAAATCCAAGTTGAATAATCACAGCAAACACTTAATCTTTCTCAAATAACTGACTCTCTTCTTTTGAAATAAAACTAATGTCTGACTCTCTTCTTTCTTCGAATAAAAACTGATGTCTGAATCTCTCTTGTCTCTCGCATCTTCGTCTGTTTATATATTGTAGGCCTAGACCCCTTGAATAACCGCGAACTTTCTACAGATCTCCAGAGCAATCGCGCATGTCCGTTCTTGCACGAGACTAATAGTCTAGACACGAAGTCGCCAGCACTTCATTTACAAACATATGATTGGTCTACTTAATTCAAGAAAATTCTAAATGTTACCCTAAATGAATAACAACATATTTTATTAGTTTAAACTTCGAAACAATAATATAAATATGGAAACATAGATAATAGAAATGAAAATCCAAACACAACACGACATGTTGTCGTTTACAAAATATTTACACGACATTTACATAACACTACAAATTGGAAGTTTCTAGAGTTTGTTCAAAAATTACTTATTTTTGCTACTTACATAAGAATCATAGTTAAAGAAACCCTTTTTTGTTGGTCGTTAACTTACCAAAACGAATTTAACAACACCTTCATGTAAAAAGCATGTACTTATCGATACCAACTTTCATGAGTAATAATAATAAACATTAAATTCTTACACCCATACGTAACTATTTGGTTGTTGTTTTTTTCTAAGAAAGATAAGGCCTGGCATGGCCGAGCGCATTAAGGCGTGCACTCGTAATCCGAGGGTCGCGGTTTCGCGCCCGCGTCGCGCTAAACATGCTTGCCCTCCCAGCCGTGGGGGTGTATAATGTGACGGTCAATCCCACTTTTCGTTGGTAAAAGAGTAGCTCAAGAGTTGGCGGTGGGTGGTGATGACTAGCTGCCTTCCCTCTAGTCTTACACTGCTAAATTAGGGACGGCTAGCACAGATAGCCCTCGAGTAGCTTTGTGCGAAATTCCAAAAACAAACAAACAAGGAATTTAAATAAATTGGTCATTCTAATTCTTCGTTCCAGAACTATAACAAATGGTTTAAAAAAAATGGAACCATTTAGTCGATAAATTTGATATACCTTTCATCTCTGCATTTAACTGAGTAAAACCTTTGTCAATTCACATTTTATATAATTAAATGTTTTCTTTGAAGCAAATAGAATATTAAATATCTTCAAAACTCTTATTAAAATAATCAATATCACATTGAATTTAACATAAATACTGCAGTTTGTCTACTTGAAAACTTTTAAAGCTTCCAGCTCCTCAGAAATTTAGTTACAAGTTAATTTAATAACACTGTTAGTAATGAAAGCTAACACTGACATAATTTCTTTTGTGAAAAGACTTCCAGTAAAACTGAAAGAAGAAATCACTGTCAATACTCCAACCAACGATACCTGAAATTTGTTTACAGTAAAAAAAACAAAAATCTGAAACACATGAGTTTTAATTTTTTCGTTATCGTTAAAGAATAAATTTAAATCATCTGTTTACTTTAAAATCAATATTCATATTTAACAAACACCAAATATTATGGGGAGCTTAAAAGCTTAATAAAATTTGGTCAACTTCACATTCAATGATAGATTTATATAACAACTATTTAAATTCCATCGACTTCAGTAATTTCACCAAGAAGAATGAAGAAAATTACAATCATTGTGATCGAAAAATATTATGGAAAATGCAATATTTAATTCGAAAGAGCATGAATAATAACATTATTAGACGTTATTATTTGTTTCCAGATCAATCAAAAGAAATTATAAAATATTAATTTTGTGAAGTTTCTTGTCTAGCATCTAAAGTAAAAAACGTTGTGAGAATGTTATCTACCAAACGTTTTGAAATTAGTTTATGGAGATTTTTAGACATATTACCAACTATGTCGCAGGGAGAAATTCAATCCTATAATTTGCTATTAAAAACTGAGAATGTTCTAAAGAGATGTAACGTTTATTTAAGTCAAATGTAAATATTAAATCTGTAAACTGATATATCATACAATAAAGAAAAATAACTTACGCGTCACTGTTATTATAAGTTTGTTTGTTTTTATACATTTTGCGCAAAGCTACACGAGACCTGTTTACACTACCCATCCCTAATTTAGCAGCTTAAAACTGGACGGAAGGTAACTAGTCATCACCACTTACCGCCAACTTTTGTGATACTCTTTTTACCAAAGTACAGTGGGGGCGACCGCTCAATTATAGCGCACTCACGGCTGAAAGGACGTCCATGTTTAGTGTGGCGGGAATTTGAGCTCTCGGTCCTCAGATAAAGAGTCAAACGCCATAACCACCTGGACAAGCGAGGTCGTTATTATAAGCAAAGTTTCTTCTGGAAATTGATTTTTTATACACTATAGTACAATATTAAGTTCACGTTAAGGCGAATTTAACATAATTTACATACATGCCTAGGTTTGAAGTTTCAATAATGAGGAGGTAAGACGTGCACGTTATTATGAGATGGTCAATCCCCCTACTCATTGGTGAAAGAGTAGCCTATGAGTAGGTGATAACTTGGTGCCTTCCCCCCAGTTATACAGTACTAAATCAGAGACGATTAGAACGAATAACCCTCGTGTAGCTTTGCGCTAATTTAAAAATAAAAAACAAACTTACACATAACTTCTTTCCTAATTATCTTAATCAAAGTGAAAAAAGCGGATATGAAAGGTTGAAAATGTATCTTCTCTGCTCTTAAGATATATCACTTGATTACTAGAACTCAAAGGTATTTCTTTCGATCACACATTTCTCTGATAATTTTAGTTTACTTAATTTAGCTCTTAATCAAAATTACCACATTATACTTTTACCTTGCTTTTCATTTTTCGCATACCGTAATTTCAAATTTTCATATTAGCTTGCAGGTAGGTGTCAGAGTGTAAAAATACATGACACTAAAAATATTTGATAAGACAGTTTTTGAGAGCAGAGTTATAAATATAAAGATGGTTGTTCACATATATCTGGTGATAAATACGAGTGTAGATTACTAGAAGTACAAAAGAAGCCGGAGAGTATTCTTCAAAAATTACTGTAGATTTTCTGTATTTTGTTTTAAATCTTCAATAAAGTCGTCTTTTCCTAACTTGAAGATTTGTTAAATTTTTCAGCATGTGTAATACTTTGTAAACGTGTTATCCAACTTGAATATAGTGATGATAGGATATTAAACTTTCAAACCCCTCAGTTTTAAGCAACTGAGAGGAGCCAAAGTATCTAATATTTACCATGACGAGTTTAGAATTTTTGAACAGATTTTTATGATCATATTAACTCAAATATTTTGTGGAATGTTATGTTCATCTCACAGGGACTTATTCTATTTAACTACTGGCACCCTAGAACAAGTGCATATCTCAGTTTTGCGTAAATAGTATATTAGAATATTTGAAAGTTTTCTTAATAAATGCTATAATGTTTGTGGCTCTTGTAAAGCCTATCATTTTGTTTACATTTATTAATTATAAATTATTGGGGTGTGATTAAACATGAATTCTGTATAATAAGTAAAAATAAATACTTGTATTAGTTGTTTAAATATACTTATTAGAAACTGATATTCATAAATGGAGTGAATATTCAGTGTAGGATGAGCAAATGTTGTATTTTCTGACTGAACCTGTCTGAAATTTTGACTTGTTTCTGTGTGCCAGGCAGTTTAACCCTTTTGATGTTATGAGTGTTGATGATGTTAGAAAAGTACAACACGAAGGTTCAAGAGGTCTTGATAGAGGTACAAAAGAAACTAGAAAGTATTCGTCAAACATTACAGAATATTTTCTGTACTTTATTTACATATCTTCGATAAAGTCGTATTTTCGTAACTTGAAGATTTGTTAAATGTTACAGTGTGTGTGATACTTGATAAATGCATCATCTTACTTGCATATGACCTGGCTTGTCCAGGGGGTTAAAGCAATCGACTAGTAACCTGAGGGTCGCAGGTTCGAATCCCCGTCATACCAAATATGCTAGCTCTTTTAGCCGTAGATCGATATAATGTTACAGTCAATCCCACTATTCGTTAGTGAAACAGTAGTCCAAGAGTTGATGGTGAGTGATGATGAGTACCAGCCTTCCCTCTAGTCTTACACTGCTGAATAAGGTTCGGGCAGCACAGATAGCCTAGTGTAGCTTTGCGTAAAATTCAAAACATAGCAAAACTCCTGTTGCGTATATTGATCAAAGCATATAAAACATTTAAACTCATCAGTATTAAGCAATAAGGGGTGAGAGGCAAAGGATCTAACATATATATTATGACGGGTATAGAATTTGTATTTTTTTTATACTCCTATTAGCTCAATTCACTTTGGGCAATGTTATGTTCGTAACAGGGATTTATTCCATTTAACTAAAAACATCGAAGAACAAGTATATACTTCAGTTTTGAGTAAACAGTAAACAGTTAGTGTAAAATTCTTTTGTTCTAAAGAACAAAGAATTCAGTAAATGACACTATTTTTTTTCTGTTTGCAAGTTCGGTAAAGTAATGCACAATGATTATAATTAACAAGTTATAACAACATGTGTAAAATTTGTGTGAAAACAAATCCAGTATCTTAAACTAAGATGTTTGTGTAAATATAATATTATCCTAAAATTTCGTTACCATGTGTTTCAGTGTGTATCATACTTCTTAAGTTATTTTTTTCGTGCATCAATTATAGCATATTATTCGACAATGAAACATAACTTTTATACAAGGAAATAGCATAATTCCAATTTGTAACAAACGGCTGATATACGGTTTACGATCTTTATATAAAGTGAAAGATAATGCATAACATATCACACTAAAATCTGTTCGAAACCTGTGAGAAAAAGTACATAGAATGTAATATAGGTTTTCCAAGACTGCAAAGTTAAATCTTCCATGTTGACATTGAATCGAACCCTTTATTTATTTATTCACACACTGACATATCTTTAATGTGATGCATAAAGATTTGTTATCATAATATTGTCTAAAGTAAAAAAAAGACTTTAACTTTAGTAGTAATATGAACATAGTGTAGAAAAGCTGTATGAAAGGCATTGCAGTATTTCATAAATTGACAGTATTATACAATAGTAGTGTGTCTTAAAGGATTTATGGCCTGGCATGGCCGAGCGCGTTAAGGCGTGCACTCGTAATCCGAGGGTCGCGGGTTCGCGCCCACGTCGCGCTAAACATGCTCGCCCTCCCAGCCGTGGGGGTGTATAATGTGATGGTCAATCCCACTATTCGTTGATAAAAGAGTAGCCCAAGAGTTGGCGGTGGGTGGTGATGACTAGCTGCCTTCCCTCTAGTCTTACACTGCTAAATTAGGGACGGCTAGCACAGATAGCCCTCGAGTAGCTTTGTGCGAAATTCCAAAACAAACAAACAAAACTTAAAGGATTTATTAGTAAAGATTTTTTTATGTTTATCAACTCTGTAAACTTACATTGTTATTGTGAGGTAAGTTCACTCATGCTAAACAGTAAATAGAAGAGATGCATAAAACATAAAAAATACCTTAGTTCATAATTGGAGGTTTTTTTAAAAAAAATTGGTGTCAACTTTTAGTTGAAAATGTATTTGATTGTTGCAATTATCAGCCCGGCAAGGCCAAACGTGTTAAAGCGTGCGACTCGCAATATGAGAGTCGCGGGTTCACATCTCAATTGCCCCAAACATACTTCCCTCCCTGTCGTGGGGGCGTTATAATGTGATGGTCATTCCTACAATTCGTTAGTAAAAGAGTAGTCTATGAGTTGGCGGTAGGTGGTGATGACCAGCCACCTTCTATCTATTCATCTAGTGTTACGGTGCACATAGAATTGAAATTTTAACATATATGGATTTTTCTTTTCTTCTGTCGGTTTTATAAAAATTAAATATAACTTGTTCACGCCTTCGACGAATGAGTCACTCGGTGGTGCCCTAGGGCCAAGCTTCGTTAACATGAAATCAACTGGAACCTGCCAGTAATTGGTTGAAGGGGTCCGGAGTATTTAAGCGTTAATGGCACTCGTTATTAAATATTAAGTAATCATTTAATGACAAACATATAGCAGAATACCACTTATCTAGTGGTATGTAGTCATATTCGGTAATTAGTTTATTGGGTTCCAAGTGTATATATAAGCTTTATGTTGGCAAAAAGAAAGATTTAAACAGATATTTTTGAAATATCTTTAGAAAGAAAAAAAGTTCTCTTTTTTACAGTAGTAATGATTAAACACAATTATTTGTACAGCTTATTTAAACTTTAGCGAAACAATTCAACAAATAAAGCTAAATATGAAATTTACTTGATTATCCTTTTTATGAAGAACAAATATTACATATTGATCATAGAAATAAACTGTAAAACAAACGAACTACTGTTACGTATTTTTTATGTTTTATGTTCTTCGTAGACTAAACGCAACAGAAAAACGCAGATAACAGCTTGTATAATTTATTACACTAAACTATTAACAAATATAACAGATATAACATAAATTATATAATAACAGTGACAGATATTAAGTTACAACATTCGAAATTAATTACAAAACAAAATAATACTAGTTTCAAACTTCAAAATTAATCACAACACAAAATGGTACTGGCCTGTATCTAATATAATGATCTAAAATTAAAGTCTCAAATTCCAGTCTAGGGTGTGAATTTGGTCCCACGAAGAAATTCCGAAGTTTAAATGAAGAAGTTCAGAAACAGTTCACAGTTCAACAAATTCGCCGACTCTCAGCACAAGCAGTAATTGAGATGAATCTTAGAGATTGACGAAATAAAATCACAGCTTCCGTAGATCTAACTTCACTCACAAATCACAGTTGAATAATCACAGCAAACACTTAATTTTTCTCAAATAACTGACTCTCTTCTTTTGAAATAAAACTAATATCTGACTCTCCTCTTCTTTCTTCGAATAAAAAGTAATGTCTGAATCTCTCTTTCTCTCTCGCATCTTCGTCTGTTTATATATCGTAGGCCTAAACTCCTCGAAAGACCGCGAAATTTCTACAGATCTCCAGAGCAATCCGTGCATGTCCGTTCTTGCACGAGACTACACGTCTAGACACGAAGTCACCAGCACTTCATTTACAAATACATGATTGGTCTACTTAATTCAAGTAAATTCTAAATGTTACCCTAAATGAATAACAACATATTACTTTAAACTTCGAAACAATAATATAAATATAGAAAAATGAATAATAGAAATGAAAATTTAAACACAACACGACATGTTGTCGTTTACAAAATATTTACACTACATTCACATAACAACTACTAAGATGTAATGAAGCAAAATAACTAATAAATTAGTGAAGTTTTTACACCTGATTTAGTGGAAAATTGTATCATTATGTGGTATACATCATTGAATATGATACTTTCCTTATTCCAATAATGGATAAATTAAGATTTTAGGTTTGATAAAATCATCATATGTAATACACCATACTATAATTGTAATCACATTAAAATAATGGTCACCAGCACTTCATTTACAAATACATGATTGGTCTACTTAATTCAAGTAAATTCTAAATGTTACCCTAAATGAATAACAACATATTACTTTAAACTTCGAAACAATAATATAAATATAGAAAAATGAATAATAGAAATGAAAATTTAAACACAACACGACATGTTGTCGTTTACAAAATATTTACACTACATTCACATAACAACTACTAAGATGTAATGAAGCAAAATAACTAATAAATTAGTGAAGTTTTTACACCTGATTTAGTGGAAAATTGTATCATTATGTGGTATACATCATTGAATATGATACTTTCCTTATTCCAATAATGGATAAATTAAGATTTTAGGTTTGATAAAATCATCATATGTAATACACCATACTATAATTGTAATCACATTAAAATAATGGTTTTACTTGTAAATGTTTAGTGCATACAAATAAATATACACTATTATGTTGAAGAGATAATCACAGCTTGGTACATATGAAAGCTTTTGATGTCAAGCTCCCCATACAATTAAACTGTGTTTATAGTAGTAATATCATTTTACATCTCTCAGTATGACTCTCTTTGGCAGCTGATAACTACCGACTGTCAATCATATGGCAGTCCAGCAACAGGTCTTGTAGTTCTCTTCATTGTCCACCACGTCATAGACTCTTCCCTCCCAGTGATTTAATCAATTAGTGCCTGTTACGTATTTTTTAATGTTTTATGTTCTTCGTAGACTAAACGCAACAGAAAAACACAGATAACAGCTTGTATAATTTATTACACTAAACTATTAAAAAATATAACAGATATAACATAAATTATATAATAACAGTGACAGATATTAAGTTACAACATTCGAAATTAATTACAAAACAAAATAATACTAATTTCAAACTTCAAAATTAATCACAATACGAAATGGTACTGGCCTGTATCTAATGTAATGATCTAAAATTAAAGTCTCAAATTCCAGTCTAGGGTGTGAATTTGGTCCCACGAAGAGATTCCGAAACAGTTCACAGTTCAATAAATTCGCCGTCTCTCAGCTCAAGCAGTAATTCAGATGTATCGTAGAGATTGACGAAATAAAATCACAACTTCCGTAGATCTAACTTCAATCACAAATTCAAGTTGAATATTCACAGCAAACACTTAATCTTTCTCAAATAACTAAAACTGATGCCTGACTCTATCTCTCGTCACCGTCTTTTATACCGATAGGCCTATTTCTCGAACAATCTCGCAATTTCCATACAACTCCAGAGCTATCCACGCATATCCGTTCTTGCACGAGACTACACGTCGAGACACGAAGTCACCAGCACTCATTAACAAAACATATGATTGGTCTACTTAATTCAAGAAAGTTCTAAATATTACCCTAAATGAATAACAAAATATTAGTTTAAACTTCGAAACAATAATATAAATATGGAAAAATAAATAATAGAAATGAAAATTCAAACACAACACGACATGTTGTCGTTTACAAAATATTTACACATATACATAACAGTGCCTAAGTATTAATTCTAAGAGTAATTACTAATGCAAATCCCAAATATTAAAATATATATATATTAATAACAATAGATAAAATAAAAAGCCACATTTCATATCTCAAGTATGTCTTGTGTGTCGAATTTAACTTTTCTCATTTGTTTACCTTCTTTAACAGGTGCTGGGATAAGTTTATGTATTTATTTTAATAAAACAAATTATCCCTACTAAAATATTTTGATATTCTTATTTTATTAAAACATGTTATACACCAAATGTTTGTTGAGAAATTTTCAAACAGTATTACACAGATTTAAAATTACTTCCTAACTTTGGAACAGAAGATAGCTGTATCTGACATTTTCGCAATGAAGATATTCATAGATAAATTACACAATAAACATATCGCATAAGTAAAATATACTTCGTAGAATACTTGATCCAGTCAGTGATAAACTTACTTTATAATTCTATCTCTCTTGACATAATTTTAACAGGATATAATTACATAAGAAATATAACTAAATTCGTTCAGTACGGTTATTTCATTTAAAAATTATTCCGGTGAAACTGTTTCAGGCTATCTTGTTTTCTTGTTTACTTTGTTTGCTTCTTATTACTATGATCGTTTTTCTACAGCTTTGGCCTGCTATTTGCACAGCGTTATATCAGCGGACTTGCAACGCTCGTGTTCGTGTTTCAACATCTCAAGAGGACACATAACATCTTGTAGTTTTCTGCTTATTTACGAACACACAAACAACAACAATATTTTATTCTATTTATAAACAGCTATTTGGAAATGTTAACAATACTGTGTGACCCTTCTTTAAACGCATTGTCTTCATTTGACTGTTTACTAGTGAATATTGCTATACTGGTATTATGGAGAATATTTCCAAAACTATTTTTGTTCACTTTAGAAAGAAGGCTTGTCTTTTTGTTAAGCACCAAGTTAAACAATGAACTATCTGTTCTCTGTTTATCACGGGTATCAAAACCCTATTTATAAAATTATATTTACAACTAAATAATACTCAACTAAATAATTCCGAATATTATCGATACTTGTTCAGACAGTTTCATGAGATTTAGTTTTATAAAAGTTTTATATTATTTTATATTGTGTTTGTTTTTAATTTCGAAATTATGAATGTATTTAAAATCATTCAATCTTTTACATACGTAACAGTACGTAAGAATTTAATCGATTTTAACGTTTCAGTTCGTTAGTTTGTAACAATTTTAGAGGCTGTTTTTTTAGGGGGATCATTTTCTGACTCAATCACAAAAGTAAATATTTCATTATCTCTGGTTAAATATTCAATATTTTGGTAGCTGCAATAAAGTTAACTGGAAGTAGTATGTCATGCTTTCCTACACTGCATCAAAATCACTCAACACGAACCTTAAGCACAATATGGATTATGCCTTTCAGAGGAGTTTTGAAACAGACATCCAATCACAAGTGGCGAAAGATATATAAAAACATAGGTGTGTGTGTTTTCTTATAGCAACGTTACATCATGATATCTGATGAGCACACCGAGGGTAATCGAACGCCTGAAGCGAACCTTGTAAATCCATAAACATACTGCTGTACTAGCTGGGTAGTTGAGAGAAAAAAGTATATACAACCTTAGATAATATAGTGACTTTTCTGGTTAAGTATGTTCTAATTTTTGTGTAATAAAGTTATCCATTAGAATATATTCAATATTTCTGTTTATACCATTGAGAAAGTTAAATTTTCATTCTTTTTGAAGCACTCTAATTTTTTGATTGTAAGTACATTTCAAAGTTCGTGTGATAGTAGAAAACGGTACCATTAGAGTCACAATAAACACCATGTTTAAGAAATATTAACCAAGAATCTTTCCAGAATTTTCCCAATAATATGTTCGGTATTTGTTTGACAATTTCTTCAGGCAAAATTGTTTCATAGAAATCTAGAAGTAAATGAGAAATTACGTATGAAAATACGTTAAGTTAAAAAAACAGCTTTATATTATTGTAAAGTTTTTGTAGTTAGTAGTTAATTTAAATTATTTGTTAAAACTAATATCAATGCCAGTTAAAGTAACAATGACGTATAAATTCTCCTCCAATGACGTTTTTATAGACTACATTGATAAAAGTCTAACCTACTTATTAACATACTTGTATATAATCCTTCCCTTAAATATGATAAAATAGCAGATAGTCCGATGTGGTTTTGTTATAAGAAAACATACGCAAGGTCTGTTATTTGAATATGACTAATTAATGCAGTAACTCTCACTGTACTGATAGACTATCTGAATTACCATTAAGCAACTGTTTAGTAACATATACATATGTATATACCAACCTCTCATACATTTACAAACTTTGGAAATTTTTAGATTATTGGCTTTCATTAAATTCATAAATAGTAAATCATCCATTCTTCAAAAATTTCAATATTTTCCGTTCCTGGCTTATAAGATCTAAGTTTGTCGAATACACAGACAGTACACAGAACTGTCCATTCACAAAGTTTTTAGTGGTTTTCTTTTACGAAGTTATATTTTGCATATGCAACCATTTCTTGTCCCTTTTACTCTCGCTATTGAGGAGTTGTCTCTAGTTTAATAGTTCAGAGAATCTGCTAGTAATAACCCTCAATGATCCTCATGAAGGAGTCTCTACAGAAGTCAGGACACTTTATCAGGTTTAGTTTCCAATGATATATTCTTTTGTGAAGTCATCCAATTTGATATTTTCTCAATAATGTATTTCCTGATAAAATCACTTTTGGCTTTATCTACCTGTCTCTCTTTCTCTATTTTCTAAACCATTTCAATGATGAATTTCAGTACAACATAACAAACTTTCCAATTTTTTTCTTAGCTTTGGGATTTGTCCTTTCTTGCAGCAGACATTTTACCATATCATGTCACCTCTATGTAATCTAGTATTAATGGTGTTAAAATTATAGAAACCTTTGATTTGCTCATTAGCTATCGTTTCTGAAGCACATAGACAGAAAATCCAAATGCATATTACATTCTCTAGAAACATAAGTAGTGCTGTCGTAACTTCTGCTCAATAAATAACTGAAAAATTTAATTGAGTATTTTCTGATGCTCAATAGCATAATTAGTTAATTGAGTTCAGTGCATAGTCGCGTGCATCGAAATGGGAATGTTGGGTGGTAATTTTGAATTTCAAGAATTGACACATTTTTACAAAGAAAGTTTATTCAAAGATACGGCCTTGATTTGAGTGTTGCTTTATTCGTACAGTACAAACTGAAAAGCGCTCACCGACGAGTTTCCTTCACAGTATTTTGTTTTCTCATTAGGAACAGCATATATTTCAATTTATTTGATGAAATATTTCAATTCTATTTTTTTCTCACAGAAAAGATCCCGCTAGTATAGCGGTTAGTCTACGGATTTTCAACGCAAAAATTAAGGGTTCGATTCCCTTCTGTAGTCTTAGGAGATAGTCCGATGTGATATTGCTACCCGAAAACACACAGAAAAATTTTAACTTTAGAAGACTTTAACAATGTTGGAAAACTCACCATAATTTTCATAAAATATATATTGGTGATTGTTACTCTCAAAAATCTTTTATAGAATTCAAGAACCGACGGACTTGTGCAATATACTGTCAATAACATACGTCAAAAAAGTAAACAAGCGCAGATATTAAAATAAATATATGACGTCATATCTTTTACATTGTCATGGTGGTTTCTATAGTGGAACTTTGTACTCATAATTTCTTTATAGATATACAAGGTCCTTTTACCTCAGTTATTTTAATCAGTAACGTTCTAACACCTAACTGTCCACTCATCTGAAGGTTCGTGAAATTAAAATGTGCTTCGGAATATGGACACTATAGACATTAAAACTGCAGTCCCTTATTCTGTCTACAAGTATAATCCTATTTCTGATATAAGTTACATTTCAAGTATAATGAACGTCACTGTATCCAGTAATGTTTGTCTTTAGTACACATGAAGTGACTGTTATGGCAATGATAACAATTTTGTCCTTTTTCATTTTTCAGTTGTGAGTTGAGCCACAATAGTTATTTATCATTATTGACTATTCCCTCATGCATTTTGGGTTGATTGTCCTCTTTGTATTTTATCAATTCTTTTTACTGAGTTTACATATTTAATTAATATATAATCTTCTGACAGAGCTCATCAGCATTCCCGTGGTTTTTTTCAAGGAATTTTTATCAATGTGTGACATTCGACTTCCTACATCTTGCTTCAATAGTCAACTTTTGATTTCTTTAAGGTAGAAATAGTAATCATGCATCTAAATGTCTTAAAATGTTCTACTGCTCTTGACTCGAATTTTATGATTTGTTTGTTTATCGTAATCCTAAGAGTTTCACATGCAGAACAATTTATAATATACGCTGAAGCAGTTGTATTGTCAGTAGTTGTTAATTTATTTATGAAATCCTAGTATTATTACTCATTATGTATACTTCGAGTGTACTAACTGTCATGTAATTCATAATAATTCCTTAATCATACATAATCTGATATCTAGACTTGTAAGGTTTCTTGCACTATCCAAATAAATTCTGGAATACGATTTCGTAGAGATGAAGCCATAGATATTGAGAAACATCTCGATATCATACATGACAGAACAATTGTAATAATATGTATACTACATGTTTTCTCATTTCATGCTTAAAACTAAATGCTCTTTTAGATTGGAAATCTTCAGGAAAATCCAACGTGTGGCTGGCTTTACCTTTATATGTCAAAAGGTTTTATTCTGTCATTCATTTCTAGTATATCCTCAAGTTTCCCATCACAGCTTTTCTCTGTATTATCAACCTTATTGTTTTAATCCTTCTGTATACTTACAATAGGTTCAGTACTTAATGTTCCAATCATCGTTATTTCTTTTAATTATTTTCACCTATTAAATAACTTTGTTTTAATTATTCTCTTGCCTCTTGATCTTCTTTTATTTATTTCATTCGCTAATTGCTCCCCTTGTTGTCATGTTGAAGTTGTAGTTTCCTAGATTCTATTTTGCTTCATCAAAATATTTCCACTTCCAACATCAAATGTAATACATTCTATAACGTGGAGGGATTCTATTTTATTATGAAAAATGAAGTTCAGTCCATGTAACGATAATAAATTATTTCTTCTGTAACGTTTACTAACGTCTATATTTATTAGGGGGCCTTACATATAATATATCAAATACCCTCTTGGCAAAAATATCTAAGATATATATATCACAATTATATTATCATCCATCTTACTGTTAGATATATTTCTATTTGATCACATAATTAATTATCTATCGAAATATTATAACAGCATTTTATTCATATGATAATAAATTCTAACTTTGTTTAGGTGGGTTATCTGTAAACAACTGAAAACTACTACACACACACGAAAACATTTAAAAATTAATACGTTATTAAATTTGTGCTAACAAACTATAACCACATTATTGAACAGCTTTGATACCCAGTAACTGTGTTTAATCCGAAAGCATGTAGTTCAGAACATGGGTAGTGGTCGTAGGGTGAAAGCCACACTGTTTTTTTACGAATTCACAAATGGGTAGCCGGAATATGGTTTTCGACATCATGTAGACGAAAATAATATATAGTGAACGATAACTTTTTCTAAACATTTACATTGAAAATAAAATTTTTAGTAAATTTGTTTAGACACATAGAACTTTATCTGTTTGAAAGAAAAAGTGATCTTTGTAGATTATTTTAATTTCAGTAGATAATTACAAGTGCATGATAACATCTCAATACATCAGTAAATAACATGTGATTTTTAAAAATGTATTTAAACATTAACACATTCAATTTCACAACGTATTCTTTGAGTTACAGAATGTGATACATATGGTGCATCCCAAATTACCTGAATATTGTGCCTTATTGTTTTCAAAAAGCCTGAAATTTATGAATTCAGTGCATATAAACAAGAAAGAGGCATGTCAACATTATTCTTAAATTATTGTATATCCTCAAATAAAATAAAAAAGTTGGGAATACTAAACTAGAGTTGATGTAACATTACTGTGCTGTACCCTGAAAAACACTGAGGTGGGACTCCACAAGTGTTTCTACGATGACCAGTGCTAACTTGTCTAATATTTAAATAAATATAAAAGTATAAGTTGAAATGATTTCAGTGAAAATGGTTTAATAAGCAGAAAATAAGACGTATAATTTACCATATTTAATCGGACTAGCCCTTCTTTAAGTGTATTGATGATCCTCTATGAGTAGCTGGCCTGATGATTATCACGTCGCAATGTGGATTAGAAAGTTTTGACTTGTGATGTGAAAACTCTCAGTTTCCTGCAGTTTCAGATTAGGTGAATCATAAATGTGACAATCAACCCAACATTTCTGTTCAGTGTGAGAGGTGCTGCTGTCTGACTGCGTTCCTCCTCGCCAGAAGTTCAAAACTATAGTTGACTGCACCAGGACCGTGAGTCTTTGAAATGGTTGTTTGGTACCCTAATGTACACTTCTTTAAATAAGTTTCTATTTTAAGCAAATTGTCATCAAGAGTGTCCCAACAAATGCATGTACCAGATATCATGGAATAACATTTGCATTATTTGAAATAACTGTAAAATTCGAAACAAAATTTCTTCTGAAGACTTAAGTTTTAGATAAGGTAATTAATAAACGTCTACATGTTTTTCAAAATTAGCTATAATCAGTCTGACTCTGTGTTAAAATTCTGAGACCTCATTTTCTTGTACAGATGTTTCGATCAATAACAGCATTATGATCTCTTGCTTTCTTATGGAAGATATTTGTTTTCAAAAAAGCCCCATATATAAAAGTCCAAAAGTTTTAATTCTGGGGAACTCTTCAAGAGATGTCATTTTATTCAAGAACAGGTTCAGTTCCGAAATCTGTAATAACACATTAATGAATAAGAAGAAAAAAAATGACGTGTGTAATATCAATAATAAGTAGCATATTTTGTTTTGATCTTTTTATATATCTCAAATAAAAAAAATGTTTTTTATTATTTCTGGTATACCATATACTACTTAGATTAATTTTCTTGTTGGTAGTTCTCCATGGTAGTACCTTTGGGATAATAAAGGTCCCAACGCACCAAGTACTTGTTGGGACATTGTAGGCTAATGACTCGCAGTATGGACTTACTCGTATAATGATAAGATTGTGGGTTTGACTCTCTGTTGCTTCTACTGTTCGTGAAAAAACGTTACAAGTAAATGCTGAATGTTAGCCTCTGATGGAATGACATTTAGTTCAGAAAGCACGTGAAAAAAACGATATTGAAAACACAGCTAAACGTGTCTTCTAGGCAGAGACGGATTAACTTTTTCCATTCGTGTTCTTTAATAGCTTTTATTGAACAATAAAACACATCTATTAGCTACACAAAATAACAAGTTATTTGTTGAAATTGTGAATCGTACGATAAACTTTTACCTTAAAATAACCTTGTCCTTGTTCCATTGCTGAGATCTCTGACCAAACGTAAAATGAAGGAGTGAAAGCCACACCTAGTACAAGTAAATATCCTCCGGGTTTCAATAAACGATGAACTGTGTTTAAAATTTTTCGACAGTCTCTGACAAAGTGAAACGAAAATATCTCGTTAAATATTTTGTACCATTTCTGAGAAGTTGTTGTTTTGAATTAAGCACAAAGCTACACAATGGGCTATCTGTGCTCTGCCCACCACGGGTATCGAAACCCGGATTTTAGCGTGTAAGTCCGCAGAAATACCGCTGAGCCACTGGGGGGCATTCTGAGGAGTCCTGAAAGAAGGTAATACATTAATATACAGTTTATATTCAACTCATACTGAATAGTAAGTTTCTCAAAACTTCTTTCAATTCAAATTTCAAATTTCTCAAGTGATTGATGTGTAACTTAAAGAAACCTTCGTGCTTAATTAATAATGATATAAAATAAAAACATTATGATGCCTGTATTTTTTTAAAATATTATTAGTAGATATTATTTGTTAAACCACTGGTAAAATTCGACAAATTATGTAATGAATAATCACGTATATCTGAGGCCCGGCATGGTCAAGCGTGTTAAGGCGTGTGACTCGTAATCTGAGGGTCGCGGGCGGATTCACATCCTTGTAGCGCCAAACATGCTCGTCCTTTCAGTCGTGGGGGTTTTATAATGTTACGGTCAATCCCACTATTCGTTGGTAAAACAACAGCCCAAGAGCTGGCGATAGTTGGTGATTGCTAGTTGCCTTTCCTTTAGTCTTACACTGCTAAATTAGGAACGAGAAGTGCAGCTTACCCTCCAATAGCTTTGCGCAAAGTTCAAAAAACAAACATACGATATTTAGTTTTAATTACCCAAAATCTATTACGAATTTTGGGGTGTTTTTGATATCATTCCAAAGAAACTTCATTCTTATAGAGCGCAGTACAGTTTACTCCATGCAGGTGTAATACATTTAGTTACATAAATATAAATAAATTATTTCTAGAGAACCAAGAAAAAAACTTTGAATCTAAGAAAACGAAGAATCAAAATCACTTTGAAAATTTTTTTAATTTTCAAACTTATTTTTACACTTAGTTCTTTAAAGTTCAAATTTTATTTTTGGTTCTCTAGAAATCGTTTTTTTATATTTTATTAATGAAATTGTATAGTATGAAACATTTTCTAACGTAATATATCTATGAGAAATCTACAAGGTTTATCCGAAACATTTATATCAGTATAATTCTACATAAGTTATATACTCCAATAAAAATTCTTACTCTACCTTTCCATTATATCTAATGCCATGTATTCAATCTTTTCATGATTGTATGTCTCCTTGGCGTACTCTATAAAACCTGGCTGGATGTCTAGTGCTATAATCTTTGTCAAATGTGGACAGCATGATAAAAGTACATCTTTAGTGACATGACCTGAACCGCATCCGAAATCCAATCCGACTTCCTCATTTGACCATGCCATTTCCGAGACATAGTGAGACAGTCTTGACTGTATCCAGTCTACATTTGACCTTGGTCTATTTGAAACATACTGGGATGGTTTTGGATTCATCCTGTAAACCATTATTTTCTCATTAGTTTAGTACTCTTGATTAACAATACTTATGTAAGAAGGAAATGGTACTATTTCTCTTTTGCAAATACAAGATATGTCCGGTTGGTGAAAAAAACAAACATGATCCCACTTAGAAATCTAAGAGTTTTAAACCTCATAATTATATTTAAATGTGACACCAGCGATTGCCGAAAGAGAAGCGATGGAATGGAATTCTCAAACCCAAGTGTAACTACCAGAGGAACTTAATAGTACATGAATGGCTCGAAGCTTCTCTGTCAGTTTCAAGAAAATGCAAAAAGGATGAGCGAATCTTTCGTGAAATAACAATTTACATTTATAACAAACAAATATCATATTAATAATTTGCAACCCTGTAAAGATAGCGTTCAATTCAAACGAACACTATATTTATATACATATTAGAAATGCGATATCAGTAAAAGAACCTTTATTTTCAGGATTGGAATGTGTAAATATAAAAGTATAGTAATTAATAAGCTCGATTTCAAGAACAAAGAGAAGGATTTCAAATGGCACTTATAAAGAATTATGATTCTTGTACAAACCGAATAACGACATTGTACTAGTTCAATTTGTCTAAATGACATTATTATAAACTAGTATCACATAGAATTAAAACACTAGGGAGGGTGTGATTACTTATTACTAATTTATATAATGAGTTATCTATAATGTGCTTAACTGTGCGTATGTTTCAGACAAATTTAATTAAAACCTTGGAACAGCTACTTAACGTTTGTTTACTCGTGACTAGAACTTATAAAGTCAATGTCTGTCATAAGTACTACACCTCGATGTTGATTTCTGTAGATGGATTAACTTTCAGTTTACCTCCTCTGAGATCTAAACATCCAGCCATGTGTTTGCCGTCGTTGTGAATCGTAAATGGGGGGGAGAGGATCCTGGTGGTTATAGGGTCAAACCCCAACACACAACTTTGACATTGAATTTTTTTAGACGGGAAGTCTTGGGATGGCACTCACGTGGTCAATCTGCTGATACACTTGGGCTAGGATCGACCGAGTTCCAGTGTTGATCGTTTTCAACGTGTTTGTGGATATTTTCTGTGATGCTGGTGTTTTGGTATAGTGCTCGCAATACACTGGCATTCCAGCAACGTCCTTACTTGTCACACTACAGTGTCCCCTTGTAGGCCTCCATGGTGAGTAGCGCCCTTTTTGAAAAATTAATTAAAAATGAAAAAAATTAAAAACAAATTATCTCAAAACAAACTTGCATGGACAAGTTTATTTTATAAGCACAATCATAGTCAGCTTCAGTGTATCGATATCTGCTTATGCATTTTTTACACGAGAAGGTCGTAAAAATATATCTTCCGCGTTTAATTCAAAGAAGATTAGAAGGGTTTCCCAGTTTCACAAGTCAGCAAAGAAGTTGCGCTCAAAATACTTGTCGGTGAAAACATTTTCATCACAAAATACCAAATTCCTCTTCCAATACTAGAAGATTGGGGATATATTCATCTTGGTTAATCCCTATGGAAGTTTGAATTCTTCTTAGGAGGGATTTCAAGAACATCCCCAAGACGGTGATCCAAGCTGGTATTTCTAGCCAAGGCGTTTCTGTGATAAGCCGAATCTCCACATGCAAATACGCTATTATGATGCCTAATAATGTTCTGATATTGACTTTTGCAACACCATTTCCTCCTGCTACTGTCAAAGCAAGTTATCTGAAATGTAAGGTGCGGCTATACAATCTTCTCAGTTGTATCCAGTGTGTGTAGTTTGGTAACACGAAGTCACCATTTCATGGTTCTTTAACATATGCTCCTTGTGGTGGGAAAGACCACGACACACAAAAGTTTAAACAGGAACAACACTGTATTAACTGTAGTGGTTTCTACTCTTCATGCGCTATTACTTGCTCTGGATGGGTAGAAGAGAAAGAGGTGCTACACTTGAGGACTATAAACAATATCTCCTACTTACATACTCGGAAGTTATTGTCCCTACTCCCTCTAAGACATATGCTTGTGCACTGTATTCCACTGCCACATAGGAGTGCAGACATATCTCTTTATGGCTTTAGCAGAGTCGTTTGCAAAACGTGAATGGTCACTTGCTTTCCACTTGGTTAAAAGAGATGACGAATTTACATCTACTTTCATCCTCCAGCAACTGCCTGGGTCTCATTCCTGTGACTTCGGGTGTGGGTTTATCTTCGGTTCATCTTCTTTTTCGGTTCCTCAGTCACTGGCTGACAAAGACTTGTCCACAAGACCCAGGGCAGGATCCTTGGAGGTTGATAGACCTTCTAATAAAGAGAAACAATGTAGTCGAAAAAAACAATACTGGTTCTTATACTTTTTTCATGCACCCCTGTCAGTCTTTTACAACTTTTTGTCTCTCTATCTGCTCTCCTTCACACTTATCTTACTTTTCTTGGAAGATTGACAGTTATCCATGTGACACTAATCATTTTTCTTTCTTTATCAGATAGGCTAAATGTGGTTGATATCATCTGACCCGCGTGCATTAATGAAAAGTAGACCAGGGGAACTGATCTCTTTTCCTTGCTCTTTTCAACATTATCCTGCCATCGTCACTAACATATCGATAAATTACTGTGTAACAGGAGCGACAGACTATGTTATCCAGTGTATTCTAAAACCCGAAAACATTTTCCACAGGTTTTCGTCCGCGTTAGACTCCTACCTACCACATGGCACGAAAGACTCACAGACGGGTCTGGGATACTTTACTGTGGCATCTCACACCATTTAACCCTATTGCTCTTTAGCAAACCTGTGCACATGCTTGGGAGTTAAAACGTTTAAGCCATCAGAAACCTTGAATTAAATCACATTTAGTATCTTTTCTACCGCCAGTTTTAAAGCCATATGAGACAAGATTCGAAAGGTCAGTGGACAATAATCTTCCCATTTTAATCTTGGTTGATGACGATCAGAAAGTTCCTTATGCTAAACCTTTGTTAGTCGACCTAGCACATTTGCTTCATCCTACACCTTCTTTTCCATCATGACATGGGCAAAGCGATCGCCTTTTCTTTTGGGCTGATCTGTAAGTATTATCGCCCCTTTATGCTGGTGAAGCTCAATCTTACCCTCCATTGGTCTAGTTTGTATTTGGAATTTCGCACAAAGCTACTCAAGGGCTAGCTGTGCTAGCCGTCCCTAATTTAGTAGTGTAAGACTAGAGGGAAAGCAGCTAGTCATCACCACCCACCGCCAACTCTTGGGCTACTCTTTTCCAACGAAAAGTGGGATTGACCGTCACATTATAACGCCCCCACAGCTGAGAGGGCGAGCATATTTGGCGCGACTCGGGGGCGAACCCGCAATCCTCAGATTACGAAGCGCTGGGCCATGCCAGGCCCCATTGGTCTGGTACTACATCAGTCATACCTGATGATATTCACCATAAGATGATATGTCATATCTCTCCTGCCTCTCTCACTATTCTTCTGATTGTTTTTAATTCACTGGACCTGGCAGTAAAATGTTTTTCCTGATGATTGGCACAAAGCTATTGGCCTCCTTTTTCATAAGCCTCGTTAAGGATTCAAACATTACTTCAAACCATTATCCAATTGCTTTGACAAGCTACCTTTGTAATATCTCAAAAAGGATGGTTAATGCTTGTCTTGATTGTTTCCTGGAATAACACAACCTTCTTTTGCCCCTCCAGTGTAGGTTTCAACGACAGTGCTACACAGTGGACCACCTAATTTCATTTCAAGTGTCAATGAGGGAAGCCTTTCTTAAGCGACAACATTTTGTTCTGTGTTTCTTGAGACAGAGAAAGCAGATGATGCGAGTGAAAGTATGGTATCCTGTGAGACCTCTACTCCTAGTCGTTGCGTGGTTATTTGCACATTTTTATTATAAATTTTTAATGGACTGTCGATTCCATGTCTGTGTGTGTTTAACCCTTTTACATTCTTTTTCATAAGAACTTCGGTCTCTCAGATCTGTCTCTTGAGCGTTGCACTATTATTATAAAGATTAATGCGGTCAGTGGACAACTCACCTATAGGTGAAAGGTCTATACGTCGACATCTTCCACATTTCACTTCAATCATTGAGCATGAGGTTCAATTAATGACAATTACAGACTGCCCTGAATTGTTTACTGAAGTGGACAACAGCAAACAATCTTACCTTTCCTTGCTGTAAAACTGTTCAATGCACTTCTGCCACCAATGAGGAATTCTAACTGATCCCAAGCTTTGTCTCAGAGAAGTTGTGCTTCCCGTGGTTGTTGAGACGAAGTTCTTGGAGCTTATCTTTGCCTGTAAGCTCACCTTTATTTCACACACCAAGCAGCTACGCATCAAATGTTCAAGGGCAATGAGCATTCTTCATGTCCTCTCTTCCACCTCTTGAGGATGAATAGATTTTGTATACTAAAAATCTATCATTCCCTTATTTGATCGAAACTAGGTTATAGATCTCTAATCTATGGCTCTGCCAGGACCTAGGAACTGACCTTTTTCACCACACCACAGCATCCCACCTTGATATATGATTTTTTCATCAGTGAGCCATACTTTATTTCAAAATAGATGTTTTTTTTTCCTTTTGGCCTTTTTATCCAGATGCAATTAAATTAATCGAGTCTGTCCTTAGATAACATTGCTATATTCACTGATCAGCCCATTCCACCATGGCTAATTACCATCCCCAAATTTGACCTTTCTTTGAGTTTTCTGAAAAAGGTGGATACACCTCATTGGAAGTACCGCATTGTATTTCCTGTACATCTTTGGAACTATCATTTCATTCCCATTTATACAGCTGGTTCAAAATCAAGTGACTGTGTAGACTCTGCCATGGTTTCTTGTGGGTCAGTGATTACACACAGAATTCTCTTTGTAGTTTATGTGTTCACTACCGAGTTTATGACAGTTCTCTTGTCCCGGAACAAAGAAGTCATGTAGTAGATGAACTGTATTATTTATAATAACTTCGGTTGCTCTCTACTAGCCCAGGAATCTCTTCACCTTAGTTCTCACACTGTGCTTTCATTGCTCTTTGGTCATCTTGCTTCAGTCAAGATCGGTAAGAGAAAAATGTCCTGGGTAGGCTATGCATTGGTCACAGTGTTTCAACACTAGTGGTGAATGTGCCGAGTACTTTATGGAAGAGAGGTATAAAACCTCTGACAGTGATAAGGCAGTTGATTGTAATAAGGTGATGGTTGTCACAGACAAGCAAAGAACCTCAGTTAAAACAATTCTGCAGCTGCGTGAAAATGAAAAAAATTACTTACAAAACTACAAAAAAGTATTTTTTTAAATTTGTTCTGTTCTTTTATGGCTGCCAAAGATGAACATTTATTCCAAACCATAAAAAGAACATAGATCAGTGAGGGGGTTTCTAGAAATAGTATAGTTGCAGTGATGGAAGCTTGCAAGAAAAAATGTCTTTACTTTCATTCAATGATTGAAAATTTTACTGACTACAATAATTTCCAGTCTTACATTGAAGATAATTTGGCATTTGTAAAACCTGTTGAGTATGACCTGGGAATTGCTGGTGATGTAAAACATGACACAATGCAGTATGTTTCTTTATTAGATACTCTGAAGTGTTTGCTTAAACATGGTGATATTTTTAGCCAGGATGTTTATACTCGCCAGTCAGCTGATGATTGTCTTAGAGATTTCGTTGATGGTGAACATTTCCAAAATCATCCATTTTGGCAAGAAACTACCCTTGCCCTTCAAATCATTCTATATTTTGATGAGTTAACAGCTGTGAGCCAGGCTGGAATACGAGCTCCTGCTTACAAATATCCTGCTTTCTACTATCAATTAGGCAATATTGAACCTGTTTTGTGATCTCAACTTCATTGTATATTCTTAGCAATCTTGGTGAAGAGCTGTTATGTATATGTGTAAATATTTTATAAACGACAACATGTCGTGTTGTGTTTGAATTTTCATTTCTATTATTCATTTTTCCATATTGATATTATTGTTTAGAAGTTTAAACTAATATTTTGTCATTTATTTAGGGTAGCATTTAGAACTTTCTTGAATTAAGTAGACCAATCATATGTTTTGTTAATGAGTGCTGGTGACTTCGTGTCTCGACGTGTAGTCTCGTGCAAGAACGGATATGCGTGGATAGCTCTGGAGTTGTATGGAAATTTCGAGATTGTTCGAGAAATAGGCCTATCGGTATAAAAGACGGTGACGAGAGATAGATTCAGTCATCAGTTTTTATTCGAAAAAAGAAGATAGATTCAGTCATTAGTTTTATTCGAAGAATAAGAGTGAGATTCAGGCATCAGTTTTAGTTATTTGAGAAAGATTAAGTGTTTGCTGTGAATATTCAACTTGGATTTGTTATTGAAGTTAGATCTACGGAAGTTGTGATTTTATTTCGTCAATCTCTACGATACATCTGAATTACTGCTTGTGCTGAGAGACGGCGATTTCATTGAACTGTGAACTGTTTCGGAATCTCTTCGTGGGACCAAATTCACACCCTAGACTGGAATTTGAGACTTTAATTTTAGATCATTACATTAGATACAGGCCAGTACCGTTTTGTATTGTGATTTATTTTGAAGTTTGAAACTAATATTATTTTGTTTTGTAATTAATTTCGAATGTTATAACTTAATATCTGTCTGTCACTGTTATTATATATAATTTGTGTTATATTTGTTAATAGTTTAGTGTAATAAATTATACAAGCTGTTATCTGCGTTTTTCTGTTGCGTTTAATCTGCGAAGAATATAAAACATTAAAAAATACGTAACAAGAGCAAAAATGTAAAAAAACATGGGCTAAATACAGTGATGAGACATTTGATTAAAGAACTATCTCTTTTTGAAAACATTGGTATTGACATTGTCAAATCAGATGGAACATTGAAATTTAGAGGTGCACCTTTTGTTGTTGTTGCAGATAATTTGGAAAGCCATGCTATTGTATTGTTTCTTGAATCATTTTCTGCTCTCAGATCACGCAGACTCTGCATGGTAACTCGGGATGAATTGAGAAAGTTGACTGATATTTCAAAATGTTCAGAGAGATCTATTGCATCCTGTAATTACCACGTTGCGATGATCGAAACTAAACCGACTTTGTCAAGTACGTATGTGGTTAAAACAAAATCGCCCCTGAACGTTCTGCAGCAATTTCATGTGACAAATTTTCTACCACCTGATATATTCCATGACCTTTTTTAATTTGGCTTGGTGTCAAAAATTTTATTTTTACTCATAGATCATTATATCTTGTCTGGATATTTCAGCCTTCAGTACCTTGCAGACAGAGTGAAGGAGTTCCACTACAAAGGAACTGATAAAATTAATAGGCCTAAGCTTGTTATTTTGAGAGAGTCTGTACACATTAAGCAAAAAACTGTGCACTTTTGGGGCCTCTTAAGGTTATTCCTATTACTGATGGGTGATGCAGTGCCAGGAAAGCAACAACAAATAGGAAGTTCTGTTGGCTTTGCTGGATATGGTAGAAGTGACAATGTGTTCATCAATGTCTTATGCAAGCATTGAATTTTAAAATGATGTGATACAACAGTTCCATTCTCTTTATGAAAAATAATTTGCAAATAGAACTTTCAAGCCAAAGGGACATTTTACTTTGCATTACCCAGAGATGACCCGCAGATTTAGTCCACTGAGGAATGTGTGGACGATAAGATTTGAGGCCAAACATAGTTTTTGTTGATGTTTGAAGACGTACCAAACACAAGAGGAATCTAGCCAAAATAATGGCAATGAGATACCAGTATAAACTTTGTTCATATTTGGAAAGCAATGAACTTCTTGGAATGGATACCTTTTGACCAGACTAATCCTGTCAGATTGCCTGTGAATTTACCGGGAGAAGAACGAAACCTTGTCAATGCATTTATTGGGGTAGAAAATTTTGTCACTAAAGCATCGAGGTGTACAGTTAACTGCCTCACATACAACACAGAGACAATGGTTGTTAGTGGCTATGAATTCGACAGTCTTCAATTTTCTTCAGTGATCTGTTGCTTTGTTCTTTGGAGAAAACCTTTTTTGTATTGTCATAGATACCAAACTCTTGATTATCACAGGCATCTTCATGTTTACATTGTAGAACCAATGAGAAGCTATGAACTCCTGAGCATTCCAGATCTTTATGATCATTACCCATTGCCTTGTTATGTGAACAAAGGTAAAAATATGATAATCCTACATCACTACATTCGTGGCGACTGAATGATGACAAATTTTAAACAAAGCTCGGTAATTAATGGTAAATTCTAACTTACTTTATGCAACTTGGTGTGTACCTTCCAGTGACAAGTTTCATCAAAAGATTTCACATATTTTATGTATATTTGTTTCTGCCTTTTTATGACACATTTCATCACAATTTTCAAACATAGAGAACTTTTGTCATATTAATATGTATCACACATATTTGCACCAAAATCACCACTGTCATCACCATGTATTGAGGTCAGACTACTTATATTTGCTTTTACCTTTTAAAGGCTACTATTTGTTAGAGAGAAAACAAATTTCTTATTTAGCTGATTTATACCAGTCCTGTTGAAGTTAAATTTATGGAAATTTAATATATCTTTTTGTTGTTTTGTAGTTGTTTTTCAATGACAACTGTTCTGCATGTATATACATATAACTCATTTTTTATCAGTACCATACCTTTAGATTCCAGAGAGATGGCTTTTTCTCACCACATTACCTACAATGAAATAAAAATTGTGGTGTCAGTGGATGACCTGGGATTGTTGCCCAGTAAGATTTCAGACAACCTACATCTGGATGTAGATGCTACCAACTTGTCAGCTCAAGTGTACATGGAAGACTGGCAGGACTGGGTGGATGTTCAATGGTCTGACATTCCAAAACCACGAGTAAAGTTACGCGTTTCTCTGGTTTTTAATGCTGGGTTCTCTGACGGAGAGATAGCTGTTGTGGTAAGTCGTCTGTAAGAATGCGCAACCCATTTAAATTTGAATGATTATAATCATTTATGTAGTCATTGAAAATCACTCTGCAGAAACTTTATTCCGAAGAAAAGAAGTAAAATTGTTCAAAATACATTATTTAACAAAGCACAATTACTATTGCTATTTTTTATTACAAATTTAGACCCGTTAAAAATTTATTTTTGACCAAAATCTACCAAACCCTGAAGTGCCTTCAAGCAAGCAGAGTGCATCTTCATCCACTGAACAAATTCAGTCCATATCATCATGATAGGATACGTCCGAATGAATGTCAAACATTTTTAATCTGTTGGAGAAATAGTTTCATCTTTCACGTGAGACAATTAGGCCTTAGATAGTATTTCATTGCAACCAGTCAACCCCAATTTGTAAGTGTTTTGAACTATTTGATATTTGCTTTGATCACCATCTTAACATTCAAGCCTTGGTCAGTACCCTTTAAGCTGGAAAATTTGTCAAGTCTGCCTAGATCAACTGCTTTGCTGTTGTCGCAAGGAAAGCCTGTTAAGAAAGAAGGTCGCTTAAATTTACTGGATCCATTCTACACTGAGGTTTCCAACTATACATTGTAAGTGCTGTGCTGTGAATACCATGTGTACAATTTCCGATTACAAGCGTGTAATTATATCTCTTTAGATGTCTTCATCTGTACATGATAGCCTGTCCAACCTCTATTTTCTAGATATTCCACCTCAAGGCAGTGTGACTAAGTTGTGGAAGAAATATGTAAGCGCTACCCTTAGCTGTCAGATGCCCCAAATCTAACATCCCAAGGCGTTCGTGTAAGTATTATCCACATGTGCATTATGTTATGTTAGTTGTGAAATATATTTTCATCACAAATATGTTCTTTTATCTATACATTTGTCTTTATGAGCCCAAAAGCCAATGAGCCCAACATAATTCGTCCTAAAGTGCATAACAGGAATGACCATATCACCACTTGTAAGGATGTAAATGTATTCTGCAAGAAATATGTTCATTAGTTACAAAACAAATTAAATGGCATTTTATGTTGCACAATATCAGTGAAGAAACAAGTCAAAATTTTGCGGGAAGTTTTATATATTTTTTTAAATACACACAAATACATATATCTACCAAAGAGGGGCTGTGGAAAATACTATTTCGATACTTTGAAATATTTGTTTCGTTTGTATACGATGTAACATGACTCAACTAATGCAACTCAACTAATTTGACGCTAAAGAGAAAACATTGTCGAGATGAACTCGAACGACTGATTTATTAGCCAGTATGTATATGGGGACAATCGTATTAAGGCGTGCGACTTGTAGTCTGAGGGTCACGGGTTCGCATCCCTGTTGCGTCAAACATGCTCGCCCTCCCAGCCGTGTGGGTGTTATAATGTGACGGTCAATACCACTATTCGTTGGTAAAAAAGTAGACCAAGAGTTGGCGGTGGGTAGAGATGACTAGTTACCTTCCCTCTAGTCTTACACTGCTAAATTAGGGACAGTTAGCACAGATAGCCCTCGAGTAGCTTTATGCGAAATTCAAAAACAAACAAATAAAGTATGTGTATAACCGGAATAAACCGGAAAAATGCCAAAAGTGGTTTAAAAGAAATAAAATAATTATAGTTATACCAGGTCAGTTTTGTTATTCATTCTCAATAGAAATAATTCTGTCAATTCTAATTGCAAGAGCTGTGAAGGATGAGGTTTCGTCAGAAATTTCAGAATAACAGACAGCGGAAAGATTCATCATTGCCTATAGTCCAAGAAAGAAAGAAAAAGACGAAAATTGCAACAGATGAATCACCATCTCCAAACCACATCTCAGAATAGAGTCTATATGGATTAAAGCAATACTTGTGTGAAAAGCCAGTTGGGGAGGATAAAACTTCCACAGAAAAATAGAAGGAATAAATGAAAACTCGACTGCATTGCAGAAAAAAGGGTGATCTTTGTAAAGTGGACTTGCTTATGAACAAAACTCTGCATAATCGTAGGAAACTGGTCATTGACAACACTCCTGCCAATGATTTTATACAGCATTATCCTTTCCTTGTGGCATCAACGGCACAGCTATTGAATGAATTTAAGCGGCTAGGAAATGATGCAGAAAAAGGAGTGTCCAACTTTTTCTCTCAATATAAGGACTCTGTAAATTCTCACCTGCAGCACAGAAACATATAGCAAAAAAATAAACCATTGCTAGCATTTTTTATGAAACAGTCCTCACACATCTAGTACCATTCTTGGTATCCCTTTTTTTCTAAAAGAAAGTGAAAGTATCATGGTGGGTACTGAAGATAGGAAACCTGCTGAGAGTGGTATATATATTCAATGTGATTTAATTTTTCAGTTTTGTGATCAGGAATTGAAACTATTTGTTAATGACTTTGATATTTGGGTCACTGAAGATTTTGTGGAACCATTCACTGTGTAAGTAGGGAGCTTTTATATCTTCAACTTTGTATTTCCAACACAACTCAAGAAAACTTTCAAATTTGTTGAAAGAGTTGTTTTGAAGCTCTATGATGAGTCCAGGAAAATTATCAAATCTGAAAAAGATGCAGACAGATGTGTTTTTCAGTTGTTTGATCTCTTGAATGTCAAAAAACATAGCAGCGGTAAATCTGTTTAAAACGTACAAAGGTAAAGGAAGTTAAAAGTGTTCAAAGCCATAAAGTTATATTAGATCTGGTAATAGTAACTTGTCATGTTTATTTGATCCAGTGGGAATTTTCAAAAAAGCAAATGTAAAGTTCAGTTGTTTATTTTCAAATTGTTGCTGCATCTTAAATTTTATTTTGGTACATGTATATTGATGTACACTTGTGTTCAGTTTGAAATAAAAATGGTGCTGCTAAGACGCATTTTATATTTTTCAGGATGGTGGCAGGTTACTGCAGGATGAGTCATCAGATGGCTGTGAGGTTTACTGCTCAATGATGGTTCTGCTGACCACAACCGACTGAAGATGGTCTCTTTGCCTAACAGTAGCATTGAAGAGGTGGTCCTGACCGGGTTAACATGACTTATCGTCCATGGTCGTTGGATAGTCATAATGAGAACCGCTCCTTGGACGAATAGGGTCACACTGACTCTGTCAGGTAGTCAGCATTGGTCATAATGACTACTTAACGAAAGTTATAACGACTATCATAGAGCAGTCAAATTTATTACCTGACAGGTATCCATGCCACCATCACCTGACTATTTTCCGACTACACAATAGTAAAAATGACTAATATTTAATCGTCTTTTTTGGCACCGCTTGACTACCTGATTTACTATACAAAAATTCGTCGCCTTGACTAGTTCTCATTTTGAGTGCTTGGTACCAAACGAGAAAACTGATAAAATAATTACAAATAAGAAGTGTTTAGTGTCTTCAAAAATTATTTAATTTTGTAACTATTTTGAATTACAGTCAAAGAGATCTCTTTTAGTTGCTCGTAAACTTACCGAAACGAAATTAACAACACATTCTTATCTATATATATATATAGATAGATAGATAGATAGATATATAAATAACATTTATTTTCCTTTACGACGTACATGAAGAATTTCACTTACCATACACAAATTATCAGAAGAGGAGACGCTTTAGCAGTTAAACAAAACTAAACCTCCATCTCTTGATCACATGTTAAATTAATTCTTGTGTACTTGTATTTGTTAGCTAAAAGAAAAACGAAAGACGTTTCTCACTGAAAAAGGCCCGGCATGGCCAAGCGTGTTAAGACGTTCGACTTGTAATCCGAGGGTCGTGAGTTTGCACCAAACATACTCGCCCTCCCAGCCATGGGGGCGTTATAATGTGACGGTCAATTCCTCTATTCGTTGGTGAAAGAGTGGCCCATGGGTGAAAATGACTAGCTGCTTTCCCTCTAGGCTTACACTGCTAAATTAGGGACGGCTAGCGCAGATAGCCCTAGAGTAACTTTGCGCGAAATTCGAAATTCAGAAATTCATTCCTGTGTAAGAAACCGCCAACCTGGAAATAATAACAATAAACATTAAATTCTTACACACAGGGGTAGTTATTTGGTTGTTGTTGTTTTTTTTTCATTATTTAAAAACAAAAATCAGTATTTAGGAGGGCAGTATTTCCATCAAAATTTGTTGTGCTGTGTTTACGCCTAATGCTACCTAATATGTGTCAATAGTGAGTCTACCATGATTCATTAATTTCTGATAAATTCACAAAATAAGTCTAAACTTACAGAAATCTAAAAATGCAATGTAAATATTCAAATAAAAATATTAAGTATTTAAATAAGCTGGTAAAAACGTAACATTCTTATTCTTTGTAAACAAATAACTACAACAAATGGTCATAAAATAAACTGAATTAATTTTAATTTTAAATATACAGTAAGCCGATACGATGATGTTATGTAAATCAAATGATGCAATATGTCAAATATAGAAGTTATCGTTTTCACTATGGCACTTTTTCAACCACCATGCTGAGGTAGTGGGAGTGTAAAACTTTAAAATCCTATTGTAAGTATTTTTACAGGTTTGCGGCTTCGAATGTTTTGATTTACAACAAGGCAACCCAGACTTCAAGTGTTTATGAACCACTGATCTAAATAAATGAAGTTATATCATTTTACAAAAGTGAGAAATTCTTACCACTAAATTAAATTCTGATATTAAAAAAACAAACAATAGAAGCTGATCAACAAAAAATGGGATCTCCTGTTACGTTACATATGTTGTCCTTTGAAAATGGGTGTGTGTTTTACGATTTAGAGTAACTATTATAAATTTAGTCTGGTTAATACTTTGATTCTTCAAATCAATGAAATATTAATATATTATTTTTTGTATATGCAAAAGAAAAATAGTATATGTAATTACATTCGGTGACATACGCCTACAAGGGGTAAACTTTTGAATTACTTTAGAGGATGATATTTGAATACGGATTCTTATATAATGTTACATTTCTAAGATTACAAAAACATAGATGTTTTTATATTGACAGTTCCCATCCACAAGTGAAAAGCGTTAAGTTAAAAGCATTGTTTTTGTATAAACGTAATATTATACTTTCAGTAATAAAAACATAATGTTATGAGTTCGAATAAGGAAGTCAATGGGTATATTAATGAAAGCAGAAGTTCAACAGTTTAATTAGCAATTCTCTTAGAATATTCGGATTTTAGATAAAAAGGACTAATGAAATTCTATTAATTCGGCAAGTGTTTATTAAAATAAAGTAAATGATTTACATTGCAAATCGAAAGCACTAGCCATCTGTCAGATCTCTTTTAATCACTGACACTTAAATAAAAATGTTCATACGTTGAATAAAATTTTAACCAAAATTATAATTCTTGAAAAGTGTTGGGTCAATGATTTTATTTTCATTTTCTGCCATTTATTATAAATTACTAAATAGATATTAAACGACGTTTTCAAGACAGAAAATTTATGTGCATATATACGATTAACTTCCATCATTCTAATGTCATCTTTTACTTAAATAAATTCTAAAAAAATAAAACGTGTGGTTTTAATTTCATTTTAAACACTCGATTTGTATTTTTATTTTCACCTACATCTGTTTAAACCACCTACCGTCAATTCTTGGGTTATTTTTCTACCAACATATAGTTGGATTGACCGTCATATTATAACACTCACACTGCTGGAAGGGTGAGCTTGTTCGGTACGACGGGGATTCGAATCAGCGACCCTCAAATTACGAGTCGAACGCCTTAATCCTCCTGGACATACCGCGCCGTTTGACAATAGCACTTCACTACTATTTCCATTGTAAAAGGCTGTAGACTATTGTATTTCAAGATTCATTATCTAATATTTTTTTACGATATTATTCTAAAACAATGTTAGAGACTCGCTATTTTGTCACAGTTCACTAGCACTTCAGTATTATTTCTGTAGTAATAGATTTTATCGTGTCTCTGAGTACAAAATACACCACTATTCCGATTTAGCTTTCAATATTTCATTTCGTGAATTTCGAAAAATCTATTCTTGCTCTCTTTCAAAAGCCTTTCGCGGTGACTTGACTGGCATGTCTTTTTGTGGTATAATATGAATACCTATTTCATCCTTCAGATGTTTGAGATATACGATAGTTGAACAGATATGTCACGGGAAGAAGTTGTGTAAGCATCTCATTCTTTCAAGAGATACTTCTGGATTACAATTTCTCGTACCTTTGACTTCTTCGTGTTTGTAGATTTTTACTTGTTACCGGACACAACAGGGTTACGACTTTCTGCAGGTCTGTGGGTGGTCCAGGTGCTCCAGATTGATTCATTCTCTTAAATATTCTTAATCACTCTATTAAGACATCATTATGCTCTAATGTTATTCGTATTTTCCCTGAAAGAGGACTTTTGTATACTCCCCTCTTGAAATAACCCTAAATGCTATCTAATATCTGTTATGTATATGTATAAATATTTTGTAAACGACAACATGTCGTATTGTGTTTGAATTTTCATTTGTATTATTCATTTTTCCATATTCATATTATTGTTTCGAAGTTTAAACTAAAATATGTTATTTATTTAGGGTAACGTTTTAGAACATTCTCGAATTAAGTAGACCAATCACATGTTTGTAAATGGGTGCTGGTGACTTCCTGTCTAGACGTAATCTCGTGCAAGAACGGATATGCGTGGATAGCTCTGGAGTTGTATGGAAATTACAAGATTGTTCGAGAAGTAGGCCTATCGATATAAAATACGGTGACGCGAGATAGTCATCAGTCATCAGTTTTATTCGAGGGAGAGAGATTCAGTCATTAGTTTTATTCGAAGACAAAGAGTGAGATTCAAACACCAGTTTCATTTCAAAAGAAGAAAGTTAGTTATTTGAGAAAGATTAAGTGTTTGCTGTGAATATTCAACTTGGATTTGTGATTGAAATTAGATCTACGGAAGCCGTGATTTTATTTCGTCAATCTCTACGATACATCTGAATTACTGCTTGTGCTGAGAGTCGGCGAATTTATTGAACTGTGAACTGCTTCGGAATCTCTTCGTGGGACCAAATTCACACCCAAGACTGGAATTTGAGACTTTCATTTTAATTTATTGTATTAGACACAGGCCAGTACCGTTTTGTATTGTGATTTAATTTTGAAGTTTGAAACTAGTATTTTGTTTTGTAATTAATTTCGAATGTCGTAACTTAATATCTGTCACTGTTATCATATAATTTATGTTATATCTGTTATATTTGTTAATAGGTTAGTGTAATAAATTATACAAGCTGTTATCTGTGTTTTTCTGTTGCGTTTAATCTACGAAGAACTTAAAACATAAAAAAATACGTAACATATCGTAGCACTTACCTAATGCAAACACAATGTCACAATGTAGTTCCGATACATGCCATTCCAACGTACTTGAAACCTGCCTTATTTCTTAGGTTCCTTCTTGAATTCTTTATTCTAGATCGTTTTATTATATTGTACTCATTTCATATAATATGAATCACATCATTCAGTCTTGAGCGCGACCTAACAATTCTATGTTTCTTATTATTGCCAATTTTATATTTTATTCATAGTCTATCAATGTGTCTAAATAATGTATTGAAGATTTTCAAGATATAGTTTAGTTAGATCTAAACGTCATCCTGACTTGTTTATTAGGAACCATATCAGTAGGTTTCTGAGATCAAAGTTGCATGCATCTCTCAAAAGTAAAAATATAATTAAAGAAATACACTAAATTATTTTAATACTTAAAATTTGAATTTAACTACTTCGACTCTATTCTCAATTAAAATGCGGTTCCAATACTTATTTTACTTTATACCATAATGGTTGTTGTAAAATATATTTTAATTGTTGACAACACAAGTATACATAATTAATTCTCTTATATTTTATGTCATACTAATATTCTTCCAGCTAGGTTTATTTGTTTGTTGTTTTTTTGTAAAGCATAAAGCTACTTTATAGGTTACTATTATCTATGTTGCACCATCGCAAATATCGACACCCGACGTTTACGTCATAACCCTTCAAATATTATCTCAATCTCCACCAGATGGCAACACATAAAAATATTTAAAACCATTAATTGCACACTCAATTAATATTAACAGACACCAAATACTATGGAGAAAGGGGGGTAAGGCGTAATAAAATTTAATCAACTTTAAATACTCTTGTCATTTTGATACAACAAATATTAAACTTTCATAGACTTGTATCATTTAATCAAGGGGCTTGAAACAAAGTGATAATTATTGCAATCGGAAAGAAACTATGGAAAGTGCAAAATTTAAATCAAAACAGTATGAACAATAGCATTCTTGGACATTATTTTGGTTTTGGTGCATGTTTGATGTGACAGGAATTTGAGCCCACTTCATTCACATTACGGATCAAGCACCCTACTCATCTAGACAAGCCAGACCATACATATACGAAAAGATTCTTAGGAACACTTACTAGTAACAGGATAAACTGTAATTTGCTCAATGAGCTTTAGTAACAAAGTTATAATTAAGTATCTTCTTCATCACGACTTTGTTAATTATTACGTGCGTAAAATGAAACAAAGAATTTAAAATTACCAGTTTCAAATAACGTTTTTATACTCGACATACCGGTCAATGTTTATGGTCCTCATAATTTTCTTACCAATTACTATTTTCTCTACCTGCTCTCCATCACGTTTCTCTCACTTTTCTTCAAAAGTTGATCGTAACCAATGAGACAGTGATCATTTTCCTATCTTTATGAGATAGACTAACTATCTTATATCTCAGGTGGTTGACGCCACTTGACTCTCGTGCATCAATGGAAGGTAGACCAGGCGAACTGATCCTCTTTCCATGCTCTCTCGGAATATGATCCTGCAATCGTCTGTAAGCTATCGATAGATGACTGTATAACACAAGTGACTGACTATATTTCCAGTGTATTCCTAAAACCCGAAAACATTTTCCACAGTGTTCTCGTCCGTGGAAACTTCAACCTACCACATGACACGGAAAGCTTTTAACGGGCCTAGGATAGTTTTTCTGAGGCATCCCACACTATAAAACCGCATTGCTCTTCGACAAACCTGTGCACATACTTAGCGGGTAGAACGTTTAAGCCAGAAGGAATCTTGGATTAGTTTCACGTCTAGTCTGCAAATATTTAAAATTATTTCAAACTATTCTGTGAGCTAAAGGTACACCTTCCTCAGGAAATACACTTTTCTGCCTCTGACTGGTTACCAGGTTAAGACTGAAAAATGAGGTCAGAAAGGGTTTGATCATGAATGATGAAAGAATTAAACGCAAAGCTACACAAAGGATGTTCTGTGTCCACTACAGGTATCAAAACCCAGTTTTTAGTGTTATAACTCCACAAACATAACGCTGAGACATTGAAAGTATTATAACTTACTAAAGAAATGTGCTATGTTTGCAAAATTTTTTTGGGGGGGCGGTATTTTAATAGTTGTCGTTTTCAATTAAGCATAAAGCCACACAAAGGACTATCTGTTCTATGTCCATCACGGGTATCGAAACCTAGTTTTTAGCGTTGTAAGTCCAAAAACATAACGCTGTGCCATTGAGAGCATCATAACATTTTAGAGAAATGTAGTAACACGTTTGTAAAATGTTTTTATTAGGGGTATTCTAACAGCCAACATGGCCAGGTACATAGGGCGTTTACCTCGCAATGTGAAGTTTGCGGTTTTGAATTCCTAATTAATGCCTGTGTCTGATTTGTAACAGTAATTATCAATGTAAAGCCGAAATATGAAATACATATTAAAAACAGTATATAAAATATAAAGCCACATTTCATATCTCAAATATGTCTTATACTTCAAGTATACTTTTTCTCTTTTCTTTTCCTTAATTAACAAGTGTCGGGAAAAGTTTATGTATTTATTTTAGTAAACTTTACTCTTTTATTAAAATACATTAATCATTATTGAAGTATTCTGATAATCTCACTTTATTAAAATATACCGTACACCAATCGTTTTTTGGAAATGTTTTCAAACATTCTTACATAAATTCAATATTAGTTTCTACCTTTGTAACAAAATATTGTTATTACTCAAACATTTACCAAATGAACCTAAACATCAAGATGTTGCGAGAGAAATTACACAATAAACATTTCACATAAGTTGAAATACACCTTGTAGAATACTTGTTGAAGTCAGTAATAGATTTATTTTATAATTCTATTATTCTTCACATAATTTTAACAAGATATAAATATATAAGAGATTTAAAGTACTAAATTCGTGCGGTATAGTCGTTTAATCTAAAAAGTACTCTGATGAAACTTTCTTAGGCTATCTTGTTTTCTTCTTCTTTACTCTGTTTGCTTTTTATTACTCTACCTTTTTCTGCGTAGTTCTTTACATTATTTCAGCCATCCAGTTACACAGCGGAATGTTTGGGGACCTACAGTGCTAGAAACCGGGTTTCAATATCTCTTGTGGGCACAGCACAAGTAGTGCATTGTGTAGTTTTCTGCTTATACCCAAAAGCACAAACAAAACCATCGATTTATTCAAGTTATAAATATCTATTTGGAAATTTTAGTAAATTTGTAACTCAGTGCACTATACCTTTAACACTTTCTTTTTATCTGGCTATTTACTAGCGAATATCGAATTACTAGTATTATTGAGATTGTTTCTAAAGTTGTTCTTGTTCACATTAAAAAGAGAAGCTAGTCTTATTATTAAGGTCAAAGTTAAACAATGGACTATATATTCTTTGTTAATCACGGGTATCGAAGCTCTGTGTAAAATTACACTTACATCTAAATATCACTAGAATAAATACATCTGAATATTATGTTTAATCAGTAGGTGTCATGACATATTATTTTATATAAGTTTCTTGTTGCATATGTGTTGTGTACGTTTTTATTATCAAAACTATCAATGTGCTCAAAAATGTCTAAACTTTTATACATAAAGATTTTAAGATTACATTACGCTATTTGGTACAGCTTTGACAGGTTTATTTGTTGTTATTGTTTTTTCGTGGGGGGTTATTTATTTCTCAAACATCACAGTAAATGATAGTTCATGATCTGTGATTAAATCTTCAATGTTTTGTTAACTGCATTAAAATTAACTCAAAAAATTTTTGTGCCATGCTTTCCAACACTGTAGACAAAATCAGTCAATATAAACCTAAGTGCAGTATTGATTATACCTTAAACTCGTTTTAGAAAAGTTTTAATACAGTCATCCAATGACATGTAGCGAAAGATGCATAAAATAACATGCATAGTCTAAGATACTATTATCACTTTTGTGGTTAAGCGTATAATAATTATTTATGTAATAAAGTTATCCATTAGACTGTAAGTACATTTCAAAGTAAGTACATTTGTAGCGGAAAACGGTAACATTAGATTCACAATAAACACCAAGTTTAAGAAAAAGTAACCAAGAATCTTCTCAGAATTTCCCAAATAATCTGGTCGGTATCTTGTTTGATTATTTCGTCTGGCAAAGTTGTTTCATAGAAATTTGGAAGTGAAGAAGTAATTACATATGAAAACACGTTAAATTCATGCACCTTCTCAAAGCAAAAATAAATGAAGCTATTAAATTACATTTTGTAATAGAATCAGGGTGGATGACCTTTAGTTATAACTGCATTCCCGTTTTTTTTAATTTTCTAAATCACTTAAATGATCCTTTCTTGAAATTGGAATTTTACCATACTATGTAACCTCGTATTAATAGCGTTAAACTTATACAACTCTTTGATTTAATCACTAGCCACCCTTTGTGAGATTCGCGTGCAGAAAATTCAAAGGCTTACATTCTCTACAAACATAAGTGATGTTGTTCTGACTGTTGCTTAATAACTTAAAGACAACAGTGAAATATTTCGATTCAGTATTTTCCTAATTATTCTTCGCATAATTGGTTAATTGAGTTAAAAGTGTATAGTCGTATGTTTCCATCATGACATCGAAAGAGGAACGTTGGGTTGTTAATTTGTATTTTAAGAACTCATGCATTTTCACAAACCAGGTTTATTCATAGTTCTAACCAAGATTTGAGTGTAATTTCATACGTACTCAACATCTTCAAATGCGTTCAATGATGAGTTTCATTCATAGACTTTCTGTTTCCTAATTAATAACAGCATATATTTAAATCCATTTTGCGAAATAGTCTCATGATATATTTATTATCAAAGTAAATTTTAACCTAAGTGTCCCCCCAGTGGCTCAGCGGTATGTCTGCGGACGTACACGCTAAAATCCGGGTTTCGATACCCGTGGTGGGCAGAGCACAGATAGCCCGTTGTGTAGCTTTGTGCTTAATTCAAAACAACAACAACATTAACCTGAGAAGTTTTTAACAATGTGGGAAAATGAGTCAGCGTAAAACATATATTGTTGATTCTTACTCTCAAAAATCGTTTAAAATTTTCTATCAAATCTAAGTACAGGTGGGTCTTACGCAATACACCGTCAAGAATATATGTAACAAAAGTATTTATTGAGAAAAAGGTAGGTATTAACATAAAAGTACAACGGCCAACCCATTATATTGTTCATGCCGTCTCTTTAGTGGAGCTTTGTGCTCATCATTTATCTGTAGATTTCCAGAGCCCAACTAAATAGAAGAGTTATTTTTCTCAATTATTTTACCTAATAATGTCTTAATACCTAACTGTCCACTCATTCGAAAGTTGTTGAAATTAAAATTTTCTTCGGAATATAGATATTGCAAACATACCAACTATAGTTATTTATTATGTCTATTAGTCTATTCCTATTTCTGATACAAACTCCCTTTGACGCCTAATGAACACCGCTGTGTCAAGTAACGTTTGTCTTTAAGATATATGAAGTTCTTTTTTTTTATCATGATGGTAACTCTGCACTTATTCATTTTTCAGTTGAGTATTTTGGTTCTTTATACTTACCGATTATTTTATTTTGTACCTTAAGTTGATCGTTCTTATTATCTTTAGTTAACCTCTTTTCACAGTGTTTATATTTTTCATTAATACATGGTTTTCTGGATTGATGCATAAGCATATAAGTCCTTATATGAGGATTTCACCTCTTGTGTAGAATGACTTTCCTGCTTGTTATCACTCGAAGTCCAGTTCTAAATGTAGTAATTGTCATGTAATTCATAATACTTTCTTGATCATAGTCTGTTGATTTATAGATGTGTAAGGGTTGTTGAGTACTCCAAATAAATTCTGGAACATGATTTTGTAAAGATGTGGCCATAGCTATTTAGAAATATTTTGATGTAAAAATGGAACAAAGTAGAAATAATATGTATACCAAATAGTTCTCTCATTTGATGATTAATACTTAATATTCTTTTAGATTTCAAAATGTTAAACAGATGCAGACTAAGGAGTAGCTGGCTTTATCTTTGTATTACAAAAGTTTCACTTTTTCATTGATTTGTTTTTGTATCTCCTCGAGTTTGCCATTACAGTCTTTCTCTACATCTTCAACCCTACTATTATAAATATTCTGTATACCTACAACAGATTCGCTGGTCTTATCGCCAAACATAGTTATATTTTAATTATTTTTCAGGTATTAAATATCTTTGTTTTAATTACTCTCTTAAGTTTCCTCTCTTACTTGATTTTGCTGGTGTTGCCGTCATCACGAAATTGTAATTAATTAAATTCTATTTTATTTCCACAAAATGATTCCACTTCCAACATTAGTTGTAATATATTCTATTAGACAGAAAGATTGTTTTGGATTATTTTTAAATGAAATTCGGGCATGTAACGACGATAAATTATTTCTTCTGTAACGTTTGCTAGAGTCTATATCCTCCAGTTGACATAGCGTATTTATATACTTCTTGGTTGAAGATGTTAATCGACTCTCTATTAATTAAATCACAGAGAAATGTATGCAGTTACTCTCACTGAAATCATAAACTTAGTTAATACGTAATGAATTTCTCATTAAGTAACTCTTCACAGAGTCTCGTATTTACATCTACTAACATCCTTACCTGGCACATGAAACTCCTAGATAACTATATTTTATCTATTTTTTTACATAATATATCAAACACTCTCTAGCCAAAAATATCTTGAAATATAACTTGCAACTATATTATCATCCATCTTACTACTAGATATATTTCTATTTTATCCCAGAATTAATTATTTATCGAAATATTATTATGACATTTTATGTATCTGATCATAAATTTTAGCTTTATCATGTCGTGAAATGTTTTTGTTTAAAAGTCAGTACAAAATGTACTAGTTGATACTAGTTCGGAACACCAGCAAACATTACATAATATACATGACATCTTTACTTTATCTAGTTTCCAATATGAATATTCTTGAAAAGGCAAATTATCCAACAAAATATTTGCAAGAAATTAAAGATAAATTGTTGTATTTTAAGCTGGGTTATCTGTTGACAACTAGAATTTCCTATATACACAAAAATGTCAGTGAAAAAAGTAATATTATGTTATTAAATATCTACTAACAAATTATATTAATATTACTAAACAGTTCTCTTACCCAAGAATTGTTTCTTTGATACGTATATATTTATTGGAGAACCTGTTGGTAATGTGGTGAAAGCTACACTCTTTTGCTAATTTTAAGAATTCACCACAAGGGTTATTTCACAGATGGATTGTCAGAATATATTTACCGACGTTCTGTAAATGTAAATACTATAGTGAATAATAATGCTTTGTGAACGTTTACACTTAAAATAAAAGTTATGATATATTTGCTTAGACAGTTAGAACTTTATATGTCTGAAAGAAAAATTGAGTTATGTGTCTCATTTTAATATCAATAGAAAAATACAAGTGCATGATAACATCTCAATACATCAGAATAGACATTTTATTTTCAAAAATGAATCTAAAAATTAACATAATCAGTTTCACAACATATTCTTTAAGTTACAGTATAAGTAAAATACTAGTACCTTCTAAATTACCTTTACACTGTGAACAATACCGTGCTTCATTATTTTCATGTCGTCTGAAATTAATGAGCTCTGTGCATATACATAAGAAGGAAAAATGTCAAGATCCCCTTTAAACTATTGTATTCCAGTAAATAACAGGATAAATCATTAGGAATATCAAGTGAAAACAGAGTAATGTGATTCACCAGATCCCAGTATGCCAAATAAATTTTCGAAACATTTCGAAAATGTTTAAAAAGATTATCTAGGTAGTTGGTTAGATCACATTAGATCAAAAGGAGAATGAGTGGAGAATGTATTAGAAATAAAGCAGAAAAAAAAGTTTCATTTCTATCAGAATAATATTATCCAGCTGTAAAAAACCTGATATGCTTTTGTGATATCAAGATACAAGAACTTGAATGACATCCTGCAAGAGGGAGCTACACACACACAGTTGGAACTATCAGATAGCTTAGATGAACAAGAGAGAGAATTCTTCAAGCAAGAAAGAGAAATTATACACCAGACCCAGATGGGGTAAAATGTTACAAAATCAGAACTCTATCTTCACTAAAGCTGAGACAAAATTAGCGGAAACAATGTCAATGACGGAGAGGAAAACGGGGAAAGACTGTAGGGATGATCACTGACAGTACTATCCACATTCATATATCACCACACAATACACTGCAAGAATATATACAAATAGCAATGCCAAATGTATGAGTAAGAAAGGCTCAAAATCACTTTTACATTCTTTGTGTAACTGACTCTTTGCCCTTAGTCCTTTCGTCCTGATAAGCAGCACATCCCTCAGCTTGATATTTCGTCCAACCCTTTAATATTTGCTGCCACTTTTCTCGTAAAGAACCTGGGATTTTAAAATTTCCTGGTGCCGAGAATAGAGGGTACCCATCATTTGGGAAAATTCAAGTTGAAATTTTGTAAACAAAAATCCGACACTATAAAATCAGTTCTATCTTGCCTTGTCCTCTTCAACATATGCACAGCTAACCTTATTAATATACTTCTTGCATGCGTTTCACACACACAAATGACAGTATATTTGTTTGGTTTGAACATTGCAGAATGCTACATGAGGACTATATAACCCTAGATGCCTCTAATGTATTGATAGCAGTGAAAGAATAGAGGGATCATGCAGTCATCATCACTAACCAATAAATAGTGTGATTGACTGTCACATTATAAACATGTGTCACACAGAATTTAAACAATGATTCTTCCCCATATCCGCTTCAGTACGTGGGCTTACTTATTTGCACAATGGACTATCGGTGGTGTGTCTAACTGTGCGTACGTTTTAGACAAATTTAAATAAAAGCAGCTGATTAAAGTTTATTCACTCATGGTAACCACTTATAGATTCAATGGTTGTCATACGTACAATCCTCTCAAGGCTGGTTCCTTTACGTGATGAGTGGCCTTCTAGAGAATGTTTTGTACATTCAGTTTACCTCCTCTGGGATCTAAACATCCACCCACATGTTTGCTGTTATTGGTGATCCGTGAAGGGGAGGAGAAGATAACAGTGATTGAGCGCTCCAACCCCAACATACCACTTTGACTTTGAATTCTTGTAGGCAGACACCCTTGGGTGGCCCACTCAGAGTCGATCTGCTGGTCCACTAGGACTAGAATCAACCGAGTACCAGTGTTAGACGGTCTTAGTGTGTGTTATGGACATTGTATCTAATGCTGGTATTTGAGTATAGTGCTTATGAAACTCTAGCATTACTGCAATGTCCTTGTTTGACATTGTATTGCGTTTCCTTGTAGGACTTCATAATTTATGGCGTCAATAAGCACTGAAATTTATTGTCTTTATTATAGATATCCTCATTCCTGATAAAAATAAATAAAAAAAATCAAAAACAGTTTATTGGAAAACAAACACGCAAGGACGAGTCTGTTGTACAGCCACAATAAAAGGCAGCTTCTATACATTGACCTCTAATTGTGCATTCCTTGTACGAGTAATTCTTAGAGCATATGTTCCCATTTTTTATTCAAAATGGATTAAAAGTGCTTGCTGGCTCCCCCAATTTAAAGTGTTTCACCAACACATCGAATATCCACTTGCAAATACGGAATTATGATGCTTACGCGTGTTCTAATATTGACGTTTAAAACACCATGTCTTTCTGCTACAGTAAAAGCACACTATCTGAACTGTAAGATATGACAGTCCATTTCGAATCCTTTCAGGTGCTTCCACTGTCAGTGGTTTGGTCATTCGAAGACACCATGTCGTGGTTTTTAACAAGTGCTCGTTGTGGTGAGAAAGACCACGACGCATACAAGTGTAAACTGGAACCACACTGTGTTAACTGCAGTTATTATCACTCATCTTACTATAATTTTTATTCTAAGTGAGTGGAAAAGAAAACAGTGCAAAGCGTGAAGACTATAAACAATGTCTCCTACGCAGAAGCTAAGAAGTTATTGTCTCCCACTCTGTCTCAGACATATGCTGGTGCACTCCTTGCCATTGCTACAGTGGGAGTGCAGACAGATCTCTCTGTGCCTCCAGCAGAGTCGTTTTCAAAACATGTGAAGAGTCATTTGCTCTTCATGGTTGAAAGAGTTAACGAATTCACAACGACTTCAATGTCTATTGCCGCCACTCCTTTCAGTGACTGCCTACGACACCTTACTTTGACTTCAGGTTTGGGTGTTTTCTCGATTCCATTCTCTCCTTCAGCCCCTAAGTCACTGGAATCTTCATCTATTGACAGAGACCTACCCACCTTTGTAACCATCAAGACACGGGCAGAACGATCGGTTCTTTTCTTCTGGGCTGATCTATGACTATATTCACACCTTTATGCTGGTGGAACTAAACCTTGATCTTCATTGGTCTGGCACTACATCACTTGGGCCTGATGATATTCACTACACGATGTTGTGCCATATCTCTCCTACTTCTCTTGCTATTCTTCTGGTTGTTTTTAACTGAACCTGGCCGAATGTTTTTCCTAATGTTTGGCATCTTGCTATTGTCCTCCTTTTTCCTAAACTTGTGAAGAATTTCAAGATTCCTTCAAGATATCAAACAATTGTTTTAACGAGCTGCCTCTGTAAGATCTTAGAAAGAATGGATAATGCTCGTCTTGTTTGATTCTTTGAATTAAACATCTTCTTGCACATCAATTGTGGATTCTGATGAGAATGATATACAGTGGGGCCACCAAGTTCGACTTGAAATGTCAATAAAGAGTCTTTCACAAGCGACAACATCTTTTTTTCATCTTGAGATAGAGAAAGTTTATGATTACACGTGGAAGAAATGGTATCCTATGAGATCTCCACTCATAAGGGTTGCGTGGGCATTTATCCGTTTTTATAACACATTTTTAATAGGCTGTCGATTTTATATCCGTGTGGACTCAATGCTTTTTGGTTCTTTCTCACAGGAACTTGTGTCTCTCAGGGCTGTATCTTGAGTGCCACACTTTTCATTATCAAGATAAATGCCATCAGTGGAAAAATCTTCCTATAGTTGCAAGTGGTCTCTATGTCGACGAATTTCACATCTCGTGTCGGTCATTGGGCATAAGGTTTATTGAACAGCAGTTAAAAACTTCCCTCAGTAGTTTACTGATGTGGACCACAGCATGTGTTTTTATCTTTTCTCGCTCTAAAACAATTTGCATATCCTTCTGTAACCAATGGAGTATTCTCCCTGATCCCGAGCTCCGTCTCGAAATAATTTTTGGGGCTTGAATGTAACTGTAAAGGGACCACACATCAAGCAGCTACGGGTCAAGTGTTCTAGGCCTCCGAAAATCCCCTGTGTCCTCTCTTCCACCTCTTGTTCTTTGCTAGAAACTCTATCGTTCCCTCATTCGATCGAAACTCAACTATGGGTCTCTGGCTCTGCCAAAAATTCTGTACTCAAAATGTTGGACCCTGTTCATCATCAGTAACTTCGATCCTGCACAGGGGAATTCTACACTTCTCTAGTTTGTACACTGAGTCTCATGAACCGCCTTACGCCTTTGCGATTTGCAATTGCTTCAAAACTTCGATTGTTACTACCACATCCCATCTGGAGTTGTGTTTTCTTTCTTCAGTGGGTCATGCTCTTTTTCCGAATAAATGGTTTTCTATTGTTTCAGTTGCAACTTTGTTTAGTTTTAACATGATTCCTTTTTTACGTATTTTAATATTTTTACTTCTAATTTTACCTTTTTACCGATTGCTTAGCACAGTTATCTTAGTTGCTTTGTGGCACTAAACACCAAACACCTTTTTTTGGAGAAAATGATATCACTTTCGGATTCAGCGTACAGGAATTACTAGTGAACATGTAAAACGTTCAAGACAATAAAACCATCGAAGGCCTGCGGTATTAGTTGATTAGAAATACGCGATTAGAAAATATGTCTATTCTTAGTAGTATTTCAAAATTGTTGAAAAGGAAATGTTATTTTATCCATCCTAAAAGTCGACTCATTAATACCTTACATAACAAAATCGTTTATCTTTGTGAGTGCTATTAAAAAAAATATTAACTTCAGTTATAATATAACTTCACATTCAATGTTTCGTTTGCATTCCAAAACGTGAACTCAACCCCGTATCTAGAACACACATCCTGTCATAAGTATAACTTTTGAACTACTCGGACTGGTCGAATATAGGGATGATATGATGCAAGAGATAAACACGCCCTCGAGTGACGAAAATGGAAAGAGAAACGGAGTGAGAACATGATAAATCGCTGCTTTAAGCACTCTAATAACGAAACTTATTTAAAATATTTGTATCTCGATACGCATCGCAAAAAAACGATAAAATGAATAAAATAACTACAATTCGAAATTTGTAAAGTTTTTTCGAAAGTTATATAATTTTGCTTCCTATGTAAGAATTATAAGTAAAGAAACGCTTTTAGTTTCTCATGAACTTGTTTATTTGTTTGTTTGTTTTTGAATATCGCGCAAAGCTACACGAGGGCTATCTGTGCTCGCCGTCCCTAATTTAGCAGTGTAAGACAGCCCCCCAGTGGCTCAGCGGTATGTCTGCGGACTTACACGCTAAAATCCGGGTTTCGATACCCGTGGTGGGCAGAGCACAGATAGCCCATTGTGTAGCTTTGTGCTTAATTCAAAACAACAACAACAACAACAGCAGTGTAAGACTACAGTGAAGGCAGCTAGTAATCACCATCCACCGCCAACTCTTGGGCTTCTCTTTTACCAACGAATAGTTGGATTGACCGTCAAATTATAACGCCTTCACGATTGAAAGTGCGAGCATGTTTTTTGCGACCTGGATTCGAATCCACTACCCTCGGATTACGAGTTAAACCTCTTAATATACTTGGCAAACTAAACATATCACGTGAATATTCAAATTGAAAATTTTAAGCATTTAAATAAATTGGTCAGAACGTAGCATTCTATTTTTTGTTACAGAAATAGCAACAACTAGTCATGAAATAAACCAAAAGGAGCCACTTAGTCGATAACTCCGACTTATGTTACTGCTTTTTAATAAACTAAGCAGGACCTGGCATGACCTAACGCGTTAAGGCGTCGCTTTGTAATCTGAGGGTCACGGGTTCGCGCCCGAGTCGCGTCAAATATGCTCCCCCTACCAGCCGTTGGGGCGCTATGATGGGATGGTCAATCTCACTATTCGTTGGTAAAAGAGTAGACCAAGAGTTGGCGGTAGGTGGTGATGACTAGCTGCATTTCCTCTAGTCTTAAACTGCTAAATCAGGGATGGCTAGCACAGATAGCCCCCGAGTAGTTTTGTGCGAAATTCCAAAACAAACAAACAATTTAACTGAACAAAAAAAAACTTTCGAAATTTCTATTCTATATAATTAACTGTTTTTCTTTTAAGCGTACAGAATCTTGAAATTCTTAGTCTCATTCAATTTACCTTAACCATTTGACAAATACTACAGTTTGTCTATTTTAAAAAGCTTGCAGCTCCTCAAAAGTTTTGTTGCAATTTAATTTAATAACACTATAAGAAAATAAAGTTATGAAAGCTAACACTAACATAAGTTTTATTCTGAAAGAAAGTTGTAGCAAAAAATGATAGCTCGTGCTTTGTTTCATTCTGCAAAAAGAGTTTACAATTAACAGAAAAATCGTTATTTCATATTTTCTAGGCGTTACAGGAAAAGCGAAATCTTGAAGTTTTACAAAACTATAATTCTGAGTTCGATCACTCATTTTTATTCATCTTTAAAACCTTTATCAACATGTGATATTTAAATGCTTATTCGAACAATATTTATCTAATATATGCTTCCATAATAATAATTCTTTCCCAATTTCAACAGAAAGCAATGCTACAAAAATATTTTTATGTTTATAACCTTGATAAATAAATAGTTTTAACGATTCTTTAATATTATTTACCAGAACTTTTATTCTTAGTGAACAAATGTTTTATATTTAAAATAATTTACTTATTGTAATCAAACCGTACTTAATACGTAATACAAACAGAACGAAAGTAATTATTGTTTCCCGTTATAGAAAGGAGTCGAGTGTACCATTTAGTAAAGGATAGAGTCAAGATATCATATATTATAAAAATTAAATTAATTTCTCATATATTCTCTTTTTTACCTATGTGGCAGTATTTGTAATCTGCCTCTGTTGATGGGGTACCAAAAAGGAACAGAAGTGAGGATCAAGGCGGTGTATTGAAAAATATTATTCGTATACCAGTGTGGAATAAAACAAGTTAGATTTCCCTCAAGTCCACAGTTTACGTATTTCAACAAATACATCAGCCTCAAATCAAGACTTTCATAAAGTTTCTAATTCGTTATTTGATTTGAATATTTCCCAGTAAATCCATTCATTAGCACGTACACACTAGTTTCAAAAGAAAGAACAAAAGAAATATATACGTTTACTCGACTATTACTCATCGCTAAAACACAAGCGCGATTAATTACATTAAAAATATTCATTTTTTTATTTTAGTTTTTCAGTAGAGATATGCCACACAGCGTTCTTTGTAGGGCATAATTAATTATCATTTCTGTCACTTAAGTAACAGCACCTTATCATCAATCTATTTTTTCACTTTACAATGGTCAGCATTAAGCTAAAAGGAAATGTTTCAACAAAAAAAACGTGACAAAAAATTAATGAACATATAATATATACTTAAAGCGTATTAGATTGTATTTATAATACCACTGCTGAAATCGAATAAATCTGTTTTTGCTTATTACTGGCCGTCCAGTGGCTCAGCGGTATGTCTGCGGACTTACACGCTAAAATCCGGGTTTCGATACCCGTGGTGGGCAGAACACAGATAGCCCATTGTGTAGCTCTGTGCTTAATTCAAAACAACAACTTCTCAGAAATAGTACACAATATTTATCAAGATATTTTCGTTTCACTTTGTCAGAGACTGTCGAAAAATTTTAAACACAGTTCATCGTTTATTGAAACCCGGAGGATATTTACTTGTACTAGGTGTGGCTTTCACTCCTTCATTTTACGTTTGGTCAGAGATCTCAGCAATGGAACAAGGACAAGGTTATTTTAAGGTAAAAGTTTATCGTATGATTCACAATTCAAAACAACAACAACAACAGCTTATTACTGTGCTGTTTCTGAACTAAGTTTGTACATTACATCTTAGGCTTAGACTTCGTCTGAATTAGATACAGTTGGTAAGCAGCCGACTTAGTCCTGAACTCAGACACGACATGAATGAAATAATTTATCGTAATATTGATATTCTTTAACGGAATTAATTTAATAAAAATGCATTAAACGTGTTTTTTGAGAAGCAAGTTAGTGTAGTATGTTTAATAGTATAACTGATAAAAGTAATAATCAATTATTTTTAAAGGTTTTTAACAAAACTAATTGGAACAGAAAAAACATATTTTAGCTAAAAAGGCAAATGCTGAATTAATTGTAATTCTAAACAAACAAGAAGCCTATAGAATAATGTTAAGTTAATCAAATGATGCACTTTGTCGAAAAGAGAAGTTGTCATTTTTACTTTATCATGGTAATTGAAAAAGTGCTGTCCTATAAATGATAACTTCCTCAACCTATACAAATACGTAAAATGTTATTTTTAAAAGTTGAATGCCTTGAACATTTTTATCCACACCAAGAGAACCTCAGGCTAAAAGAATTTAGGAACCACTGACCTAAGTAGGTGAAGTTATATCATTTTACAAAAGTGAAAAATTGTTACCAGTAGATAAAATCCTGAAATTTGAAAATCACTAGTGTAAGCTTATTAAGAATACCTGTAACTATCATAAAGTTAGTCTGGTTAATACTTTCATTCTTCAAATTAATGAGATATTAATGCATCTAGTTTTCCAATATGCAAAGAAAAATTATATATGTATTTACATTAAGTGACATACGCCTTCATGGAGTTAACATAGGACCCACATTTGAATAACTTTAGAGGCTAATATCCGAACACAGATTCCTACATAATTCCCCACGGATCATTTCTAAGATTACAGAGACATTTTTTTTTAAATAATGTTATTTGTATATATTTATAGAAATTATGTATATTGAATTGATAGTCCCCATCGACAAGTAACGAGCATTAAGTTAACACAATGTTTTTATATAACGTAATATTATAATATTAGTACTAAAAATATAATGTTAAGGGTTCGATTTAGAAAGATAATGGGTATATTAATGAAAGCAGAAGTTCAAAAGTTTAATTAGATTATTTTTGAAATAACAGTAATAAAATCCTATTAATCCAAATAGTGTTTATTGAAATAAAGTAAATAACCACCAGTTATCTAGTAAACAACAGAATATCAACTTTAGAAAAAAGTATAACTCACAAAAACAAATACAGAAGTGTAAAGATGTGCAAAGTTGTGTAAAGGAACGTCACATGAATGATATATATCATCTTAAATCGTTCTGTGAGATCTTTTGAACACAACATTTTGGTTTGATAGACAAACCGTATAAACATTTGCCCTCTTGATGGCAATATCCATGCTCCTTTAGAAATATAAAAGATTGCTGGAATTAATATTCTGGAAAAAGGTGGATAGATAAACCAGAAATAATCTGTGTAAGGGTAAATATAATTAGTATTCTTAAATGTATGAGACTTAAGTGCGAATCAATAGCTCTGAAAACAATATATTTAAGATTAGTATTGGTAAAGATAGGTTATAGTTGTCTCCTTACTGACTGATAAGGAAAAAAACGAAGCTTACTTCAGATACAAGGGCAGTAGCTATAAAGTCTAAAGTGGAAATATTCAATTTAGAAAATCCGAAGATTTATTTCTCACGGGAATTTCTCCAGAATACACCACTTTATTAAATATTGTATAAGCTCAAAATGTACGCGAAGTATTCTTGATGGCATCATATCCAAGAGAGAAAGGTTCAGGCCAAATAACAAATAAATTTCTTTAAAAACATGGAAAAGATTATCTTTCAAGGGAAATTGGTCAGTAAACCATTGGTTCTTAGCGGAGGATGACAAGAGAGCTTATGAACAAAGATAACTACACTGATGATAGATAGTTAAAGTTACTTAGAACTTATATCTGAACTAGAATTATACCTTCCTTAGGCAATACACTTTTCTGCAATTAAATGGAAACTTGGTTAAAACTAACATTTGCAGTCAGAAGGTTGACGTGGGAACGACGTTAAAGGTTTGATCATGGATATTTAGATAGGGCATCATAGTACGAAGAAGTTGTTTTACAGAATAATGAAGAAGAAGAAATGTAAATCTCGTCTTCTAAGAATTTTAAAGTTAAATAACAAATGTGAAATATATGTATATACAAAATGATAGTATTATAAAAAATTATATGGGGAATTGAAAAATAAAACATTTGCAAATAACCAAACAGAATCACCCAACCTTCATCAAGTAATAGTAAATATTTTTACAAATGTATTAGAAAAGTAACAATTAAATTACTGGAAATAGTTATTTAAAAAGTGTTTTTACTCTTAATCCTGTGTTTTATTCTAAATCAGTATCGTTATAGTACAAATGTTACTTTAAATCTAATATCTGTTTATTTTGAGCCCCCCAGTGGCTCAGCGGTATGTCTGCGGACTTACACGCTAAAATCCGGGTTTCGATACCCGTGGTGGGCAGAGCACAGATATCCCATTGTGTAGTTTTGTGCTTAATTCAAAACAAAAGTTTATTTTGAGATCAATATATTTATTTATTTTTACTTAGATTTCAAACACTGGGTTTATACGTATGAGTCCTAAGACTTACCGCTGAACGACTGAAGAGCTCCATTAATATGATACAAAGAATAATCTTAACTCAAAGTTTATGCGAAACGTATGGAAATTTCAGCTATTTCACTATGTTGGAAAACTGAAAACATTCTGTGAGCATTCATGTGAAAAATATTACATGTTACAATAAACTGATCAAAACGAAAAGAGATGATAATGCTTTGTTCCAGGAATTTCAGCAACTAAAAGTAAAATATGTCATTATAAAAACTATTTTATGTTAACCTCGACATATCTTACTCATGTGTTGTATCTTTTCCTCAATTTAGACAAATGATTTTGAAGTTTATTTTCCTTAATTAGTTGGATTTCTGTCTAGATTATATAATCGTTAAAATATTCAAGGTTCTTATCAAAATAATTAATATCACATTTATTTTATATTAAATTATTTTTTGAATATTATTTGTGAGTAGTTCAGGAGCTTTACGTTTTTTTTTAAGTTAATAATATTTCTGTAATTACTACGTATCCAACAGTAAATCTTGCGGCCACTGAATAGTTGTCTTGGATTGTTATATAATTGTACTGCATTACCTAATCTTGACTCACTCCGTGTTGCATTTGGAATTAATTTTGTATCTACTCTTAACTTACTGCATTTGAGTTATCTGTTTTATATCTTAGTTTTTGTTTGAATTAAGCACAAAACTACACAAAGTTTTCACTTCACCACGGGTATCGAAACCCAGTTTTTAGCTTTGTAAGTTCAAAAATATGCCGCTGTGCCGTCGGGGGCGTTAAAACTTACTACGGAAATGCGTTAATATGTTTCTAAAATTTATTCTTTTTCATTTTAAGAGCCTTAAATGGCAATAAATTAGATTCTAATAGTTTCAGGCACGTATGTAACACAATTGGTGTAATATAAAAAAAAAAAAAAAAAAAAAGACGTATCATACGTAGTTGGTGTGGCACAGGAAAATATAGCTAATAAAAAGACGTATCATAAGTAGTTGGTGTGACACAGGAAAATATAGTTGATAAAAAAACGATCCCATACATTAAAAGTTAGAATCACAACTTGTTCGAGCAGAAAAGATAAATAATGTAATTTATATATAACAGACTAATTTATCTAAACCTTTTTCTCTCTTGCTATTAAATGGAGAAACATATATTTGAATCGTGCCAATGAACAGTAACTAGCACTACCGTAAATCATTAAATCATATTCTGAATTAAGTAACCAAAGATAAATTCGAAACATAAAATAACTAGTTATTTTCTCTGCACTCCTCTATAAGATACACATTTCAGATATGATGAACTGACTTTATTACACTGAAAAATACTTTTCTCTTTTTTTCTCTACATTTACAGCTAGTTTGTTTTTGAATTTCTCGCAAAGCTACACGAGAGCTCTCTGCTCTAATCGTTCCTGATTTAGCAGTATAACACTACAATGAAGCCCGCTAGTCATCAGCAATCAACTCTTGGCGAACAAGTTTCGACCTTCTACGTAAAATATTTTCTAAACCCAAACGAGCCGATTTTACATATATAGTGGGATTGAGTGGAACATTATAACTCCCCCATGGCTAAAATGGCGAGCATGTTTGGTGTCAAGGGGTTTTGAACCCGGGACCCTCGTCATGCCGTACCTTACTGTTTAAGATATTTTAATTTGGCTTTATGAGTTACTTTGTTAAAGTCGAAAATTTTAACACGCAACTCAAGTAGTACTAATTTATTTATTGTAGGATTCTCAAGAGTTTTCTAATAGCTGCTGAACAGTTAAGATTTAAAATAAATTTCCTGAAAAATTTGCTATGTTATCTGACCAATACTATTGAAGCAAAGTATAATAAAATATATCAAAATTTGAAAATGAATTTTATTTGAGCGCATTTGTAAGTGAATCTTTTTAAAAATGATTTGATACAATATTTGGCTCAATTTGTTAATTTTATCCAATGATGTGGGGGAAACGCTTGACAAACATTTACCAGTTATTTATAAATTACTAGCTGTATGAACCAGAATTGCCCGAATTTTAGAAAAAGCGGCAATATACTTCTCTACGTCTCAGTTTCATTCTTCGATAAGTGAACAATATTTTGTGAATTTGCGGAAAGAAAAACACCTCAAAAACAACAACCTTAGGTTTCGTTTTTGAAAATAAACTATGAACCTAAATCCTGGCTTTCTTATGAATGATGTTTTTTATTCTTCCTTCATTAGGAAGAGTAAGTAAACACTTAAGGAAAATATTTAGCTCGTGTTATAGTTATGCATCAATGAATACCAGATCTGGCGAACGGTATAAGTCTAGTTCTGTTTCCTCCCACACCACCATTTCACCTCCACAAATATTGAAATTTCAAATCTAGACATGTATGCAGTATCATATTAAATTTGCGATAACGTAAACTTAATATATTTTTATGAATGTTATACCGTATTCCCATTATGACATTGATGTATGAAATATAGTACAACCAAAATGCAATCTTTTATTAATAAAGTATCGAAAGAAAAACACCCTGAGAAAAAAAAATAGAATAAAACACACTCGCTTACTTAATTTTAATCTAATTTTACACAGAGAGTATTATAATGTTAGCCCTCCTCCTTTCACGTAGCCTGTTTCAGTTTTTATGGTAGACAACACAATTTTATTGTACAGGCGAGGCCTGTTGTTTGCTTCTTCGCTCTTTTGTGAGTGAGGTTAAATACATAAGTACTAGTATACATATATATAATTAATTATATATTAATAAATAGGCTTGTCTACTGTAATGATAATAAAAATATGTACAATTTTCAGGCTCAACTTATCTTGCGCGAATTAAAAAAACAAACAAACCTACATACACCTTTATCCCTAATTATCTTAAATACGGTAAAAAAAGCGGGTATGGAAGGATGCAAATATGACTGCTCTGCCCTTCAGGAATATCATTTGATTCCCGGAGTTCAAATGCAATCCATTAGTTTTCCATATTTTGCTGGTAATTGTAGTTTGTTTGATTTAGCTTCAAGTCAAGATTATAATATTTTATTTTTACCCTGGTTTTCGTCTTCCGCATATCGTGATTTAAAATTTTAATCTTAACTTTTAGGTAGACGTCAGAATGTATGAAAATGGAAAACTGTTTAACAAGACGATTCTTTAGAGAGTGATAAATGCGAAGATGTCTTTTCACATTTATTTGGTGATAAATACGAGTGTAGATTACTAGCAGACAAAAGAAGCCGGAGAGTGTTCGTCAAATATTACTGTAGATTTTCTGTATTGACGAGAAAGTTCCTCGTGCAAAGTTTCAGAATATACAGTTCCGCTTATATACACATTGGTCATCATTTTGAAAAGCATAGCTTCGTATAAATGTATGTGTATGATACATGTACATTCTAATTATGCAGTGGCGTTGAATAATCATGAAATACTAGTGCATTTACTTACAGTTTTTGTTTTGCATGAAACGCTTTAAAATATGTGTTAATCTTACTGACAAATAAGGGTACTTGTGACTTTGTATATTCCACTTTTTTCGTAACTGTTTCAAACTTCCTTTACAGTTCGTGAAGTATACTGGTATGGACAAGAACAGTTAGTTTTCTCTCACTAAGTTTTAAAACCCGCGATTTTCTCTGGCCAAAGATGTGTGCACAATCCCTTTCATAAATAAGTACTCATGACTCGCGATTATATGGCAATGAAGAGAGAAGGGGCGCCCAAACGTTACACAGACAGGTTTTAGTTGGGGTCCTGAGTTGCTCGCAATGAAGAGAGAAGGGACGCCCAAACGTTACACAGACAGGTTTTAGTTGGGGTCCTGAGTTGCTCGCTGGTTGGGTAAGAAATGTCTTGCTGCGCAGAAAAAGGTTAGAATACTTTTCTAAGTTTCTATATCTTTGATTTTCACTTTAAAAAGTTAGAGTAGCATCTACAATAACACCTTTTATCCAAATTTTGCATGAAATTAGTCATAAAGACATTTTTATGAGATATTTGTATGTCATGTAGAACATGCAAGTTTCTTTGGCGCGCTCCACAGGGGCTCGGCAGTAATCTTAAGGATTTGTAACGTTAATAATCGTATTACTATCCAACGTGGACAGATAACGGATAGCCAGTTCTATAGGTTAGCGCTTAATAACAAACATACTAATGATCGTTTATGGTTAATTTCTATCATATTAAATGTTCGTGCTCTCGTGTGATGCATGGAGAATTGAGTTGTCGAGTCTGTCATGTTTCTTCCTTATTCTTTTCGTGGAACAGAACTTTGAGCGTGTATTAATCCTATGTCACAACGGGCTCAGATCACAGAATTTTTAATTCTCGATCACACATTCAGTTTTTAAGCTTATGTATAAAGTGCATTGAAATAGATGACCAAACATTCAAATACAGCTCGGCTGGATGCTTTGCAACGTCTCACGAACTTTATTTAGATTGGTAGAATTCTTTACCGGGAACTCCACCAATGTGACGGCGAAAAGTCCAAGGCTTTCCAACGGTAAAATCAGGCGACAAAGTTCTCAATGTGTCTTTGCTCTGATAAACCGGGCTGACTACTGTTTTCCGGAACGATAAAACAAAGTTATAAGAAAAATGTTTACCTATCTTAAAAAGTACACTGTTACTCACGTGACAATAATAAAATACCATTTTTAAATGGGTTCTTATATGCTTAATGTTAAATTTAAGTTTGTTTCTGTTTTAAACATAAATCGGTGTTTGTCCAATATAAATACACAACAAACGGACAAAGAGAATCAGTTATATTCGGTATATCGCTTGTAAAAGCCGCTAAAGTTCAAGTTCGCTCAACATTTGGGCTTATTGTGTCCAGTTATAGAAAAGGAAATAATTTACACATAACTACAGAAATATTACGTATACTTTATATACACACCTGATATTTCCATTTGAGAGTCATGCGTAGAGTAAAATGATGTTTATGTATGTGGTTTGTAGTGAAACAATCCGACTTATAACTTTTCTTTGATATTAAATCCATTTTTTCCTGGTCTCAGCTCTTTTAACCACTGTCGCTAGAGTTTAGACCCATAAACTCACATATAGTACTGAACAGTTGTCTTAATTCATGAATTTGTTTTCCCATTTATCATTTACACACAGAGCGTGTGCATTCTTATAGCTAGACCACATTCGACTATCTGCTGTTACCACCGAAAGGGGCTCGAACACCTGATTTCAATGTTATAAATCTGATAAATTACCATTGTACCACCAGGTACGTTAATCTAAGAGAAGAATCCCACTATGTAATTTCTTATTACTATCCAAGTTTGCTCTTGTGGTTTTGGAGATAGATATAAAGTATTATTTTACTAATATTTGATAAATAAACATACAGAAGATCGAGTCTGTATTAATATTAAAACCATTCTGTCATGTTTCATGCTGTCTGTACTATCAACATTGTTTAATTAAATCCTTTAATACGGTTTTTATTTGATGTAGTAAACAACCTTTATCTGTTTAACAGGGAATAATTAATTTCATTCAAAGACCACAGTTGCCTTGTCACTTTTTAAAAAAAATAAATTAATTCAGTGAAACTTCTTAACAATAGATTAGTTTGACTAATTTTTATTAAAAAATAATTCAGTCAAACTTCTTAACAATAGATTATTATTGATATACATTCAACCACAATTACTGGTGTTTTGCTATGTTGTTGACTTACGAACTGTATTACTGAAATCAGAATACGAACCTTGTGTTTCATATAATAGCTTGTAAACACTCTAACATGTGTTTTATTTTTAAAAAGTAAAAACAATAGGTTTATAACACAATAATCTGGTTCTTATGTCTGCAGTAGGCAGAGAACAGATAATTCATTGTGTATCTTTGCACTTAATAAAACATAGCTTTCAGTAGTGTTGTGAAATACTGAGATACTTGTTTCGACTGTTTACTACTATCAATGCTGAATGATACCAATTGCTAAATCTACGTTAATTGATCCAAACCTTATCTAAGTATCGTGTAAACAATATTTAACTGTTCCATATGCTGTCAAATATTTATTCTAACTGATCTGTTCCCAAGTAATTTTCCATCACGTGCAAACCTTGTGATCTTATGTTTATATTAATACTCTCACAGAATGCAAACAAGTTTCTTGATTTTATATAGAGGTTAGCTAATTAAACATGTTTTTTGTCATTTTTTTTCAGCAGGGTAGTGGTAGACGAGTGAAAATATTGCCCTTTCCCTATATATAAATGCAATTACGTTCTCATTTGTATAAGTTCTCTGAACTCTATTGATTCAAACTACTAACTCTTTTGTTCTAATATAATTATAGATTTTAAAACAATTAACGGTTATCCTTAAAAAATTAATACTAATTTCAATACTAAACTTCCATTTTTATATGCTCGAAATGTACGATAAATTATAATTATATATATATATATATATATATTACTGTTTAACCAAGGACCAGGGTACTAAGACAGCACGGAAAATACAGAAGGAAAAAATACATTTATTAAGTTACAAAATAATAAATAACAAATTAAAACGAAAACTGAATCGTCGGCCATACGTTATAAAAGTGAAAGTAAGTTATCACAATTCGGTTCAAACTAAATAGTTTAAAGTAAGTTGTGGGTGTTATTGACTAGTTACTGTTTCTCAGCCGAAAATTAGAGACTGTCAATGCAGATATTCAGTAAAAACAACAACGACGATAGAAATAATATGGATAATTTAATTTAAATATAACCAATCTAAATGTCGTGACAAAAATAATAATATAATTAATAAATATATTAATTTAGTTAGCGACAAAATGTTATAAGGTATACAACTCGTAACAATTATACCAACAGCTTAAATTAGTAGGGCAAATTACTTATAGCTCACTATTACCTTCAACAAGCTATTAACAAAATATTTTGAGTAAAAGTAAAGAAAACCGTATATTTAACATAGGAATCAAACACATTACATCTACTTTATCTGTTATTAACAAGGTCATTCTCCTAACACGATGGTTATCAGAAGTTGATACGTTATATTTATATCAACAAACTTGTTCATAACAGTTGATACAACAGCGTGAGGTGGAATAAGTAGTTAAAATATGATTTTCATCTATTTGATTTATGTTAAAATAGACCAGAATTAGAATAGGGATTTTTAACATTATATTTATTTTGCATTGTATACCTTAATTAAACTTGTTAATAATTTAGAAAAACTATTAAAAATTTAGTTCAGACATGAAATTTCTAAAAGGTAGATATGTTTAGTGAAACGTTTGAACTCATTCTTTCTTGATGACAAGAAGCCCAAACCCGCTTGAAACAAAAATGCATCTCAGTACGGGTGGCAAAACTGTTAAAGTTTTATTGATAAGCAGAGGACAACGTTTTGACCTTCCTAGGTCATCTCAGTTCATCAACCTGAAGAAATGAGAAGTTTATAACTTCAAAATCAAAAGTGAGTTTTATAAAAAAAATAATATAAACTTGAATATTTCATTAACATTATATTAACGAAATTTTTTTCCAGTGTAAGTTTACGTAAGTTTGAGTTCTTTAAGAAAGTCTTCATAATTATGTACAAGAATATCACCAATAAGCACAAGCATGGCTGTATTGCACATAGTGAATGAACTTCGTTCAGCCATCGAAAAGGTCAACGACGCACAAATCAAGGCCACATTCCGAGAAATAATTAATACCATGCTACGATTATTGCAGCAGTTTCTTTTCTTGCATAAGTGACTCCAAAACACCATGAGAACTTCAAGTTATGCGAAACCTTAGGATGGCTAATAATATGGTTGTCTGTTTAAAATTTCTCATGCAAGAAAGGAACGTTCGGAGAAATGCTGCGGAAATGGCATACCTAACAAATATAACTTTTTTTTTCTTGCTACGACATGTTTGAGATAAAAACCTTAAGTTTAGGTATTTTAGAAAAAATAGTGTATTAGGATTAAATATGAGTAACATTAGCAAAATCATATCGTATCGATCACTATTATGAGTTAACAAGAACAATGTTTTTAAACACTGGTTTTATATTTCATGGACTAGAGTGTTTAGTAGCCATAATGAGTGTGGTTAATGTTGTTTCCTGACTGCAGATTCAACATGTTCAGACTGACCTTGCATACTTGAGTTTATATTCACGATGACACACATGGGGCAATAAGTTTGGAAATATATTCTCGGAAAAACAGTGAAACTCTCTTTAAGTATGAAGATCATTGCATGTTTTAAAATGTGTTGCATACTGAGCAATATGTATCAATATTTTGAAAAAAAATAATTTTATATTTGTGTTTGTTTTAACACAAAGTTACACTAAAGGTTATCGATTCTATGTCTGCGTTGGAGATCGAACTTGGAGAAAAGGAAAAGAAGTCATTCAAAGAAATAGACTCTACACATGATATTAAAGTGAAAATATAAAAGTTTGATAAATTTAAAACTTCTCTGTTCTCTTGTTTATGAATGTCAATATGACTTTCTAACATTTAAATCTTAAACTTATTCTCATGTACTGTTTGAAAGTCGATTTTTCCAATACTTATAAAACATATGAATATCAGACAAAATCGTGTTTCATTATCTACTACCATGATATATAATAAACAAATATATATCGTCTTCATAAAAGACTTCGAGTATTATTACATCTTTTTTATGTAATCTAAGCATCCAACGACAGTTCATGTATGTGTTATAGCACTATATTTTCACCCTTTTGTTGTAAATAGCTTCACTCAAGTTATAAAAGAATTCTGAAATATAAAGTAAGAAAGTTATGAGAAAACTAGTAACGAACCCATTTTTCTTAGAAGTGCTCATAAATAGTTGCGGTTTTAAACGTGTTACAGGTCTATGACTTTCAATGATATGCCCACTCTTAATTCTCGGTTGCTCTCCGCTGATTTAATAGTGTGATATGATATGACACCTTACTCTTGTAACGCTCTCACAGCCCAAACTGCGAAGCATATTTTGTCATAAAATGTCGCGAACCCCGAATCCTTGTTTTTACAATCCAAACGCGTCAACGCCTGAAACGAGTGTGTAAGTAACGCGTTAAACTATTGACTGCTTTAAGTGGATAATTTTCAAAAAGAAAAATGAATAAATGTAATTTTAGAATATTTTTTTAAATACAGAAACATGATGAACTACTTGCATTCTGTATATCGAGATGGATTTGAGTTTTACAAAACCTTAACCTTACCACTGACGCATCGACTAATATGAAAATAATATAAATAATTACTGAGTCAGTGAAGATCACATATATCACTTTTGCTTCAAGTAATGTAGTACCTTCTAAATAATGTACAATGTATTGTTTTCCTGAGAACAATGGTAGAAAAAATAGGAGTACGTAACCGTAAAACCTAAATGAAAAATCACAGGATATATTTGATTAGGTGAACATTAAAATGTTAAAAATCACGGTCTGACAAGTTGCGTCAAGGATTCTTACGCTGACTTTTAAGATGGTTGAATAATTCATGTGTAAAATTCTTATAACTACTTCCGGGGATATCAGAACAAAAGAGACATACTTCATATAACAGGTGTTAGACGACTGGAACGGATATACGTTAATTCATACAATGTGATTATCAGTCTAAACCCGTTGGAAACATTTGGTCAACTAAAATATATTGTGTAGAGAAAAACAAAAGTGTTTAAGTATCATCCATGCTTTTACTGCACTGTAATGTTTCATGGATATGTTGATTAGTGTATAAGCTTTCTTAGCAGTTTTTATTTAAGTTTTAATTGAGTGTTTACATAATTATTCCCAATGCTGTATATGAAGCTACTGATCGAAGTAAACAAATTTATCAAAACTTCTAACAATAATAAATATTTTGTTGAGAGAAAAATGATGGAGCTACTTTTTAAACTTAATTATCCTAAAAAAAATAAGGTTTTGACTTACTCCACCTGGGAGTTTAAAACATGCAAAGTAATATTTTGCATTAATAATTTTTAATTCAGAAAGATGGATAAAAAAATGTTTCACAGCATTCTTCTATACTTGGTGAAAAAGAACAAGGACAGTATGGTATGATCAGGCGATCAGAGCACTCAACTCGTAATCTGAAGATCGCGGGTTCGAATCCATATCATACCAAACATGTTCGCCCTTTTAGCACTGTGGGCGTTATTACGTAACGATCAATTCCGCTATTCGTTAGTAAAAGAGTAGCCCAAGAGTTGGCGATGGGTGATGACAACTAGCTGCCTTCCTTCTAGTCTTACACTGCTAAATTAGGGACAGATAGCCCTCGAGTAGTTTTGCACGAAAGTAAAAAAATAAACAAATTGTGTGGTACTGTTTACGAAAATATTCTATGGAGAATAAGTACAAAAGGTTAGTCATTTGAGAGTTCTGTAAAAGTTCATTCAGTGGTGAAAACTGCAAGATAAGCCGTTGTGTCGTGGATACTGTGCTTAGCAACAATATATTTTGTTCACAGTTAATTCCCGATTATTCACGATAGAATACTACCTTTGGATTCGTAACAGCTTTATACAAGGAAGAGTAGCCGTATAACAAGGTTGCCGAAACATATGAATCGAATAAATAAAACACTTTGAATAAATATTAATAAAAGTGGAAATTTTCGCAGAACTTAGAATAGCGACAGGTTTCCAAACCACACCCTAGCTTAACTTAGATCAACTTCCTCCTTTATAAAGTAAAGTTTCCAGTTAATTCTAAGATTCAATGAGTTAAACAAAGAAGAATACATTAAAACGTGTCAATCACCACACTAGATTTGCCATATCCACTGCGGACTAAAGCGCGTAAGAATTTTGTAGAATTTTTTACAAATACGCGTAATTCTTATAAAAAGCAGCTAGCCGAGAGAAGAAAGTGAGTATAATTGGACAGTCAGTACGCTACACGCTTAGGAAGCTACAACTGGAATTAAGGGCTATTTATCGGAAAATACAGAATTGGACCAGAAACTCTTATAGAATTCTTACACTACAAACCGTTCACCTTCAGTTAATTGCATCTGGCGTTATTCTTTCTACGAGGCCATTAAATATCTCTCTTAATGAAAAGGGAGCTTTAATCAATGTGAGACAAACCGAACTGACTAGCTAAAGCGAGGTGCAACAGTTACAACTCAGAATTAATTTCTTTGTTGTAGATTTGATCATCGATAAAACGTTCAGTTCTTGACCTGATATAAGACTCAGCATAGTTTCTAAATTTATAAGACTGTTGTATATAAACCATCATTTGTAATAACTATTAGTAATAGCCGTTATTATAAATTGCATTGATTTTGTGCTTATATGTTAAAATATAATTGCGTTATAAAAGGAAATTGTATCAATCTTGTTGATAAATAAATTCCATACAGTTAATTCAATTTCAAATTTGCTATTACTTGAAATAGTAATACGTTAACAAACGTAATGTAATAAATCGAAGACTCGTCCGAAATAAACAATAATAATACGTAACACTGCAAATGCTTCAATCAGTGCCAGTTATTAAAGTTACTAAGCGTTACTTTCTGTTATCTTACCAAACATTTATATCCCTGTATACCCTAGCCATATTTCTACACGTAACGAGAATGAAATTTAATATCTAAAATCCAACATATCCAGGAGGGTCAGGTCCTCCATCCCTAACTTTCATTAAGGTACTACTATGTTATAGTTGTAGTACTTTAGGGCCAGAGCAATCCATAGTACGCTGGCCATTTTCAGGACAGTGCCCATATGTTGTCCTAAGTTGTTTTTTATTTTATTTTTCATTTTCTTTTTTAATATTTGTGATAATATTGAGAAATTTTTCTTTTTATATTTATAAATCTCAATACAACACACACACACATGCGTGCGCACACTTCTACTGCCGGAGCTGATCTCACCTAAAAAAGTTGTTGCCACGAGATAGTTCACTGGAAGTGAACGTTTTTCAGTCATGTACTTGTCCGACATCTCTTGTTGAAAATTTTAAAAATATAGCCATGTTAAAAAAATACAAGTAAAATATAGATTTAATTAATCACGTTATCTGTGCATTTTGAATATGGTATTTCGAAGTTTTCCTGAAGTAAAACGTTTGTTAGAAAAGTTAATCATGAAAAGTCAATATATCATTTAAAAAAAAGAAACAATTTCCTGTTAGAAGGTTCAATTAGATATTTACCCGTATGAAGTTATGGAATGGAATATACAATTACATTCGCCCTAGATACACAAGTATAATATAACAGAATGTATTTACTATATTAAAATAAAGTTACATTTTAAAAAATGGAGAATGTGATGAAACAACGTGACACAATTTCACTTGTTTGATATGTCATGAGCCCTGCTTTTATATATGAAATATTATTTTTTGCGAATACATATTTAAAGTATAATGATTCCTCAGTTGTCAGAGCGCATGTGTGGGTAAACATCAGACGGTCGTCCGTGTCGATATGAGTTAAACTGTAAAACCACGTGTACGATATAAACTATTGTCTATTCATACTTATCAGTTTTCTGAAACTTCTAGCGGTTTATCACGAGTTGATATCACTGTGATAATTACCACACACACAAAAAGCAAATTTTACTGATATCACTGTGACAATTACCACACACACAAAAAGCAAATTTTACTGATATTACTGTGATAATTACTACACACACAAAAAGCAAATTTTACTTATATCACTGTGATAATTACCACACACACACAAAAAGCAAATTTTACTGTCAAAAGATACATGAATATTGATTACAAACTCTTATCAGCAGTACGTTTGTTTGTTTACCTTTTTCAGAAAGTGAAAATCGTCTGACGTGAATCTGGTGTTATCTGTGAGTTTGAACTTCTAGAGATCAGAATACACGGATAACATGCGCATGTGACAGGAGATTGAGTTGATGCTCTTGGAAAAAAGGTTTAACAAAGTTTTCGATCTCACAACTTCAAGAATTAATAAACTACTACAGATCCGAAATAACGAAAAACCATATACCCATTGTTACCCATGTATGTTGATTATGTTAATTAAGAAGTAACTTGCAGAATATTTGTTGGATGTTTTTAAGATTTTATAAAATAATATATTGTATAAGAAACATAGAAGGTGTGCCACTTTAACTTTCTAGGATTTTATGAACATATTATATTGCGTAGGAAAGAGAGAAAGTGTGTCATTGGAAGTTTCTAGGATTTTACAAAGTAATATATTTTGTTCGAAATAGAAACTGAGATAGTGGTTATTGCTAAGATATTACAATACTAATATACTGTGAAGAAAACTGATAAATTTATCAGAAGATATTTCTAGGATTTTATAAACATATATTATTTCGTAAACATAAAAAGTGTTGTCGTGAAATAAACTTTTTAGTTCCAAATTACTTGAGTTAAATCTTGAAGCAAATTTATGACATAAATGACAACTTCAAAGCGGCGCAAACAGTAAAACAACCAACAAAGTTTGCTAATTATCTTATTTCTAATAGTTACGAGAGCCACATGTAGGTTGCTACACCAGAATCAACTGGTTCAGTAACCCGAGTTTCGAAGTGTTATTTTCATTTTTTTTAGATTACGATGTATATTCCGAGCATATGTTTCTCAGGTTTTTGTTGTTTGTTAATGAAATAATTATGTTTGATACTTTTACGAAGTTTTCGTTGCATTCCTCTCCAACCTTTGAGTAACGTTACTGTAATTCAAGTAGCCTCTAAAATATAAAAAAAACACAACAAAACTAGAGTACTCTTGAAAATAGTTACATAATTATAAACAATTCGTGATTTTTAACATTAGTTCCATAACAGATCTGGTAATATATTTACGAGAAAACTAAGATAGCGAACAACAACACTTTAGATTGTGTCACAACGAAAAACGTACGTGAACACTGACCAGTCAGATAAATTATCTACTAAAAATAGAATATTTTTCTTTCCACTTGTCATCTTTAATGAATTTCAAAATATCAACTTCCTAATTGATATATTGTGTGGGTAAAGAAACAATATCTACTTGCATAAATAAAGTCAGACTACCAGGACACAGTCTGTAAAAAAATGACAGTTATACGATACTGTATTTATAGGTCCATAAGTCTAATGTTAATGAGTATATATCAATAAATACATCAGCCCTTATTTCCTTCCTATGTCATCAAGAACTGTGAATATTTGTGTTAGCCCTCCTTAATTTAGCAGTGATAACTTAGAGGGAAGGTAGCTAGACAACATCACTCACTTCCATCTTTTGAGGCACTCTTTTCCAATGAATAGCAACTGACTATTACCTTATAACGCCTCGAAGTCTGAAAAAGCAAGCATTTTTAATTATAAGCATTCGAACGCGCTACCCTAATATTATGAGTTGAGCGACCTAATCAGCGAGCCATGCCAGGTCGGTAAGAAGAGACGTATTCTTCTGTCTCGAACTTTTCATTATATTTATTTTAATAAGAGGCTTACAGCGCTGTTTGTTTTCTTATAGATTCCAGATTTTCTTGGACTTGTATCTGTAATAAGCTATAGTAACTTTATGGTCATAATTACCAGCGATCACGGCAGAAAGTTAGCCTGATTGGTTACAATTTACATTTAATTTTACAATATGTGATTTGTTTACTAAGCCTTTCATTTGAAATTGAATCATGCCACCATTGACTGAAATAATAGCTCAGACTTTTGTTTTATTGTAGTTCAATTGCAAAGATTGTGTCTTACTGATGTAATCACAGAATTGCGGTGGCAAGTCCGACATACAAATGCAGCTTAAACATGCTTCTATCAATTACAAGCCACTCATGGTGCAGGCCAAGAAAACGGAATAAAGTTAGTGTCATCGCATCCTCTATGAACCAATGTTGGAAATTATTAGTGCAGAGAACAGTTGTGTTATTATTTTTAAAGCATCTCTTTCCGTTAATATGATGATGTAACATCATCAGCAACAACATCGGGTTACACTTGGGTTGTTTCCTCTTTCAAATGAGTCAAAAAACCCAATTTTTGGCTAAAAATGGTTCCTTAAACTAGTACATCTTCATTAGCTTTTACAGTTCAAAAATTCACTAAAATAAAAATTAGGTATTTATTTTTTGTGCTATCTGAGCAAAAAGGAATGAAAATCAGAGCCATTCATCATCCGTTATCAACGTCTGCTTCTTCTCCAAATAGGTTGAATCACGACCTTCTAGTTTACAGTTAATGTAAACATCTTTATGTATGCTTAGTAATTTCCCTATGGTTGGAGACAGTCAAAATCTAATACTGTTGAAATAATAGATCAGGTCAGACTCCTATTGCAGTTCGCTCCTCAGCAGCACAACGTCATGCTTGTGAAAATACGATGCTAGAATCCGATTTTCGATTCCCGTGGTGAGCAGGGCACAGAAAGCTTATTGTGTGACTTTGTGCTTAATTACAAGCAAACAAACTATTGCAATTTATAAACCTGTTAAAAGATCCTTCCTCTCGGCCAGCTATCACCCATTAAAGGTACTATTTTTACCAGTAACAAATAAAAATATATTTTTGTATTGCCACTGTTAACAGTTAGCCTGAGAAATAAATGTCTGATTAGGATACCTTATTATAAATACTGTATTATAAATTTTCATATTTTAGTTAAATATAGTTAATAAGATTAATCTTAGAGTGTTGACAGACTTCTAGCTTCTTATAAAATTGATCTTTTTTTTTATAGGTGGATTACAATGTAGTCCCTGAGATTAAAATTTTTGAAAACTCACTGCAAGTAAAAGTACTTTTTTTGTGTAGTTTCAAAGTGCTACCGTGGCGGAAAAAATTCATTTCGAACCAACTAAAGAAAAGAAAGTAATCATTTATATTAAAATTTACACGGTTGTATTTTCTCATTTTTCAGGAATTAAGTACGATGAGCTGTGTAATCTGATAAAAGCCAATAAGATTACTTTAATTGACGTACGGACATCTCAGGAACTAAAAGACGTAGGCTTAATACCTGGCTCCCTTAATATACCACGTAAGTTTATATTACATAAATATTGTGTATTTGGAACATAACCACTATTTATCACTGAATAAATGCTATGAGTTAGAGTATTTCTTTAAGTACTTCATCATATTCGAAGTAATTTTATTATATTGAAGAATGAATGTTGCTTTTTTTTAATCGTATTGTAGAACTTTTGATAATAAATGATTTCCTCTATTAGATATTGACTTTTTTCTCACCTAGAACTGAAGCTGAACATATTATATTAAAACATTTATTAAGCCTCACCACTTGGTTACAGTCTTTGTCCCCACGTCCAGCTATGCTGTATCTCATGATCATGCATCTTAACAAAAACCCTGCAGTGTAATTTCCATTGAAAAATACTCTATCCTACGATTGTCGTGCTACAAGCATACGAATACACCCTACCTGCTTTCCGTATGCCATAAAGTATACAAGAACGATAATTTATCAAGTCGCGTTTAAACATTCCTATCGCACAAAAATGTACAGGCTCTGAGACGACGAATTTGATCTGTAGGTATGATCTGATTAGACTTAGCAGGGAGTTTGATTTAAATAATCTGACTCTGAATACATTAAAAATTCAAGACCCTATGAAATACGAGTATTCTGAAAATCATTTCTCTTCGCCCAACTTGTAGGAAAGTTTAAATACACACTTCACTCTCCATCTGCTTGAGGTATGTGACTATTGAAAGAACATGTATAGGGAATAACTTATGTATACTTGAAACGTGTCACTTATACAGAGGAAAATTATCTTTGATGATCCAGTGTACTGTTGTTTGGGTCAGGTAAACAGCTGTTTTTACTAGTATTTGTATTCTTGGATTCTCTTCTGTTATATGACATTGAATTTTGATTACCGCAACTGAAATACAAATTATTGGAGAGCTCCTTCTAAATGTTCCTGATACCACACATTTGTCCATAGTTATTTTTGTCTGCTTTTATTTCATTTAAGCACGAAGAATATTCCCATATCTTGAATTTCTAAATCTCGATATGAGTATGTCTTTATTCTCTGAATGTGAGGACATTTTGCATCAAGAAAGACTGTTACGTACCCTTCCTGAAAGCAGGCAAATTTTGGTGACATCACACAACTTACTGAACGCCAACCAAATTCTAAATGTAATTCTGATACATTTTATTCCACTGCGATTTTATTCAGCTGTGCTATTCAAGTAACTTGCTGATTTACTTGTTCAAATCCATTTCAATATAACGTACTCAACACTCTCATAACATCCATATCCCAATGTTCTATCATTTCCATTATGATATTTGTTTTGAATTACACCTAATTTTAAAGTAACAGGAAGGAAAAAAATATATGTATTTCAATTTTGTAGGTTAATTTATGTAATAAATTTTTATCTTGTTTAAAAGTGAATTATCATCACCGAATCTTAAGACTTAACAGTAATAGAGAGAAGTGATATAGATTGAAATTTTCACTTGTTTTGAACTGTTACAAACGTTGAACAGCTCGAAATTTATAATTTTATTAGACGAACTGCATGGTAAGATGTATCTTAAGTACTAAAGTTGTCCCTGGTAATTTGTCTTAGACGAACTTCCCGATTATTGTTAGATTCGTTACGTATAACGACTAAAAATAGCGTGAAATTTTAATTTAGAATTTACCTGAATGCCGATACTTATTAAATTTATGATATTTGTCAACAAGTTTGACCAACACAATTTTCTTCTTAACACAAATATAGTTTAAATACAAACAACAATACAATTTACAATAATGATTATTACAAATATTGAACTTTACACAAAGGTTTTACAAACTTACAGAGAATTAATTTTATGTTGATACGGCTCGACATGGCCAGGTGAATAAGGCACTCAACTCGCCCCCCGCGAGTACAGCAGTATGTCTACGGATTTAGAAAGCTAAAATCAGGGGTTCGATTCCTCTCGATGGGCTGGGCAGATAGCCCGATGAGGCTTTGCTATAAGAAGACACACACACGCACGCACTCGACTCGTAATGCAAGAGCCGCGGGTTCGAATCCCCGTCACAACAAACATGTTCGCCCACTCAGCCGTGGGGGCATTCTTTTACTTTATGGTTAATTCCACTATTCGTTTGTAAAAGAGTAGCCCAAGGGTTGGCGGTGGGCGGTGATGACTAGCTCCCTTCCCTCTAGTCTTACAATGCTAAATTAAGGACGGCTAGTGCAGTTAGCCCTAGTGTAGCTTTGCGCGAAATTCAAAACAAACCAAACAAAGTATGTTGATACACAGGTACACATCACTTAACAGAAAAGCTAGCTATCCCTTCACACGTGAATTTTTCTGCCTAAGTTATGAGATGACTTCGAAGAAATGCTAACGTTCTAAGTTAATTCACTGACGTTAAGCAGTATGTAACGTCCGAAGTTTATAAACGTTGCTGGTCAAATAACTGTAGTTCCCGATTAAGAAGTGTTTATCACAGTTATAACTTCCGAGTATGCTAACTGTAACAGACTAACAATATTAAATAGTCTTTTCGTGCGTCGATGTACAAACTTTAAGGCGAGGTTCTCAAAAGTTCATAAGGCAACAATATTTGTATTTGCATACACACTGTTGAATTTTACGTTCGAGAACCTTCTACAGATTTAGAGAATAGACGAGAATTTCGCAGTACATCTTTAACAATATAAGTTACATGCATTCCAAATATAAATTTAGCTTACACAAATATGGATATATTAGAATAAATACATAACATAATAAAATATGTAACAGTACATCTGTTACAAGGTGTTAAAAATACTCTTTATTTTTATGTTCAATTTATCATTCGGAACGACTAACTTTTCCTTTCTTATATATATGTGCACAATTTTACTGTTTTTAATAGTTGCTGAAATAGAAGATGCTTTTCATTTGCCACCCAACGAATTTGAGAAAAAATATGGGTCTTCTCAGCCTTCTAAAACTGACGAGAACGTTATAGTAACTTGTAGGTCAGGTCGAAGGGCTGCAGACGCCATGCAGAAACTGGAAAAACTGGGCTACAATAAGTATGAAATGATGGTTTATTATTGTTAGTGTAACAGTTAAGAAACACACCACAAGCTATTATATTAGATGACGACAGCATTGGCGTTTTTACTCATGGGTAAAGATAGACAGACAAGCAGAAAAAGTTAACAGTTACTCAATGGCATGTAAAGGTTTGGTTTCATGTAATATTTATATGCAATAAAGTTGATTAAACTGTCATTTTATTATTAATTATTTCAACCATAGTTCGTTTCTCTACTTTGCAAACATCAATAATACTATTAATACCACAGTAGATGGAAAACAACATTTACATTATAAAACAAGTCATTCTAAAAGTTCAGATTAATATTTTGAAACTTTATTTATTTTTAAATAAATCTATCGCCCACTATTTATAATTCTTAAACTATTTATCGTTGTCTCTTTCAGGTTTCGTTGCTACTGTGGCAGTTTTCTCGACTGGGTAGAGAAAGGTGGAAAGGTTGTTTTTCCATAAGTGTCTTCGTTTCAAAAGAAATTTTGTTATTGCAATTACTTTTATGTACTTTATCATCAAGCTATTAATGAAAAGATACTATGAAATTTAGTTTTGATATTTGTCTTTTCTTAATTTTTAATTTTCAATCAGATGGATGTAAAATCGTTCTTTTTTAAAACTGATCCATCTATAAGTCAAACAGCTTGCTTGGTGAGAACATTTAATAAAGTTATTTTCAAAAAAGTATATAAGATCTCTTCTTTGCCAGAACTAGTCTCACATTGTACCCATATTAAAGTTTCAGTAAGTTTTTCTTTAGGCACCGTTGGAATTAAATAATAAAATACAGAAAACAATGGAATTTATTACCAACTTCGTGATTAAAACAAAAAGAAGAAGCAACACTGAGTTCTGGTGAGTACCAGCATGTTTTCACTGTCTGTCTGGTCTTACACTAGAATGAACATGTTTTATGTCTATCGTCTTGTTGTACTTTCGATTTAAAAAACGCTCATTTAGATAAGTTTAAACCATTACGACTTTTAATAATTTTCCTCAAACCCTAGCCTAGTAATGCAGATGCTATACAATTATATCTTTCCTGCAAATCAAACTAATTGTCCTTAATGACGAGAAACTCATTTGAAATAAAATTGTATTTCAGAACGGTTATTATGGTTATTAACACTTTTCCCCATCACACCAAACATGCTCGCCTTTTCAGCCGTGGGGGCGTTATAATGTCACGGTCAATCTTACTACTCGTTGATAAAAGAGTAGCTTAAGAGTTGGCGGTGAGTGGTGATGACTAGCTGCCATCCGTCTAGTCTTACACTGCTAAATTAGGGACGGCTAGCGCGGATAGCCTTTGTGTAACTATGAGCGAAATTAAAAACAAACAAACAATTAATATTTTCACTAATAAAACAGAGAACAACGTTTTGACCTTCCTAGGTTATCTTCAGGTTAAATTTTATTGTTGTTGGAGGGATGGAACGCAGCGAGAGAATTGTATATTCAGAATTAGCTATTTTAGTTTGTTTATGTGGACATGCTTAAGTTTCACTCTATATGTTACTCAGTTGACATCTAAAGGTTTGATTCCATGTAACATTAGCTTTTCCGTAGTTCATATAAAGTCAAATTGGTTAAACTGTCACCAGTTTCAATACTTTTGCTTTAATCAGTGAATAGCATGTTACAAAAAATCGGAAATATGAGATGCGTATTCATAATAATATGCTCAGAAGAAATGTACTGATTTACAAAATGTAGCTGCGTTTACTAGAGTATGACTTATTCTATTTCATGTTCCCTTTTGAATAAACGGACCTATGCAGTTCATTGATGAAATACATAAATAACTAAGGCAAATAGTCAAAAAACTAGTACCGTATATTTTAAAAACCGGAAATTCTATCTCAAACCTTGTAAGCAATTTCTAGTTAAGAATATATTATCAAAGTAACCTATATGGTAATTGTTTTGTATTGTTTGTAAAAGGTAATATTTATAATAAAAAGACACTTAAACGATTGAAATATTGGGTTGAGTAAAACGTTTAGAAAGCTTGTTTAATAATATAATCATAACCCTTAAATTTTTGTCGTGGGGTCCACACATTACATAATGAGTGCTTGAAATTAAGCACAAAGCTACACAATGGACTATTTTTGCTGTGCCCACCACGATATCGAAACCTGATTTCTAGCAGTGGGAGTTCTCAGGCATTCTGTTGTGCTACTGGGAGACACATTGTATCCTATTTAGTGCTTTAATGTTTTTCCTCATTATAGTACACGACGTAAAACTGACAAACCAAAACTGGGTAAAATAATTAACTTTCAAAATTACGCGCGACGCCTCAGCAGTAGTAATTGTAACATTTACGGCATTTTCCTAACATTTTTGTATGATTCGTATCTTATTAGGAACTCTAAAACCAATATTCATTACTGTATAAACAAGTTCGTGCATGTTACGTATTTTTTAATGTTTTATGTTCTTTGTAGACTAAACGCAACAGAAAAACGCAGATAACAGCTTGTATAATTTATTACACTAAACTATTAACAAATATAACAGATATAACATAAATTATATAATAACAGTGACAGATATTAAGTTACAACATTCGAAATTAATTACAAAACAAAATAATACTAGTTTCAAACTTCAAAATTAATCACAATACAAAACGGTACTGGCCTGTATCTAATGTAATGATCTAAAATTAGTCTCAAATTCCAGTCTAGGGTGTGAATTTGATCCCACGAAGAAATTCCGAAACAGTTCACAGTTCAATAAATTCGCCGTCTCTCAGCACAAGCAGTAATTCAGATGTATCGTAGAGATTAACGAAATAAAATCACAGCTTCCGTAGATCTAACTTCAGTCACAAATCCAAGTTGAATATTCACAGCAAACGACATAATTTACTGGATTATGTCTTTAAGACACGTTTTATGAAAACATTCAGGCAGTTTTAATACAAGATATATTATTTAAAATCAAAATTAAACAAAAGTAATAGTAACCAGAAAGAGTGGGTGTTTTCTTTTAGCAAAGCCACGACTACCGGTTGTGCCCACCGCGGGGAATCGAACCCTCTGATTTTAGCGTTATAAATCCATAGACTTATCGCTGTACTACCGGGGACCAATCACAAAGACATAAAAATATCGTTACTGATATAAATAAATAACTGGAAAAACCATATTAATCCATCTCTAAAGTAACATTCTTATGGGATTCATATAACAATATTATCACTGTTATGCAAATGAAATTTGGACAAAATAGTATCTTTAAACTAGATATCAACAAATATTTTAACCCGTAATAACACAGGTAAAAAGTATCGCTTTCTGAGAAAGTAAAGCCATATGATGTATCTTTTGTTATGCTGTTAGGAAGGCAAATATTCCTGCTAAACTTATAAGCCTTTTGCCAATTTACATATTTTTAATATGACGCTAGTTTTATTCTTTTACGATTCGCTCTATTGTATTCGTCAAAATGTTATCAAAACAACTTGAACAGCACCCGTAACTAGGAATGGAACCGTCCTCATTGAACTTGCATCTTACCAACGAATAGTGGGATTGACCGTAACTTTATAACGCCACCACGACTGAAAAAGCGGGCATGTTTGATGTGATTGGAATTCGGGGGCCCGGCATGGCCAAGCGCGTTAAGGCGTGCGACTCGTAATCTGAGTTCGCATCTAAAACTTTATACACTGGTTTATATAAAATTGTGTTTTTATAGCCATTGAAACAGCAACGTTTTCTTGAGTAATGTGCTAGAAAATTTAGTTCGTGCTCCCGGAAATAACGGCTTTTGTGTTTTTCTTCAATAATTACCGCATGGCCAGATTTTCTTATGACCACTCACCATTAGACTTAACAATGATTAACGAAATGTTTTCTCTGCCAACTTCAGTGACAAAATGCTTTTTTCTTTCCCTGTCTGGAACTTTTCTGTAATTAAATAGTAACTGTTACACTACACCCAAATAAAACATAAAAACAATACATCAAAGATCACCGACAACGTCATATAATGAACTTGTTTTCATCAATACAGCTTGTATTTTCGTTATCGTTGTTATTTGTAGATTTATCACTATTTCTCAGTAGCTGCAAACAAGTATCTCAAGAACGACATAAAGTTCAAAACTAAATATTATTTGAGTTCATTTCATATCTTAATTATTTCACGAAGACCGACGCCAAACATAAGATGGTTGTCTAGGTTGAAATGTAATATCTAAGAAAATATAAGTATACTCTTCAAAAAAAGAAACGCAAAAGGGATATTTTTTTATTTTAAAAAGAAATATATGTAATAACGTTACAAGCTAAGAGTATGTGATGTTTCACGTGTTAAGGCACTGATTGTCATACCAAAATGACAATAAACGTTGTGCACATTGAAAACAAAGGAAAACATCGGATTTCTCGCCAAAACGCATTCGTCTCCAATAAATTTGTTTGAGAGATCTGCATGTTCTGCAAGTGCAACATGTGCAAAATCCCTATAAAAGTGACGGATTCTCGGTTTCCATAGCTCAATGTTAAGCCGCCGATACGCAATACAGTTACGCCAAGACTGACTGAAGCACAACGCAACAACGCTTGGAAGCAGGCGAATCTCGAGCAGATGTTGCCAGAGCTGTGAATGTCCACCCAAGCACCATCACAAGACTATGGAATCGTCACCAACAGCATGGATCAACTCGTGACCGTCCACGATCTGGCAGACCTCGTATGACCACGCCCGCACAAGATCGCTACATCCGGTTACCAAATAAATCATGATCTCTTCTTATGTTGAGAGCACTCCAAATGGCAATGTCGCCAATGTCAATAATCGCTTTATATATATATTATAATGCTCCATTTTGATTTTTCTGAATAACCATGCAGGATTATTCGTCACTAGTGAATTTATTTATACTTTTGTAACCTGGTAGCAAATTTCACGCTTATAATGACAAAATATTCTCTTGGCCTAACATTTTTTTTCACAGTACTACATACAACAGGACAACGAATAAATGCGTAACACCTATAATTATAATTTCTTAAATGTGATGTGTAAGATGTACAGTTCGTCTTCCTTTTACCTTGCATGGATCTAAGTCTACCGAAAACTTGAAATCTCTTTTGATCACTAATTCTGGAACTTCGTAAATCTGAATTTGACATACATCAGAAAACAAAATCTCTCTAAAAAATTTCCTAATCTAAGCTAAAATAAAAAAACAACAACAACGTATATTTGTAATAATTGTATTTAAAAAGTTCCATAGTAATAAATTACAAATAAACTATGATAATTTTGCCTCTTATTTGTCTTCTCTGATCTCAACTTTTAGATTTTGTACACAACAGGCTGTTTTGTTACCCATGATCATTGATAAACTGACTCATCACCTGTTTACTTCTTGAATAAATTTCTCCCGCAGCGGCACACTGCCATGTCTGCGAATTTATATCTGAAGAATCCATGTTTCGATACCCATAATGGGCCGAGCACAGACGGTCGAGTGTGTTGCTTTGTGCTTAATTCCAAACAAGCAAACAAACAAAACTAATTGGATAAAAGGTTATTTTCCGCACTGCTATATTAATTAAAAGAGAAATATTTTAATCATATACTACTAAACTCAAACGAAAATTGTTCCTCGGATAGATTTACAAGCTAAAATCTCAGGACAGAGTGTCGTTAACGCATATGTAGTTTGCTCAAAAGAAATCAACCTTTTCACTTATTTAGCAACGACTCCTTGAAGTTATAGAACCAAAATCTCAATAGTGCCGATTTATGCAAGATTTTTTATACAATTATAATATTTGATTAACTATTTGCACATATGCTCAGCAGCGTCTTATAATAGTATTCTAACTACTTTTTTTTTTTTACACAATTGCACACTATTATATATCACTTCATTTATTTTTATTTATATTTCAGTTACTTAAGTGTTGGTGACACATTCAGGTATAAAAGTATTTGAAGCATATACAGTAACAAGTGTGTGATACACACAAAAAATAGTAAAAGAGATACACAGATCATGTTAAGAATAATGTTTGATCACTTAGTCGGTTACACGCATTCGAATTTTTGTACAGCCTGTAATTATATACAGGAGAAAGTATATAAGATATTACCTACATATTATTTTATTGCATTGTATATCTGAAGTTTCAATAAATAAAGATCGTATTTACATCTTGTGCATGATTATTTTTTAAATAAAAATTATTTAAATGTTCATATAAAGTGCCCCCAGTGGCACAGCTGCATGTCTGCGTACTCACACCGCTAAAAACTGGGCTTCGCTATCCCTGGTGGGCAGAGTACAGATTGCCCATTGTGTAGCTAAAGAAACAAAATATATAATGCATAAACGAGAATAGCCCCATCTATTGTGCAAAAGTAAGTTAATGGTGATAATCATTGCTAGTTTCGTAGGTTGGTGCTCCATCTGTACAACCTTTTATGAAACAAAACTGTATACAATTTTTGAACTATATTGTTTATCAACAGATTCTTAAAATTGCTGCTTCGTAGCGCAAAACTACATACTGGGCTATTTCTTACGTCCATTTTGGGAATTAAACGACATATTTTACTATTATAACTCCATAAACCTACCATTAGTTTTCCTGGGATCTTGAAGTTCCGGATTACCTAAATAGTTAAATGAAATTAATAATTATTTTTAAAGTACGTATACCAAAGCCAATAGCTTCATTTGTAAGGTAGGATTTAATATTTTTTCACAACAAATATTACTAGGAAAAATGAAAATTTTTGATTTCATAACAAAACTTTTTTTTTCGGTTTAAGGCATAATTTTAAAATCATGTAATCGTCAAATAATATATCAGTAAAGGACATGTTTCGTTTAATAATTAAACGTCTTTGTGCTCAATACATTAATATCTTTTAAGAACAAGTTAAAACACTTTTTTGTCTTACCTTACTTTGACAAGATCTAAAGAAAGAAGAACTTTTCCTGAATAGTTGCCCCCCAGTGGTGGGCAGAATACAGATAGCCCATTGTGTAGCTTTCTGCTTAATTCTAAACAGCAACAAAATCCTGAATAGCCACAGAATCGCCAGCTCATAAAATGAATTTCTTTAGAGTAAAATCTTCTTGCTCATAGCTCCGTCATCTATTGACCGAGATCTAATCTCATCTGTCTAATTTTAATTTCGGACTCAATAGGCCAAACTCTTTCAATTGGTATAATTGAACACGTGCGTCTCTTATATTAATTTACTCCAGTCCTGTCTAAAAGAATTTCAACTGCCATGACTATTGGGGATTCCTTTTTTTTTTTTTATCAAAGAGTGATGTATTTCACAACTTCTGCGTTATTTTTGAAAGTGGAATACAGCACTGTACTTTGGCTATTACTTAAAACTTATTGATGATAATAACTTAAATTTAAAAAACACAAAAATAACGTGTATAAGCCAATAATACTGTACGAACATTTTTTATGTGTCTCTGATATTGACGAAGTTTGAGACTCTATCTTGAGATCAGATCCGATATGACTCTGTGAAGAATATGAAACGAGGTAGTATTTAAGGTAGCTTTTGGGGTGCTCAAAAGTGTCACTCCATCTTCTTCATCAAAATAAAGCGGAAATAGTTTGTGGTGTGGAAAAAGGCGAAGCAGATATGAAATGCGAAAGGTGAGGTAAAACTAAAATGAGACAGAAGGAAAACTGACTTCGTAAAAATCTCAAAATGACAAAGTCAGTGATTGAAGTCCAGTAACGTGTTTAAAAACTAACAGATTGGGCGGATGAAGCTTTCATTGTATAAGAAAGATAAAGGACTAATATATCAACAATTTCTTATTCTATAAAGTTAACAATAATAAGATGGTCATATTAAAAGGATGAATGTATTGTCTTGACTGGTTCTGTGATAACAACACAAGACTTACGCCTTTGCCAAACGCTCTTTATCTTTTGACCATCCTCCCGCTAGGACAATTAACCATTTTAGGCTCAGTGGAATAGGAAGAAAGAAATTTCGGTTATTGTCGTCCTACAACCAGTAAAAGATATGTACGTCATTTTACTACAATTACAACTGCATAACTTCAACGTAATATCGCTAATACTTTAGTGTGAATAATGTATAATCTCATAAAACAGCTTAGCTGTAGCGCTGTGAAATATATGTTGCCAAATACGTATGAACTTAGTGTAACATGTAAATACCGACGTATCTTACCTCCTTACCTAACTAGGGAAATTGAGATTTCTGTTTTTAACCACCCAGCCTGTTGGAGATGAGACAGAATTCAAGTTATTAGCTAGTCTATAGAAGGATAACATTTCGTTTCCAAGTTAGCATCGAACAAAATGTATTCCGATAAAGAGATCGGTTATTTGGCCTCAAAAATACATTTACTTCAAGAAGAACTAACCTCTCAATGTCGATCATAAAGATGTGTAGTTTAGGATCTTGGTTGAACTGTTTTTATTTTGCCAGTAATAACAGTTTCGTGTTAGGGTTGTATAACTGTTCAAACAAAAGTCGCTTATGACGATTAGTCTGAAACATAGTTAAAACCATTGATTAATCTGTATTCTCTCATGTGTCGTATCCGACGCTGCTGCTGCTGTGTTACTTCTAGTGCCGCTATTAGCGAGTATTTATCTGCGATTCGAAATACACGTATAAAAATACACCTTACATGCATTTCTAAATATATATTAATCTGAAACAAACATAGATATTAAAATAACTGTATAACAGTAAATCCGTTACACTTGAAATTTTTTAATTCAGGAATAGGATAAATTAATCTGTGAGACTTGATTTTTTTCCTCTTTTTTTAGATATATTTTTGTGCCAAGCAATACCATCGTACTCGATTCGATTTTATTACAAATCAGAACCTCTAGAAGCCTACACTCAAGCTAAAGTTCTTATAGGCAGAATTAGAGTGAATTAATCTGTGAGACGTATGTAGTCAAATACATTAATTAAATAGGATTTGATCTTTAGAGTTTTAAAATCTATAATAAGAGCTAAACGTTCGTAGTTGAGAAACACTCAGAGCCACTTTATGAGCCGCTATGCCTCGGCTAAAAACAGTTTCAGCTTGTACTATGTTTATTATATTGTTCTTTTTTCTAGTCTGAATGTATTTTGATTTCACGTACTTAAAATCTTTCTTTAATGGAATTCAATAAGAAAATTAGACGAAGAGATAATAAGGTTTACATAAACAAAGACACTGTAAATAATTTGTTACAAACTGTGAGTTATTTAACTTCCTCAGTTTATCTGCGCTTAAGTGACATAATGAATGTTTCAAGCAAAAGAACAAAAGTTAAAACAGTCATACCATAGTTTGTTTACTGAATGCTAAATTTGCTTCACAAGAATGAGGTTCATGACACGTACTGCCTCTGGAAATTAACTAATTCTTCACTTATAAATTGTGTTCATTTTGATGGTCATGATTACATGCTATCACCCAATGCCACAATCTTCATTGAAAACTTCTTTTGACATATTTATAGTATAGTTAAAGGCTTCTAAGATAATAATGTAGCTTATGGAAGTCACAAAAGACGAGAGGAGGTACATTTTGAGACTTGAAAAATATAAAGACGAATGTGGCCATCTGTTATATGAGTACGAAGGCTGAATTCAGGGTGCGGCTAGAAGTTTGTGATTCTTCACTAACTTTAAAGTTTGTTTACTGTCTTACTATGGTACCATGTGGCATTCCTCGTTTCATCACGATGACTTTTCATCGGGTTTGAGGATTCTCTTTTAACCATAGCCTTCACTTTGCTAATGATAGCTTTGCCTTGGTTCAGCTTGAAATGAAGTATGGCATAAACTGGTATTTACCTTGAATTAAATATCTCGGTTATGGATATGTCGCCCGTGTCACCACTATGTTTTCATGTCCAGGTTATTCATATGAGGCTCGATTAAAGTTATTTTTCAATTTTTGTAAGTTGAAATTATTTTATATACAATCTTTATGCCTGAAATAATAAAGAAGGGAAGATTATATTTTCATGCTTAAAAGGTAAACATCTATCTCCACCTAACATATACCAAAAATTAAAACAAAAAGTTGAGTGTTAATAGAGACAAACAATTAAAATAAATCGTGAAGATAAACATTGTACTTTAGTTCCGATATGACTAAATGGATCTTTGATGGCGTTTGATCATCTTCTACAAATATGGACTAAGAAATTTTATCTCAAAGGAGTAAAAAAAAATCACACATCTAATATATTGAAATTGAGTAGCTTATATTGAAATGATTTTGTAGCTTAATATGTCGTTACAGGCTAAGTTGCCACGTCCAGTCATCTTCTATCTGACAAAAATGTGTCTTGACAATAGACCTGCAGCGTATTTTCTACTGTAAAAAGCTGCGTAAAAAAAACTGTCATGTGAAAAGCATATCATTCCTTCTTGATTGTTTTCCATAAATCATCTAGAATACTACGACTACGTATTCTTCGCGCCCGTTTCAACAATTCATTCACATGGATGTTCATAGTTGTTGCGCCTAGCGAATAAACAAATATGTTTTTGTATGGAATACGATGAACAATTTTTAATTTTCAATCACTTAAGGGTGTACAGTTGTGGATAGAACCTTTGTACATTTAATATGTGTAACTTTTCCAAATTGAGATTATAATGCTTTTTTATACATGTAAAGATTTTTACTATTGATGTTACTGTTTGTAGATTCTCATCTCTTACAAGTCTCTTTCTGGATGGTCTTGAGGGCTCAAGTTGATCCATACTCCTTTGTTTTTCCAATGCCATTAAGTACAAGAGACATTCCCTTCTTGTAAATTTCTAATGTCTGATCCAAACATATCGTTAAAGTCTAAAGGTATAAATATTTTTTCGTCAAAAATCAATGAATTTTCGGTGACATCACATTATGTACTACAATACCAAAATATGATTCGGATATACAGCATTTTAATACGACTTTTTATCAACTTTGATTGTTACGTGAGTTGCTGATATGCATGTTCATTTTTACTTAACATAACATTTTTAACCCTTTTTATAGCAGATGATTTTCGTATAGTTTATTTACTCCTAAACTGTTATCGCGTATGCTAATACCTGACTATGTTACAATAATTCAAATGGCATAGTAAAAATATTGACTATAATTAAACATGTTAAAAAACGACAAATACAGTTAAACTCAACATAAATGAGCAAAAGAGAACTTTAAGCTGCATAATAACCAACAGTATCAATAGGACTGGTTATAAAATAAATACTAAATATAAAACATGAATCATCAAACTCAACATATTTGATGTCTTAAACTTGAAACTATCAGAGAAAGAAATACCTGCTTGAATCTAGAACCGTTTGTAATTAATCTAAACGTAAAACAATATTGTCTTAGAGGTTTGTTTTTCGGAGGAAACATGTTGATCAAAATGTTAGTTATTATGTTTTGAAATCAGCGAGTGCTGCACATTTGCCTACAACTAACTCTAATTTGTGTTTTCATTTGGACAAACAACTGCAAATCAGTGAAATTGTGAACGAAACACTTTTTTCCAATAAAAGTAGAAAAATTAAATATACAGTTTGACTACAACCTTATTAATTCCATCACAAACTATTTCAAGAAAATCTACACAATTATTACTGTAAAAGCTAACTTTACATGATTATAACATATACATTAGATATTAAAATTTATTTGTTTCTTATGTGATAAAACTTTAAAGTCAAAACTGTATCAATAAAAATTGAAAATCGAAATCAACAGAATTCAAGTGCATTAATTTGAGAATGTTTATATACTGTCATTTTTATGCTATTTGGACTTTAATATAGATAAGTGGAGATATTATTTTCTAACAGTAATTTTTTATAACATTCGACCATTAATTCATTGATTTGATTATTTGTTGAACATATATTGTACAAAGCTACTTGAGAATTATCTGTTCTAGTCGTTTCCAGGTGATAAACTAAAGGGAAAATAGTTTACCAACACAGCTTTCAGCCAATTATTTGGCTACTCTTTCATAAAAGTATAGCTCGACTGACCGTCACTTTATAAAACATTCACGGCCGAAAGAGCGAGGATCTTCAGCTCCGGGTTCATCCCCAACCTATAGATTATGATTCAAGCATCCTAACAGCCATACCACGCCAGGACACTGTCAGCTTTGAGCAAGAAAAATCCATTCTTGTTGGAAAATAAGTTTATATTGATGTTTTACATTGTTTAAGACCGTTACTAACCAAGCGTTTTAAATATAAGTTATCAAACCAAGAAAAAGTCCTTACAAAACCTTTGAACAATAAAAACCCATATATTTTTAATTTTTCGCTAAGTAAACAGGATCGTAAGTTGCGAATAAACATCCTTATAAAAAGATATTTTATGTTCATTTATAACGATGGATGTGTCAGCTTAAATCAACCATCAAAGAATAAAAAATGAGTTTCTATGTTATAATATTTTTGTTTAAAAATTGCTCCCACATTTTTGAACTGTTTATACAGTCTATGTTTTTCCACACAAAATTCGTAATAGTTCCTTCTGAAAGTTTAATCTGGAAAGTATTTATCAAAATCATATCAAAAACATTTTTCAAAATTTAGTTGTTAAAATCATTACTTGCAGAATTCTTCCTTTTTGAAGTTGTAATTAACTTTTGCTTTTAAATACAATGATTATATGCTAATATGTATGCTTAATTCGTGCTGAAATTGACCTAAGAAATATCTGCATTTTTAGTTTAACACTTAGCAAGATCCCACTAGCGGCTAAGAATATAAAAGAGAGAAATATCGTTCAAAAAAATTAGAAATTAGAAGAAATAATATAGAGAGTGAATAAAAAGAGTTTCATGTTTCATTTCTAGTCCTAACATGTTATTTCATAAAAAAAGTGAAAGACATATCTTACAATGATGTCTAATGTTATCACAAAGTTTTGAAAAAAATTGTAATTATTTCTTAATTATTAATAAACTTGCGTAAACGCAATAAAAGTGAGTTGTTTCTAAATATTATCAAACTACTGCAAACGTATTAAAATAATAACTGCTTGTTAATAATTAAGACACCGCCATAAACATATTGAAACTGAACTGTTTCTTAACGCTATCATATGATATTTATGAAAGTAAATTAATTAAAGTAGCATTTACTTTACTTTTAGTTTGGGTAATTCCATTAGATTGCACAAAATTAATTACTTGGTTTTCTCATACATGCGAGGAAGTTTGTAACATTCTGGTGTTTTTTCTTTTAGCCCCCTTTTTCAATCATGAGAAAAATGTCCTATGAATGGCCTAACAAATAAAAATGCAAGAAAACCTGGTGAATTGAGCTTGCAGAAAAGCTAGACACAAGTGAATCAAGTGTTGCCAACCAACTACGCACGAGTGAAAAGACGAAAAAGTTGGATAAATGGGTTCCGCATGAGCTGACTGAAGATCAACAAAATTGGCGCTATAAGAACTATCAAGGATGACGGTCCAAAAATAGAACGAATTTGGAATCAAGGTTCTGCCTCATTCACCTTGTTTTCCAGACTTTTCTTTTACAGATTTTAATTTTTTCAAGCGCTTTGAGAACTTTTAAAACAACAAACGTTTTCAAATTTAGGCAGCTGCAGAAAAAGCTTTCAGAGAGTTTAGTGACCATAAAATCACTGATTTCTATAGCAGGAGCATAAACAGCATCGTTACACGTTGACAAAAGTGTGTTGAAGCAAATGGTACTAACTTTGATTAAAGCGTGTTTTACAACACTTGTTTATACTTTTCCAAACTTTGCAGTTCAAAAACTATATTTATTTCTGGACAAGTTAATATTATTTACATTTTGTTGCTATTTTTTATTGATGTTGAAATTATTCTTAAAATTATTAGAAAAAAATATCATTCATATCCCTTTTTAGAAAAATAATGCCTGATATTCGCCTAAAGTATTCTATAGTTTTTCAAATGCAAATTCATTATTTTTCTTTTTCCTATTTTTTAACTGGGCATATTCTCCACTACGTTTTAACTCATAGACTAGAAGAAAGTCAACTAGTCAACACTACTAAACACCAACTTTTGGAATGCTCTTATGTATCATAATAATGAGATTTGACCACCCTTCTTACAATGCACCCACTACCTCAGTATACGAAGCACGCTTTACCTGCCAACTATGTGCTTTCGAATGCACAAACAAAGTACATTATCCACTGGTCCATATCCTGTATGTATAACAACACACGTTTTATCTACTATTGCATAGAGCACAATTTACAGCTAGTTTCAAGTCTCTGCAATACCACGAAATATTTCTCCTGCTTTGAATTTTGGAGGTCCAGCATGACCTGATGGTTAGAGCGCTCGACTCGCAATCTGAGTGTCACAGATTCGAATTCCCGTCACACTAAAATTCTCGTCCTTACAATTGTAAAGACGTTATAACGTCAAGATCAATCCTTATATTTATTGATAAAAGAGTAGCCGAAGAGTTGGCGATGGATGGTGACGACTACCTGCCATTCCTGTAGTCTTAGGCAGTTAAAGTAGGGACGGCTATCGCAGACAGCCCTCGTGTAGCTTTGCGCGAAATTAAAACAACAGCAAATTAAATGTGGGTGCCTTATAAAAGTAACAGTATCCTGAATGTACAAGCAATATAATATAATATTTTTTTACAAGAATACACAGAGTGGTCGCAAGAAAAGCGGAAAATTTGTCAAACAGCTATTTATTTTTACAAAGAATAACTTTTACAAAGTTTTTTAAAGGCATATGTTATATTACACTCATAGATGCTCAAAATGTCGTCCGTGCACTTCAGAGCAGCGTCTTAACCTTGAAATCCAAGCTCGTGTAGCGTTTTGAAGGGTAACTTTTGAGATATCGTTCCGTCAAATTTTCCGCTTTTCTAGCGACCACTCTGTAGTTCTCTGAAAAATAGAAAACTACTTTATATTAGTAATAAGTGATTAACTAAAAGAATGTTTCAATAATCCAATAAAGAATAAAATGTATATAGTTTGCTCTCAAGTTTTTGTGCAATATTTAAAAACAACTTGCGTTAGAACTTTCTCAGCAATGTACAAAACAACAGAATAGTCATTCATTTTAAGACATGTAAAAGAAACAGGACTAGTATGAAGAATTTAACTTATAACGTGCAAAACATTTACTTGGGAAGTATTATAAGTTGGAGGAATAAGCCACAGACGACGTATTATTTACTTTTATCAAATGCTTTACATTTGTTATTGAAACATTAAAAATATGGTAATTTATATATATTCACCACAGCTTATCTAAACAAAATAAACGAACAAAAAAGCACAATTTAAAGAAATTCAATGAAAGCTAATAGAAATAACCTGATACAGTAAAATATAATAAATTAGTCTTTCAATATTACTTTAAAATTTAAAGGGCTAAATTATTTGTCTTGTGCCATGCCCACCACTGGGATTCAAAAACCCGGTTTCTAGCAGAGTGAGTTTGCTGACATACCGATACGTCTCAAACAAAATAACAAGTAACACATTTTACTAATTCTGTCAATAGATGACTCTCACATCGTTTTGTTTGAAGAAATCAAATAGTATACTGAAAAAAATCATTTGTAATAAACAAGCTTTTCTCTTACTGTTTTATTTTCGAACATCACGTTAAACAAACAAAACAATAAAACAAAAACATTTAACTTCAACTACTAAATCAGAAAATATTAAAATGTATTTGTTAAGAAAGTTAAAACTGTACGAAAAACGAACAAGTATTATACGAAATATTTGAAACTGTAATTATTGCACTTAAAACGTAAATGTCGCGCAGATTAAAAATGCGGTCTGTTCTGAATAAAACACCTTCGACACAATTTGTTTTGGATATTTGAAAATTACATTGTCTGTTTTATTTTATGTTCTATACGTAACTAGTAAAAAAATGTATCCTCGTATCCGTTCTTTCACGCTGTTATTTTACCAACTATAGATCTATATTTGAAAGGTAAACTAATAGGGGCTGTCAATAATAAACAAAATTGAAATTTCGAGTTTAAAGAATGAGGAACTCTGTTTTATAATCCACTTTGCATTAGCGACAAATTCATAGCATACATACCTGAACAGAAGCATTAGGCGTTCCCAAAATGTTTACATTGGATCTGCAGCGTTTACATTAGTGCAAGACATTCAGATTTTCAGGCTGAGTGTAACATTAAACTTTTACTGTATTTGTTCTGCTGTTTTTTTTTGTTTTTTTTTGCTCTTTAATATTTTTTTCTTTAAGGGACAAGAACTGTGAATGGGCTGAATAAGAAAGGAAGCTGAACTTAGTTCCGGCCCAACGTAATCTCTGACGCTAAGGAGATCAAGAAAAAAATGAGTTTACTTTACTCTCTTCAGATCTCTGTCTTTGTAATAGTGCCACAAAAATACTGTACTGGTACTGTACGGGCCTAAAAATCAGTTAAATGTACAAAAGACTTACAATGATGACAAAATATTCACAAGAAATGTTAACATAAATCAATAAAGTATGGTAATGTGAAGACTGGGTTTGTAGTCACAATAGATATAGACTAAATCCAAGCAGGCTTGTAATGAAGAGACTGGGTTCCAATAGAGATTGGAACCAGGCAGTCGTGTGATAAACTGAGTTTATAGCTTCGTTAGAAAAGAGAATCAGACGAGCTTGTGATTTGGAGATTTCGTTTGTACCTTCACTGGGAATTTATCTTAAGTAATCTTGTAATGTAGAATCTGGGGTTTGTAGCATAATTGCAGATTGGAATAAGGTAGTCGTTTGATATGGACATTGTGTTTGTAGCTCAATACAGGTTGAAATCATGCAAGCTTGTGATGTAGAGAATGGATTTGTAACCACATTACAAACTGGAATCAGGCAGGTCCATTATATGAAAATTTGATTTGTATCTCCATTGTAAACTCTTATCAAGCAGCCTTTTGATGTAGACAGTAGGTTTATAACCTAATAAGCAAATCGAGTCAGACAGAATTGTGATGTGGAGATTAGGTTTGTAATCTCATTAGTGATCGGTATCAAGCAGTCATTTTATTAGAGCTTGAGTGTATAGCTCAATAGAGACTGGAATCAGGGTTTGTGTCCCCCATTAGAGATTGGTATCAAGTAATCTTGTAATGTGAATACTGAGTTTTTAGTTTTATTAGAAATGAAATCAAACAAGTTTCTGATCTGGAGACTTGGGTTTTAGCGTCATCAGAGATTTGAAATAGGCAGATTTATCATAAGGAAATTGGATATAAATAATGGATTTGTACTTTTGTTAGAGGTCGTACATCAGTTATACTGCCACTAATTTCTTCTTATTTGAAATCACTCAATTAAATGTTTCAATGGCAAATGCTAATAGAATTTATGTATGATTACACAGTTGCAATGAACATGGTGTGAAAAGTGTGTAAATACTAGTTTACACCTTTTAGCCAAAGGATTGTTTGCTTTTTGTTTAGGCAAAGCTACTAAGACTATCTACCACAGTCCCTAATTCTGAATTGTCGAAAAGATAAAAGGTAACTGATCGACAAAATCAACTGCCAACTCACACTATTTTTTCAGCAAAGAGTAGTTAGATAGAATGTCATATTATAACGCTCACACTCATATTCGAAACCAGCTTTTGATCCCGAGACCTAAAGTTTGTGAGTCGAGTGCCATAACTTCAAACTATGAAGGAAATAAGTGATCATATATAACATCACACGTTTGTAAATTCTTCAGTTCTGAAACTGTCGTTAAAATAAAAGTAACTTTACAACAACGGATAAATAATAAGTTTCACATATTTCCTAAATTGAAAAAAACAAAAACAAAATCTATATCCAGGATAAACATTGATAAATCACACAATGTCAAATAACGTTTAAACTGGTAAATAGAACTAAGTTGAGTACTTTCGTTCAAACATAATATTATATGATCAACAAAGCTGTTACTTTTCTTCCTGGATAGTAAGCGTTATAAGTAATGAGATCAAAACTCAGTAAACTTTGGTATGAATTTTTCCGGACATTAATCAATAAATTTAAATAAAACAGACCTAAATCACTTCCATTTGGAAAACAACATTATTGACATAACTGCTAAGACCCCCATTAAAACATAGGACTATGAGAAAGTTTTGGACATAAACGATATAATATTTTAATCCCAGATAAATGAATAATGGCGAAGTAATGAAACAAAGCTTGAGCTAAAATCGTTTCGCACAGTTTAGTTTATTAATGTTTCACGCTGCCGCGTCAAAACGGCAACGTTCTGCAGTGACATTCTTACTGTTGTTACTACATGTTTGTTCAACTGAATGACTTCTTATGCTCTCAACGGTATAAACGGCTAGATCAGATATCCTTACAGTTCTTATTCAGTAATCTTTAATTTTAAGCTACGGAATCAACAAGAAAATAATAATCAAGTGAAAATCTCCAAGAGAAGTTTGCTTAAATATTTGATTGCGATTTTCAAGTTTTATCATAAGGTAAAAGTAAAAAAAACAAATGGCTGGAAACCATATACCTAACTGGTGCGGCTGATATAATCCATAGAATTCTATACCTATATGGACAGAGGTGAATAGAGTAAAGTACTTATGTTTCTTAATACTAAAACTTCATAAAACATGAAAGTTATCTCTGCTCCTGAGAGCCGGTACCACATTGATTTCTTACTAGTGTCATAATCCAAATAAGAAAAATAATTTATAAAGTAAAAGACAGATGTTAATGAGCTTTGTCCCTGTTTAGTATCCTGAGGCCAAGTGACTGAGTGTAATCATTGTCGCTATAGACAGAACTGAAGTGTATTTGGTTTGTTTTGGAATTTCGCACAAAGCTACACGAGGGCTATCTGTGCTACCCTTCCTTAATTTACCAGTGTAAGACAAGATGTATGGAAGGCAACTAGTCATTACCACCCACCACCAGCTCTTGAGATACTCTTTTATGAACGAATATGGAATTAACAGTCACATTATAATGCCTCCCACGGCAGAAAGGGCAAGCATGCGACTGGAATTCGAATCTACAACCCTTGGATAAGCCCTGAAATAAAGCAACGTAAAAAGTTATAAGTTGTTGTTGTTGTTGCTGTTTTGAATTAAGCACAAAGCTACACAATGGGCTATCTGTGCTCTGCCCACCACGGGTATCGAAACCCGGATTTTAGCGTGTAAGTCCGCAGGCATACCGCTGAGCCACTGGGGGGCAAAAATGTATAAGAACAGAGTTAAAACAAGAGCGCTTTCTAAGAGACCTTATTGGTCACACATTCTATAATATCTAAATATCTTACCATTTTTAAACGTTGTTTTCATTTATATTTCAAAATAAATATAAGTAGTTTAAGTTTCCTTTTTATTGATCTTATTTTTAGTGATGAAAATCATATATATTAAACACATGATTATTTTAAATCTATGCAATGTTTTTGCTAAACATTAAAGCTGAAATAAAGCGGAATAAAACGCCAAATTTTAGTGATGTAATTTCGTAAACATACGGCTGACGTAATGGCAAACGTGCACAAAGAATACATGGTTCTTGTACAATTATTTTTAGTAATTATTTATAGTGTAAATCTCGAATAAAAGTTAAATATATCAACGTTATCTGAGTAGCATTTGTCGATCTTCCTTTGGCAAACACAACTTGTTCTTCAGTGTCTCTAACATTAACTGACTAAACACTTAAATAAAGACCTTTATTCATTCTCCTTACCTATTGAACTTATTCGAAATTTTAGTATATATATATAAATTTAATCTTAATATTTATTTTTTATTTCTTTAACACTTTATCAGTCTCTTTGTTGTCTCACTTTATTTATGCGTAATTTGTTACTTTTAACTGACCCGTTAAAGCTTTTTTTACTTTCATTCTCTCAACTCTAAGAAAAGTGAATTAAATGTTTTGTTATTTTAAATTGAGTTTTCTTTCAACAAAAGAAAGATCAATTAACCTCTTCTCATAGGATAAAATTATCATTTACGTGTTAACTTTAATTGAAGGTATTTCTTATAAGCATTCTAGAAAAATCCGCTTTCAAAACAACTTATGTTTCTCGTTCACTTTCTACGAGTGTTCAGCATCAAAGCAACATGTGTTTATTGTCAACTCTCTAGAACAATTCAGTTTCAAAGTAACTAAAATCTGAAAACGTCAACACGAAGCTACGATGAAAACTTTCGTTGTATTTAATCCAAAACCATAAAGTTTGAAAACACGAATCACAATTTACTATTGATGTTTTTCAAAGGTTACTTGTTTGTTGCTTTTATTTCGTACATATTTATAAATTTGTACATGTGATTTTAAGCCTTATAATATTTGAAAATATAACTGTTTCTTTAAACTTTGCTTAAATGTGTTTTATTATTACAGATTTAATTTACTTTTTAAAGATTTCTGGCTTTTTTGGGGATGGTGTCTTTTTAAAACGTCAGTGACACATTTGGATCTAAAATCGATCCTAGTTTATTTAGGTGGGTTTTTGATAACGTTTACATGAAATACTATCGAAAAATTCTGCAAATTCGGTAAATACCGTTGAGTTATTTTCGTAGAAAAAACAAATGAATTTTGTACGTATGGCTATAAACGATGTTACAGGTCTCGTGTCACCTTCGAAACTATTTCCTTTGTCGTCATTTCTACTCATTATGATGGCCAAGATTACACATTATTGACCAATATCAGTGATGACAATCTCATACTATACATCTTAACAAACTTTCTACAATTACTCCAATGAACATGGTCTTTGGCCTCCATGACCAATTTAAGATAACTTGAGTCACCACAATCACTTGATTGAACGGCTAATGGAACTGATTTCATTTATTTAAGCCCCACTGTTGAGTTGGTTTGTTGTAATTTATCAGCATCTTCTTGATTATTTAGTCATCCGGTACATCTCACGTGATTGAGGAAATTACTTTCTCGTGATAGTAGACACAGTTCACCTTCGCTATGCTATCCATTTTGGGAAATTGAAAATTTCCTGTTAAACGAAAAACCTGTGCAAACCATAAACACTGTCAAAATCATTTCTTTTCGTTTTCTGTTTCATTATGAAAAGTTATATTGGCCGGTAGAAACTACAACTACATGCTGCTATTTATTTCAGATAACAGTTTGCTGAAATAAGATGACAGCATATGTTTTATAACTTTAAATGTGTGTGGTAATCGAATAAAAAACACAAAAGTGGCCCGGTATGGCGAGGTGGTTAAGGCATTCGACTCGCAATCAGAGGGTCATGGCTTCGAATCTTTATCACACTATACATGTTCAACCTTTCAGCCGTGGGAGCGTTTTAATGTGACAGACAATCCCACTATTCGTTGGTAAAATAATAGTCCAAAAGATGGCGGTGGGTTGATAGTGACTAGTTGCCTTCCCTCGAGTCTGCTAAATTAGGGACGGCTAGGGCGGATAGCTTTCGTATAGCTTTGCGCGAAATTCAAATAAAACACAAAGACGTGTATGTGTTTTGTTTTGTTTTTACTTTTATGTATTTCAATGTACGTATATATGTACAAAACTTCAATATTTTAACACGTGTTAAATCTATTTAAAACAAGATATCAAATTGGAATCCACTTAATATGTTTTGTTTTTCACAAACGTTATGCTCTTACAAACTTTAAGTTGAATTATTTTTCTCCAAGAAATTTCATGAGACCTCTAACTGTTCATGATCACCTGTTCCATAGTGAATGCTGAAGCATCAGGGAATTTGACAGGTTTGTCTATTCTGTACAAAGAAAAAGATATGTGAATATATTCTGACGTATGACTGAGCCCAGCCATGATGGAATTTTTGCTTGTTGAGCATAAATCCTGTAAAACAAATAGCGGAAATAGATGTCATTTGCAATAATGGATAGTGTTTATTTGCTACCAATACAAAATATAGAAAGCTTTTCTTGCAATAATTTTGAACATTTTAAACGTTGTAAATTATTTTTTATACGTATGTACAATTTGTTTATTTTTTTAAATTTTGCGCAAAGCTACACGAAAGCTATCTGCGCTAATCGTCCCTAATTTAGCACTGTAAGACAAGATGGAAGGCAACTAGTCATCACTACCCACCGCCAACTCTTGAGCTACTCTTTTACCAGCGAATAGTGGAATTAACCGTAATATTATAACGCCCTCACGACTTAAATGGAGAGTATTTTTGGTGCGGCGGGGATTTGAACCCCCAGATTAGGAGTCGAGCGTCCTTACCTTCTGGCCATGCCGGCCTCATATTTACAAAAATTTCTACTTCCACGTTTATCAAAATCCTTCAAGAAATTACTTACAGAAAAAAGAGCGTTCTTCTCTGTAAAATCTACAGCTTCGGGATAGAAACGATTGTTTGCTGTTTCATACCAACCACTAAACTAAGTATAGGAAACATTAATCTAACATAGCAACTAGCTCTGTATAAAGTCCTGAGATTGTTGTTATATTGCTGTTGTTTTAACGCACTCTAGTACATATTATCTGTTTTATAGTATAATTAGAATTTTCGTATTTTTGCGACTTGCATCATAGCCTATATTCGAGACTGTTGAAGAATAATATTTCATGTATGTGTCTACGAAAATAAAGTATATTTTCAACGTAAAAAATTAACTGAAGAAGGTTGCGAAATTTTAGAACAGATTCAGAAAAAATTGATAATGAAAAATGTTGAGGCTGTTAAAATTATTAAATGAATGAAATTCCGTATTATATTAATTTTAATGAATAAACGCTATAACTATTCATTTACGCCAAAATAAAATAAAATAAAACGTACAAAATCTATTACTCGAATATTTACAGCCAGCTGATATAACAGTGGATATACACATATATTTATTTATTGGCAACGAAACGCATATTCACGTGATTTCATTATCACCATACAACAATATAAAGCTAATGTAAATGGACTATTTTTACATTACCACTGTGATCATAGTAAACCTGAAACTTTTTAATAATTATTAAAACTCCGGTACAAACCTAATAAAACTAGACGATTCCTCAACGTTACCATACTGTTGTGACCTTAGTGAAGCTAAACCAGTTTGTTAATTACTTGTGCATTGACATGAATCTAAGTTGAAGTGTACAGTTGCTTGTTGTTGTAATAGAAAAATGCTCCTTACAAAGGGTCTCGGCATGGCCAGGTGGTTAAGGCGCTCAATTCGTAATATGAGGGACGCGCGATCGCACCAAACATGCACACCATTTCAGTCGTGAGAGCGTTATAGTGTGACGGTAAATACCACTATTTGTTGGTAAAAGAGTAGCCCAAGAATTAAGGGCGGGCGGTGATGACTAGTTGCCTTTCCCCTAGTCTTACACTGCTAAATAAGGGACGTATTTCGTCTATATCTTCAAGTCACCACGAACTCAATAAGGACCATTTCAAAGTAACAGTTGTTTTTATTCACAGTTTTGTGCCTCCGGTGGTACAGTGGTATATTTACGGACTTATATTGCTAGAAATCGGGTTTCGATGCTTATAGTGAGTAGAGCACAGATAACTCTTTATGTATATTTGTGCATAAGTACAAACAAGCAAACAAAATTATGTAAAGAACATGTACAGTTTGTAATAAATACGATGTTAACTTTTTAAGTTTTATTACATGCTAAAACGTCTAGCTAAAATAAAATATAATAAATGAGTTATAACTATAACCGTGAGTATTAGTAAATTTGTTTTTAGAAACAGATTACATGTTCATCATTTTATTGTGGCGCAGTCACACAAAATGTTAGGTCATATAAGTTCAAGAATCTTAAGAACAATTATTATGACCTTACAAAGATTTTCTCTTTTTTTTTTTCTGAAGAAATTAATATTCATTCACGACGTGTAGAACCGTGAAATAAGTAGTTTTAACACGTAAAAATGTTTGAGTTATAATCACACAATGTTATCTACTCTAGCTGAGTAAAAGTTTTGGATTCATGAACCAAAATTACAAATAAACGTTGTTGTTTTTGTTTTAAAAATAAACATTTCATTGCTGAGGGTGGTATTTCTGCAACATTTTGTAGCTAGTAGATATTATAACCTCTTTATAAATTTTTTTGATCTGTGTAAAATACATATGAAGCCCAATCTATCATTCAGTTCGCTGCTCGTCACTGAATTGTACTACCCCTTATAAGAAACCCTGGAAAAGAGCAAATTGAAAAAAAACAGGAATTTCCTTCGTATAGTAACAGAGTCTATATTATATACATGTGTTGCCTTTTATTCAACATTGCCAACCTGTATTCATATGTGTTTTGAAGATTATGTAGCGGTGATGTTACTGATTTATTCCTTTGATCTTTTCAACAAACAAGTTGTTAAGATGCCAAAAATAAACATGAAGCTCATTCTATCATTCGATTCACTACTTGTTATTAGTCATAAATGAGAATATGTTCCAAGCAGGATTATTTATATTTATAAAAATAATAACAGTAATTTGCATGATATACAGTCAGTTGCTGTTGCGAAAAGTAGAACTTAATTATATCATTGTACGTAGCTGTATGATTTGTTTCATATCATTTTTTATCAAATGAGTATTGTTGTTGTTTAGCGCAAAGCTACACACTCGGTTGTCGAACGCGAAGAATCAAACACTGGACCGTAGCATTATATATTCGTAAACTTGCCACTAATCCACCAGAATAATCATGTAATAGCAACAACAAATAATTTTAATTTAAAAGTATATATGTTTGTTTGATGAATTATTGTGCAGAGATACTCGAGACATACCTGACATCTTAATTTTGAAGTGACAGAGTAGAGAGTAATGTGCTTCCACCTCACAGTCTGCACATTGCAAGTCGAGCCGTCTTAACCATCAGGGTATTTTTAGCTAACTAAGAGAAAAATATAAAAAAAGATCTTATTTCATATACTTAAATATACTCTTCAAAAAAAGAAATTCAAAAGGCAAAATTCGAGACAAATTGTTAACAAGTTTATTCCGGATAGTTCTGTATGACATGTGTGAAACTTTGCACATTCACTGCTGAACATCCAAAGTCTGCAAAGGTGAAGTCCACGCTCACTAGTTGAAGTTTAACGTCACTCAACGTCAATAACGAGTATGCTCCCCGTGAGCATCAATAACTGCTTGGCATCTCCTGCCCATGGAAGCAATAAGATGACGAATCACATCCTGTGGAATGGCTGTCCACTCAGCCTGCAAAGCTGCTGCAAGCTAAGGTAGACTCTGCGGTTGAGGTTGTCGTCGTCGCAGACGTCGGTCTAACTCGTCCCAGAGATGTTTGATTGGGTTTAAATGTGGTGATCTGGAGGGCCAGGGAAGAGCGCTGATGTTGTGGTGTCTCAAAAAGACAGTGGTGAATCGGGCTGTGTGAGGACGGGCGTTGTCATGTTGAAAAACGTCGTTTACGTTCACCCTGATGGGTTGCACATGGGGCCTAAGAATCTCGTAGACGGTTACGTACGGTCTGATCGGAAAAACTACGCAGTCCTGTTATGGTTGAGGCAGTAGACGTCGCAGTGGTGGTCCTATCCCGAAGGTGAGGTAACCGGATGTAGCGATCTTGTGCGGGCGTGGTCATACGAGGTCTGCCAGATCGTGGACGGTCACGAATTGATCCATGTTGTTGGTGACGATTCCATAGCCTTGTGATGGTGCTTGGGTGGACATTCACAGCTCTGGAAACATCTTATCGAGATTCGCTTGCTTCCAAACGACCAATGGCGTTGTTGCGTTGTGCTTCAGTCAGTCTTGGCGTAACTGTATTGCGTGTCGGTGGCTTAACACTGAGCTATGATAATCGAGAACCCGTCACTTTTATAGGGATTTTGCACATGTTGCACTTGCAGAACATGCAGATCTCTCAAACAAATTTATTGGAGACGAATGCGTTTTGGCGAAAAATCCGATGTTTTCCTTTGTTTTCAATGTGCACAACGTTTATTGTCATTTTGGTGCGACAATCAGTGCCTTAACACGTGTAACGTCACATACGCTTAGCTTGTAACGTTATTACATATATTTCTCTTTAAAATAACAAAAATATCACTTTTGCGTTTCTTTTTTTCAAGAGTATAATATAGTTTTAACTTTTATACCAGAGTTTACAGAAAACGTGGGTGTTTTCTTATAACAAAGCCACATCGGGCTATTTGCCTGATCCACTGACGTGAATCTAACCCCTGATTTTAGCATTGTTAATCTATAGACTTGCCGCTGTACCATCAGGGAACTGCGGAAAACATATATACTGCATATGGTCTCGCCACCATTCCCACCTTCAACAAGGAAAGCAATTATATATAAGAACCAATATTAGCCAGAATTAAATTCTAAGAAACAAAAAAAATGTATATGGCATAAAAAAAGATGTGAAACTTGATGCTGCAAACAACTGAATAACTAACAGTGTTTCAGTTGTAACGTAAATAATACAATATTACTGATAATAATATTTGAAGATAAAAATATTTTTTTTCGTAAGCCTTTTTTCCCGCCACATATGAGTAACGTCTTATGGAAATTGATGAAAATGAGAGTAATGGATTGTTTGTTAGGCAAGTGAAATTAACATTAAATATGCAAGCACAAACAACTGACATATATATTTAACTTTTTTGGTAAGGTAATTTTTCACACTATACGCACCACACACTATTTCTTTAAGTGTGCTTTGTTATCTTGGACATTTCCACGAGCTGTAAGTGTTTTTATTTTATGCCATGCAATTAATGGCCGAAAAACCTGAATTAATGTTTTAGAAATGACAAATATTAGGGAAGACAAAACAGATGAAAATCTCATACATGGAGCTGCAAGTTAAACCATCTTAAATGAAAACCCTGAATAAGGTGATGTTAACATCTAATTTTAAATATTATTCAGTAAATGTAACATGCTGTTGCATAATAGATTATGCAAAGTAGTAATAAATTATGAATGTCACAAATTAATTTTAATAAACATTAAAGGTAGAAATGACTGAATATATAGTTTTTCCTTAACAACTTCTCTGGAGTGTAAAATTTATTATTTTCCTATCTTCTATCGCTCATGTTTAAAAGCTGTTAAATAATTGTTGAATGTATTTCTAAACAAAATGCATTTTTGAGAAAATTAACCTACCACTCAAAGTGGTTGTGTAATTGATTTAATGTTCATTAGTGGCACTTTGCGTTTCTCGTAAAAGAGAGTGAAACAAATCAATAAATAATTTCGTCTCACCTGATCCCTCGTACAGTTAGAAAACCTAAGTTGGTTACTTTATGGTATAGAAAAGCCCAAGTGCCAGCAATAAGCTAAAAAAAAAGGAATATTTATACTAAAGTAAAGAATGAATTACTTTACCATAATCAACTTAATAAATACTTTGTGATATTTCAAGCTTACAAGTTCAATAAAACAATAAATAGTTAAGAAATCATAATATCTCGTGAACCATTTATATGTATAACTAGGTATGGTATTCTAGATATTATATTGGCTTAAGGTTATATATATGCATAAAAATCAGTTAATTAAGAATGTTTGATGTACCTTAAAATAATTTTAAAAGGATTTCACACAATACAATAGAATCCTTTTCAGTTTCATTGATATTTCAAATATGTTTGAAAATTAAAGATTCTTATTTCAATTAAATATTCCAACATCATCTGAAGCTTTGATTTGATTAACACGTGTAATCATGTTAGCACTGTCATGCACTTACTGTTACAGAAAAAAAGAAATTTACGTTACTTTCACATTAAAAGTAATAAATGCTGACACAAAGTTACTTTATATAAAAAAATTTCCTTTCGCAACAAGGCTCAAATATTTTGTCTATTTCTTAGAAGTAAAAAGGATGAAGTAAGTGTGTGTATGAATTCTTACAGTAAAGCCACATCGGGCTATCTGCTGGGTCTATCGAGGGAAATCGAACTTCTGGTTTCAGCGTTGTAAATCCATAGACTAACTGCTGTAGTAGCGGGGGAAAAGATGAAATTAACAAGAAACATAAACATTTCTTTTAAATTAAAAGGGAAAGACAAAGTGAAAATTATTTTCCCGTATTAGATCAGAAGAGTTAATTTAAGAACATCTAAATCTCCTTTTTCTAGATTAAATCATCTGTGAGTTTTATGCTAATGATCATATATAGAGCGTATTTATGCACGATTACTATACGGTAGAACTTCCTTCATTTAAAAGGAAGCAATAATCATACGTAATCATAACTATCCAAACTATCATAGGTCCTTTATACCACGTAAATTATTTCTCTGTAAGTATAGTAGGCCTAAAGCATAAAGGTACTGAGTGGTTGAATAGATTAAGAATGAGCTAGTTCTATTTGCCTGTTCAGTTGATATGTGACAATAGCATAGAAGGTTTAATTATTAACGTAGACAACTCAGCTACACAGAACTCAAGTGTCCTTTTAAAGCTTAATCAGATATCGTATTCAACATAGGAATGATTATCGTTTAAAGACTTTCTAGCCTCTAATTCTTGACATGTATTTAGCCTTGTTCTGTATCAGAGCGCGATAACTTTATGTGTCTGTTTCCAGTTAATTAATCTAAGAGATTAGAGGAACTATCAGTTTTGTGAGTTCGCAAAGTATTCATATAATGACGCATTTAGTTAACCTTTATTCAACGTGTATCTAAGTCAAGGTAGCAGTGAATTATGAGGGAGTAAGAGCTTTATTTTCATTATATTAAATCTAATCACCTTCTAAAATTTTGGAAGAATTAGCTACTATGAAACTTAGTATTAACAAAAATTTTGAATGATGAAACTATGAAGTCATGACTGCTGGCGGATAAGCTTCACTAGACTGGAGAGATTCGTATAAATTTACACATATGTATTTGTAAAATTCTAAAACACAAAATATATCATTAGTACCTTATTTCTACAGATATATCAGTGTTTGAAATACCATTCAGAATTTTAAAATGAAGTGAAGAATCAATGAAGGTGAAGAGGTTTTATATTCTAACTTTCAACCTTAGGCTCGGTTTCCGGAGTTCCACACCAATTATATTCTGAAATGAAATAGTGCTTACGAATTCTGCCTACTCATTTAACTTTTAGTTTAAGAAACTGATTTTTTATTTCTTGTAAAATTCGCTGATAAACTTATTTTCTCTAATATAATCAATCAAAAAGACAAAACAGTTGCGCGTCTCTTCAGAAATCAGAAACAAAGAATTTATGTATTTCACATAGTTTTCTTTGACAACAGACTGAAAGATTCAAATTTAGATTTTCAAGTCGAAATACTTTAATGAAACCTGAGTACTTTGTTTTATAATTTTGACCTATATTTACTTAACTGATGACTGAATACTTCACAGTTTTTAAAATAATTTATTTGTCCATAATATGATGACTATAGCTGACAGTTTAAAAGTATACTTACTCTTACAATATGTGACTACAGTTTTAAAATAGACTTGCTCTTATAATCTGTGACTCTACAGTTTTAAAATAGACTTGCTCTTATAATCTGTGACTCTACAGTTTTAAAATAAACTTGCTCTTATAATCTGTGACTCTACAGTTTTAAAATAAACTTACCCTTACACATCTGCTTTTATTAGATTGGAACAAGAAAGTATTCTTGGGACAACTTCCATGTGGTTGTTTTTGCCTGATACTTAACATACCAATATTCAGGTAGTTTTTAACTGCTGTCATACAATAAATCCTGATGCTCTTATGTTTGACCGTCACTTATGTCCCCTTACATAGTTATATTTGACTGTCATCTGATTGCTCTTCAAGTTTTTATATTAAATAGTAATCTTATGACCCCTCAGGTATTTATATTTGTTTATCATTTGATGTCCCTTCAGGTGGTTATATTAACTGTCACATCTGATGACCATGAAAGTGGTTATAGTTGACTGTTATATTATAACTCTGCTAGAGTTACAAATCTTTTATTACAAACTTGTTAATAAAAGTAACTGTATTTTCATCTGACATAGTTTAAATGTTAATTATTAGGGAGTTTACAATTGAATATTGCTTTGAGGATTTGCTTGCTATCTCATTGCTATATCAATCGTTCCCCAGTGGAACGATGGCAAGTCTTCTATTTACAACACTAAAATCAGAGGCTCGATTACTCTCCGAGGACACAACAAGTAGCCCGATATCATTCGTACAAGAAGCACCATCTTTCTTCTAAGATGAGTTTACTTATATCACATTACTTTAATTATCTGTTTTTGAATACAATCTCTTTTGGTTACAAGCAGTTGTTAGACGATTTTACTGTGACCGAGTGTTAATTCTTTCATATGTTACGCCTGTGTTGTTAATTAATTATTTTCGATTATCATAATTATGTTTCATTTCTTCTGTCATCAGATAGATGTATTTATTTACCTCATAACTGTTTTTTCGACAACTGCCGGACTGCATTATATAAATATTTATTGATTCTTAGGTTAATTTGTATCGGTTATTTGGCGCTGTTACTAAGTGTATTTTATTCACTTACAGGCGAATAGTATGAATTTTTTTGGATTTAAACTCCATCACCATTGAAGTTAATATGATAAATGACACATTCGATTAGAAGACCGATCGTTTTTCTTTCTGAAATGAAGTAATTGTTTGAAGTTACAAAGCTGATTTTATCGTACTCTTACGTCTTGCCTAATGTGCACTGACGCTATGTCTGGTCTCCCCTGATACCCTAATCTCAAGGGGAATTTAATACCTTTACAAGCGATGATGAACGTACTCTGGAGTTAGGTCGATAGCTTATACACTGTTCAAGACTTACAGTTGTATTTGCTGATAACCAGGCTTCGGGAAGGTAACTTTAAATTTTTTACAGGCCCGATCTACGCATCACATTCGAATTTTTCTTGGAGAAAGTCAAATAAAAACAACAATAAATTTGAAAGAAAATTCTGTATTCCTTCTTAGAGAGCCCCCCTCTTCAACAATTATCAATCACTTACAATCGTAAACAAATGTGAAAAAGGGTTATATTGTTTGTTTGTTTTTAAAAATCTGAAAACGATGTTCTTTAAAATGAAGTAAAACTACCGTTGCTTTAATTGCGCTCAGAGTTATACTTGGAGTTGTATAATATAAAAAATTGAGATTCAGTCTCTGCAATGTGCAAAGCGCAGATGAGTTACTGTGCATTTTTCCACTTACAAATCAAACAAACCTTTCACAACTTAATGCAGCAACACGTATAATGGTTAGTAGTTGTATTTGAACTATAAATATTAATTTTAAACTATTTTATTTGCAAGAAACATATAAACAGTTTAAAGATATAAGTTTTTATATAACTTGTACATGCTTGGAAACACATATTATTAACATTTCGATATTTTAATACATGCCCGTACATTCAGAGTGATTAAAGCGCCCGCCTTGTAATCAGAGGGTCGCGGTTCGAATCCTTATCGCACGAAATATACTCGTCCTTTCAGCTATAGAGATGTTACAAAATTACGATCAATCCAACTTTTCGTTGGTAAAAAGAGTAGCCTAAGAGTTGGTGGTAGAGGGGATGACCAGCTGTCTTCCCTTTAGCCTTAAACTTCTAAATTATAGACGACAAGTGCAGATAGTTCTCGTGTAGCTTTTTGTGAAATTCAAACCAAACAAATAATGATTGCAGCTGACATCAAACGCTTTCATAACTTATTTTTTCATTGGTTAGCTAAAACGTTTTTATTTATGATGAAGCACAAAGCTGCAAAATAAACTATTTGTTTTTTGTTCGACGCATTCATAGAGTCCCGAATTTTAGTTAAAAACAGAAACCAACAAATAAGAAGAAAATATCATTATATTCAGAGCTAAATATGTAAAAAAACTATTTATATTATTAAACTAATCTGTTCGTTAAAATAGTGATATTTTACCAACAATTTTAATTGGTGACCAGCAACTGGTTAACACTATCAATAGGATCCCCACCAACACCAATAAATACCATAAAACAGTAACTTTAACTTGATCAAAACCTGCTTTTATAATCTAAAGGAACCCATGATTTTGTTTTTGTTTTGTAAAACAACTTATTCAACTGAACGTTTTTAAATATTTTTAGGATTTCAGATGAGGGCAATAACAGAACTTTATCAAGAAACCATGTATAACGATTTTTTAAACCTTGACTGTTTAACATTATCCTAAAAACGTATTATATTCGTTTTATGTTTGGAATATCTGAAACCATTCGAATATGAAAAATACCTTGATATAGACAGTATAAACGTTTCTTCTAAACTTATCTGTAATTTGTTTAAAACTAATAAACTACATTGTTTTATCAATTTTCTTTTGCATAGGTCCAGGATGGCCAGGTAGTCAGGGCGCTCAACTCATGATCTTAGGATTGCTGGTTCAAATCCTCGTTTTAACAAACATGCTTGCTCTTTCAGCCATGGGGCGTTATAATGTCACGGCCAGTCCCATTATTCGTTGGTAAAACAGTAGCCCAAAGTTGGCGGTGGGTGGTGATGATTAATTGTCTTCCCTCTAGTCTTACACTGTTAAGTTATGGACGACTAGTGCAGATATTCCTCGTTTGCGCGAAATTCAAAAACGAACAAACTTTTACATTTTAGTCTTATAAATAGACTTATGACTATTTCATTAAGATTTTAAAGTACCATATCCATATAAACATTTATTCCTTTCAAAAATAATTTAGAAAAATATGGGTGAATAAAAGTTTATAACCAACACCAGTAAATAACTTATGGTTATTTATTTTCTTTAATTATATAATTTTATTAAATAAACTTGTCAATGAGTGGTATTTTTACAAGTGGTGAGTGCTACTTGGTCCATGTTTTGGTAAATGGCTTTTGATTTTTTTTTTATAATTAAACTAAACTTATACTGTAATTATCAAATCAGTCTATAACAAAATTCCATCAGGCTAGACTCGAAACGATGCTATGAAATTGAAAAAAAGACAAAGAAACTTAACTATCTGCACTTCCCCAGAACGACGTGCTTAGGACTAAAACCTTAAACAATCCGTTCGATTACAAGCATCATTTTTACTTTACGTTGGCCTAAGTCTTCTTATCAGAACTTTCCACCAACCGCTTCTGTCTACAAAAATCATTTTAGGTTCTTTATAGACAACGATTATTTTTCCGTTATGCTCCTCTCGTGTTATTAGCTGACCAGTAACTACTATACATGATATTAGTGGCTTGAACATTGCGTCGTTACATCTGGAAGCAGAAGTCCATCAATGTATCATAGACATCGTCGATGTAAGAATAACGTTCTGTATAAAACAATATTGCAATGGGTTGAGCTTTTGTAAATAACATTGATGAGGTAAATTCAAATGTTTGTCACAATGGAAAACTGTCCGTTTCTTATCCCCTAAAGTTACTCTGTTTTCAGCTTTAGAAATGTGATTATGCAACAATGTCATAACATTTTCAGTTTTTCAATTGTAAAATATAAAATATGTGTAAGATTTAAAACATTTAAAATAAACAAAGCACTAAATGTTAGAAAATGTATTCAATGCCATACGTAGATTAGTATTGAATAATCATAAAGGATACATTCTGCACAATATCATAAAGACAGTTTGCAGAATTAATTCGCCAGTTAAACTCTTGGGAAAGTTATACTTACTATTCTAACTGCCCTTTCTCATTAAATAGTACCGCATTTTTTAAGAATAAATTTGTAGATTATAATTTCCAAACAATTTGATTGTTTATTGTCATATGACTAATAAAATTCATATTCAATTTATATTACACTGTTTTAATAAGTCAGCAGTAACTATTGACTTCTCAATCAAACCTAAGTCATAAAAAGTATTTACGATTTGCAGTTATTTTTAAGAAACAGATATGATTTGTATCGAATATTTTTCTAAGATTTTTTTTCTGTTACAGGCAGAATAATGAAACATGTCAATTTTAATCTTGCGAATCAAATAGATGATTTAACTGCAGTTGCCACAAGTATTTTCCTGGATATCTTGAAACAGCTAGCGGTACATAGTATGTGTGTGTGTCTTTTCTTATAACAAAGCCACATCGGGCTATCTGTTGAATCCACCGAAGGGTATCGAACCCGTGGAGACATATAATAAAAACTAACTTTTTAAGACAATTGACTATTTCAAATCCCATAACTTGTTTCATTTTTTATAATCTAGATCTGAATGAAGCATTATAGCTGTAAGACGACCTAAAAATTTCGAACTAATTACATTTACTTTTATGTAACCATACAGTTATGAAACCTTCACCTCTGTTTACAGCATTGCCTAAATTTAGATATGATTTGTTATCTCGTATTGATCTACTGTATTTAAAACGTTAAAAACTGCCAACGGCCGTATATGTAATTCTGTTGTTGGAATTAATCAGAAATTTGCAATATCGAGTTTACAAAAACGTGTTAAAAATATCACCTATTAATCAAAATTTAGCAATATTTCACTTTTCTGAAACATAAATACGCTAATAATATATCATTTTAGTGATTATGTTTTTGCGTGCTACACTTACTTTATCGCTAAAATAATGTATATATATATATATATCGAAGAAAAAACTTATGCTGTAAAGGCTGTGAGTATGAGTTTGTTTAGTGGCACACACAAAATAATTATTATTTTATAAACACAAGTTTACTAATTAAACACATGCTGACATATTCCTCACGTTTAGATGTAGCTTAAGCGTTGAGGGGGTGGCGTTTAATCGAGCAACTCTAGAACTATTTGTCATCAATCATAGACGAACATTAAACCCGACATTTCGTGAGAACAGACAGATGTTTTTAGACTACAACTTCTACGGCCGGGTGGATAGACATCCGCGTTCATTATGCTGATGTACCACGGCATTATCAATCACATTACCTAAGTTCGGACATAGACTCTTACACATCAGCAACCTAAACTAGCCGTCTTAAGTCTCATACATTGTCATAAATGTTAAATAATGAACCATGTTCGTAAATGCCTTTATACTGACGGATAAAATATAAATACAATTTAGGTTAATATTTAAATTATATTCTGTTAGAGAAAAAGTGTGATTGTAGTTTGAGTTACGAGTAACACACATAACAGCAAATATGAAAATATTTAAGGTGTTATATGAGTTTTACATAGACTTCAATCTTCTGTTGTATTGTCGTATAAAATTACATAAAAAGACCCCTCTACAAGAGAAAGTATTTATATTTATACATGAAATTTAGAAGCACAATATTTATGTACATAACTGTGATTGTCGAACATAATAATATTTATTAATAGTATTGTTAATATTAAACGACAACGGTGTCCTTGTACTCCACATTACTAATATTTTAAGTGTGTAGAATATGAACATATCTTTAATCCGTCTTTTGTGATGTCACACACCACAAGTTTACTTCTCTTTCTGCAGTTTACCTATAACTAAATCAGAACAATAATATTTCGATAATGTTCCTGCTGCGCTAATGCAATGGAATAAGACATGTTACAATTACTTATATATTTTGATTTGGGTAAATAACCAGTGAGAAAATATATAACTTGCTGTAATCTATATGAATAGGCTTTGCGTGTTAACAGCATCACAATTACTGTGATCTTGATAAGTCTGCATGTTATAAATATCAGTATTACTTCGTTTATATGAGTTATTCACTACAACAGTGTTAATACGACTGTCATATGGATAGATATGCACGATAAAAATAACATTACTATCGTTTATATCATTTATGCATAGTAAAAACATCGGTGTTACTGTTGTTTAGACAAGTTACGCACGAAACGTATGAACAGTAATAATATTAATACGACTAATATTTAGAAAGGTGTGTATTCATGATAGGTAAACTGGAATGGACGGCAACCATCTGTTGTAAAAAAACACAAGTGTAAAGAACGATTTTTTGAAATTATTTCATGTTTCGGAAAACTTTGGAAATGTCATCCCCTATATTGTGGTTTTCACAAAAGATAGTTGCCGTCCATTCCAGTTTTCTCATCAGTATTACTGTCAGTTAGATCAATTATGAGCGGTAAAAATGTCAATATGACTGTCTTTTGGCTACATTTTAGATACGTCATGCGCGGTAATAATTTTATGTGACTGTCATTTAGATAAATTGTGCACAGTAAAATTATCGATGTTATTATTGTTTATGTGAGTTATTAATTGTAACAGTATCAATATTTATGTGATCTAGATAAGTTATACACGTTCCAGATAAGTTATTAATTGTAACAGTATCAATACTAACGTGATCTAGATAAGTTATAGACGTTTCAGATAAGTTTCTAATTGTAACAGTATCAATATTAACGTGATCTAGATAAGTTATTGACATTTAAAATATCAGTATAGCTATTACATGTATATAAGTTGTGCATCTTAAAAGTAATAATATAACCTACGCTAGTTGAATTTAAATATTACTACAATTCTTGATGACGTGAAACACATTTGAAATAAAAATATATCTTAGAACGGTTGGTGTTTGTATTAACACTTATACTAATAAAGCAGAGAACAACATTTTGATCATTCTAGGTCATCTTCAGGTTAACATACAATATTACCAAAATTTACTTGGAGGTAAACGTTGAGCTAAGAATAAATATTTATATTGTTACAATCCAAGTAAGGTAAAAATTATTCAAACATGCTGGGAGTGTTTGTTTCGGTGGTACATAGAAAGCCTGGTACCGAATGCCTATAGAATATATACTGAAATACAAAAAATTATCTAACTTACTGTCTAGCATGCTGTCGCCTAATATGAAACCTAGTCAGGATGAGGTTTTTTCACGACCCTGATATGAGCATTTAGTTTTGACCGATTTCTTTTACATGGCATGTGTGGTATTTATAATAGGAGCTGTTGCACAGTCATAACTAAATACAGCCACATTCTCTTTGTTTGTTTTGAATTTCGCGCAAAATTACATAAGGGCTGTCTGCGCTAGCCGTCCCTAATTTAGCAGTGTAAGAAAAGGAGAAAAAATTGTGCTTAAAGTAAGCGAAAGCACAAATGTTTGTGAAGAATAAGAAATACAAAACGAAAAAAATTACATTTAAGCCAAATTCCAATGTTATATCTTGTTTTAAATGAATTTATCACATGTTAAAATATTGAAATTATATATATATCTGTATGTACATTGAAATACATAAAAATAAAAACATATATATCCTTTGTGTTTGTTTTGAATTTCGCGCAAAACTACATGAGGGCTGTCTACGCTAGCCGTTCCTAATTTAGAAGTGTAAGACTAGAAGAAGATCAGTTAACCACCACCATCCACCGCCAACTCTTCGGCTGCCTTTTTATCAACGAGTAATGGACTTCTCCGTCACATAATAACACCCTCACGGCTAGAAGGCCGAGCATGTTTGATTTGAGAGGAATTCGAACCCACGACCTTCACATTACGAGTCAAACGTCCAAACCGCTGTTTGAGATATATATAATTCAAGAAGCCCAAAATGTTAAATAAAGTTTATGTTGTTCAAACTGTTGCATTACACCTGTGACATATAAAAAGTCCAAGCCAATGCTCAAATTAATTGGTTTTACTCCAAGCATATTTCTATAATTTTTATTTATTTCTGCAACTCAAGTAAGTTTACATAACACACATACAACAAGCAGTATTCTCTTGTTCTAGATTTATCAGTCGATTTCGTAATGCTGATTAAACATGATGTATAATATTTACACGTTGAGTTAATTTTATTTAAAGTCGTTTGAGTAAAATTTATTGAAGTCCTCAAAAAATGTGAGGTGATAAAATATAGTAAGAATTATATAAGAGTTGCAGCGGTTTGTTTTTCTAAGAACTCATAAAGGTTACTTTACGACCCTAAAAAGTTTCAAATGCCTTTAATAAAATGAAGACCAATTCATGTTACCTAATTATGTTAATACGAGGGTGATAGAAGTGTAGGTTTTTCATAGCTGATAAAGACGTGAGGAAAGTTTGCATTTGAACTCGCTATTTTTACTGCTTTAATAATCGTTATAATAATCAGGGCTCATTATTATTTTTAGTACTGTGTAGCTGATACTGCAAACTTATTTTAATGCTGTGCAACTTTTAGTACTTAAATTAATTATACAAAGATTGAGTTTAACATAATAAAATCTTTTTGTTGCTTTATCACGTCGTTTACTTTATGTCATCACATCCGAAAATGTTCTATTTGGTGACCTTGCATCAAAACAATAGTTTTCTAACGTACTTTTTACTGCAAAAAGTCACAATGTAAGGTTGTCATGACTAAAGTACACCATTCCTCCTTACACGCTTTCCACAATCCAGATGATGTACAAACTAAGAGGTTCACATTGCCCATTTCAATACTTCAGTCGCACTGAAATCCCTGGACAGAATATCTGACAACTCGACCAGTTTGTGTCTCTACATGATTGCATAAGTACTCCTTTAGTTCTCCAGCTGTTTGAGGTATGCAAAGGTCAAATGGAAAGTATAGTTAAAGTCTTACTTCTATGAACCCTTACCTAATTGTCCTCGTTTCCAGACGGACATCTTTTTTTTTGATGATATTACATAATACTGTCTGTGGCATGAAAATTATTTTTGTTTCTTACATTTTGTTTATGGGTCCTCCGCGTTTTGTTTACTGTGAATAGGATACAACTCGTTGCAAGTCTTTTACTGGCTCGTCCTCCCCAAGTTGATTCATATTACTTTGTTTTCCCACGCCATTAAGTTCTAGAGATATCATCATTTTAGAAATCCTTAACCACTATCTGAACCTATCTTTATTATTTGAATGTATGAATATTTTGCGCAGAAAATAGTTCTTACCGGTTAAAAAAGTGATCAGCTTTCGGTGGCATCACACTGCCTATGTAGTGCCAAATACTTTGAAAATATAGTTCTAATATAATCCGTTCCACCGAGACTTTACGTCGACTGTAGTTGTCAGTGACCTGTTAATTAGCATTTTGAAAACTGTTTAACTACAACGTGCATAACCGACTGAATGAAATTCTTTTAATCAAAATATAAAATGAAATGTTTGTGTATGTATCCTATATTTTATACAAATTTATTCACCCAAGAAATATTACTTATACACTAAGATGTTGCAATGTTACAACATACATTCATATACAAGTTTATGTGTTATGTGTTAAAAAGATTACTGCACATAACTGGAGTTAATGCTATACAGCTACACTCCATTAATGGTTAGAATATGTACTATCTATCTTATAACATGTTTAGATAGTTCAACTCTGAATTTTCAATTTCCTTTTTTATCGTTTTCAAAGATCCTGTTTCACTGCCCTCTCGGTATATCACGTGTATTTCTGCAACTCCTGGTGTTAAAACTTAGGTTTCTATACCAGTAATGAACAGGTCGCCACGGCTCATATTATAGCTTTGCGCTTAACAACGACCAAAACAAACTTATTTCATTTGAAATATGAGAATCTACTCAGGATTATAAGAGCAAAGAATGTTTCAATATTTTGACTGGTTAATTCATCTTGTTTGTTTCTTTACAAGGACACCTTATCTGCATTTTTCTTCAGAAAGATCGCAAAAAAATGTTAAAACCTAAATCAATTTTCTATGAAACAATGATACTTTTTAGATACAAATAAAAACGTATATTTTCTATAAAAATAGTAATGTCATTTTGTTATGCCTGTAGGTTTATTGCAGCTGAACGGTTTGTTTGTTGTTGTTTTTTATTTCGCACAAAGCTACACGAGGGCTCTCTGCAATAGCCATTCTTAATTTAGAAGTGTAAGACTAGGGAGAAGGCAACTGGTCATCACTGCCCACCACCAACTCTTAGGCTACTACTTTAAGAAACGAATAGTGGGATTGACCGTAACATTTTAACGCTTCCACGGCTGAAAGGGCAAGCATGTTTAGTGTGACAGTGATTCAAACCCGCGACCCTCAGTTTACGAGTCGAGCACAAAAACCACCTGATCATGCCTAGCTGGTCACCCGAATAAAAAATATCTCTTCAATATTTTGACTAACCTTTTTCGAAAGTGACATCTCATTAATCTCAATATGAATAATGCGAAACTCATAATCCATGATGACGAGAAAACCCACTTGTAGAAAAATGCATATATATATATGTGTGTGTGTGTGTGTAAAAACGGCTGGTATAGATAGAGAAAACTCTACGTAGAGGAGCGAACAACGTTTCGGTCTTCTTCGGTCATCGAAACGTTGCTCGCTCCTCTACATAGAGTTTTCTCTACTCATACCAACCGTTTTTTCATATATAATGTGAAACTCAGCTTTTTTCACTCTAATATCTATGGCGATACAACATCAATATAAAAATAACCCTCTAAATACATATTTATGATGACAGAATTAGACGAACAACAGCTTAGAACTGAACCTGCTACGTAAAAGTTTAGCATGATTTTAACCCAAGAAACTGAAAAAAAAAATAACCAGTTACTTCAAATGTTAGTGTAATTTTGACTTGCAATGTTAAAAAAATGAGATTTATACATAAAATTTACAGATTATTTTTGTTGAAAAACTTCGTAATTTTGTGTTGTTGTTTAAAAGTATATTGTGCCGAAGGAGTTAATCTTCCCTTCTTATGAAAATTAGATTGATCTATTAAAAATACCTTCAAAAATTCATCTCTTTTAAGAGATATAACAGCAAGAAAAAACACAAACGTATTGGTGATATTGGCATTATATGGTTCGGCGGGTCAAATATGCTGCATTGAACATAATAGCATAATTTATTAAGGCGTACAAGTTATTCTACGCTATAAGAAATAGCGTTATTTAATGAGTTGCACAAGATGTGTCACGATGAGAAAATTATGACTTATAGTATGAGCACCATTTTCAAACAGACGAAGCATGATTATAACAAATTAAACTTGTCATAATACATGAGTATTAGGTATGTTATATTCTAACAGTACTTAAAACTTATGTCAAATAAAAGGCATAATTAATCAGAATTATTCTTCGTCAGCTTAGTAAAGGCATTTATACCATAATGAGAAATAATTGTTGTTGTGTTAAGACATTAGTATTAAGCTTACAAATACCACATTTTTTATCTTAATCCCTACGGGATCTTCGAGCATGAGAAGGCTATTGCGTCCCAGCTGACTTGAAAAGCTCTGGATTGAGCGAAACATGTCGTCGCCAATGGATAAATATTGTGTCTTTGTAATACTATTATTATTACTTTTAATTCTCGAAAATCCCTAAGAGACTAAATTAAGAATGAATCATTTAAAATTCTGATGTCTTATGACACCATTCTTGACTGGTTTGTAAAAGGCAAACAAACCATATCAGTTGTTGTTGTGACAGTAGTTTATATAAACAGTTTTTCGTCCATTATTGTGTCCTATATGGGGATATTTTTGTCATTGTTTTTTTTTGTACAAAACTACATAATGAACTATTCGCACTCTGTCCACTGTGAGGTATTAAACTCCGGATTTTATAGTTGTAAGACCGGAAATTTATTGCTGACCTATCATGAGACATGGCGAACATAATGTGATTAAATTAGTACGATACACTCACCTTCCTAACCTTAAAAACACAAAGGGTTGAGAAAGAAAATATTTTTGTTTGTTTTTGGAATTTCGCACAAAGCTACTTCAGGGCTATCTGTGCTAGCCGTCCCTAATTTAGCAGTATAAGACTAGAAGGAAGGCAGCTAGTCATCACCACCCACCGCCAACTCTTGGGCTAGTCTCTTACCAACGAATAGTGGGATTGACCGTCACTTTATAACGTTCTCACGGCTGGGAGGGCGAGTATGTTTGGTGTGACGGGGATTCAAACTCACGACACTTAGATTACGTCTCAAACGTCTGAGGTCACCTGGCCATGCCGGGCCTAACCAAATGGAGAGCAACCAACTAGCAGCACTCGCTGCCAAAAGGACTTTATGTGGATCTCTGTAATGAATTACGGATTTAACTGTCATTTTAATAACATAATCACAGGTCGAACTTTGGACTCTTCGTCCCACAACTTGGCATAAGGTCACGTCTTGCCAAATTAATTAAAATAACAAATAAAGATTTGAGCAAAATAAATATTAATATGTTTATTTGGACCATCCACAATAAAACAAGCGTTTCTTCAGTCAGTTCCTCAAAGCAACTTGTGACACAAGACAGACAAACTAAGATCTCTGTTATGTGCGTTTGTGTGTGCGTGCGTGCATATCTAAGTTAGATCCTAAGGTCCATGTATTGTGGTTCTTAGTTTAAAAGAGCAGGCTAGATTGCGGTAAGACAATCATCAGCACCCACCTGCTTCAAGGATGTTCTGGACCGTCCAAAGAGATGAACTGCATCTTTTAGAACTCGTATACAGCTGAAGGTTGGGATAAACGTTCAGCTGCATATCGCATGCTCGAACGTCGGACCTTTCGAGCCACAACCTGATACCCTAATCATTTGGTCAAATTCATCCAATCACATCTCATTACATTATTTTACAAATAAACGAAAACTATTCAGTCGTTTAGTGTATGCAGTATTATATTTAAAAATTATACAAAGGTAGAGTTCCATAAACAATAAGATTATAAAGATTGCGTCATGAACTCTTAAATGAGCTAAAAAAATGAGCAACGCAAACCAATAATGAAAACAGTTTGTTATAACCAATTTCAAATAAACTCAAAAACCATGTGCATCTGGTATAAATTTATTCATTTTTGTTTGTTTTTGTTCAACAAGGTTTGGACGAATGTATTATTGATTGTAATTTATACATGTACAACAAATACTTGAGAGGCCTTAAAATTACTTTCTTTTGATAAAAAAGCTTTAACGTGAATTTGCTGAGAAATCAATTACTTGTTTGTAAAAGTTTTAACTGAATATTTTTAGTTTCAGATATTCGAAGCTGAAGCTGAGCTGTAAGCACTGGTTTATCTCCAACATCTGGGGTATAAAATAAATGCGTTACTGGTATCAACAAAGAACTATTTTTCTTTCTTTTTACTGGAATTATATCCGAGCTTGGTGGTTTAAAGTGAATGTGGTTATGAGTGCTACAAGCTACCGACGTTCAGGACGAAGACAATACACACAATGGAACAGATAAATTCTAAGAACAGCGGTTCTGCAGAATTCCAAGCTAACAAAAACTTCTGCACGAACGGAAACTTTTCTCTATTCCTGCGAGAAACCTACCTAGCATTCACTGAGCTTTAACTATGAACAAAACACAAAAGCATCTGACCATTCTGATGGACACCATGACGTATAAAATGTCTTATGATGATAGTAAACAGTGGTTTAAGTAGCAAATTTCATAATAAAAATGTTACACTTTATTTATAGGGGTTTTTTTTCACAGTGGATTATTTTCCCATAAGTTGAAGCATGAGGTAAAGTACCCTTGATATAGAATTTCATTGTTATTAATAAAATTATCATGATTAGATTTTGATATCGTTGTAGCTCCTGGTTATTTTTATTGAGAATTATCATGGTATATGTCGCTCAAAATACAGAGATTGCTTTGTGGTTGAGTATTATGTGTTTAAACGTAATAGAAGTTACATTACTGATAAGCTTAACAATATAACTCAGATAATTTGCTTTAAAGAACCACGTTGGAAAATTTATTACTGTTTTGTTTACAGTTTTTCTAGGTACAGTTCCCACCATAAACACAGACATGTTTAAACTCGTAATAGTTAAAATAAGATCTAAGGTAGTAAGAAACAAATGTCATGAGCAATCTGTAAAATTGACTATCAAGCTCCACAATTAAGTTTGACGAGAGAAGCTCAATAATTGACGCTGAATAGTGTTGACTAGTTGTCTTTCATTTGATGTATCAGTTCCAAACCAAGGAAAGCAAATTGATCTCATAGAGCATGCCTGACATAATCAGGTGGTTAGGTGCTCTATTCTTAATTTAAGGGTTGCGGGTTCGAATCCTCATCACACCGAATATGCTTGTTTTCTCAGCTGTACGGGTGTTATGTTGTGACAATCAATCCAAACTTTCATTGGTAAAAAAATGGCCCAAGGGTTGGCGTTGGGTGGTTACGACCAGCTGCCTTCCCTCTAGTCTACCGATGACTACTGCAAATAGCCCTCTTGTAGCTTTGCGTTAAATTTTAAACAAACCAAACTACATGAAGATTTATACAAACATTTTGAAACAAATATATATATTTTGTGTTGTAAACTTGTATTTCAATAAAGCTCCAAAAAGCAGTAAACCAAAAGTTTATTTTTAAAAGATGGAAATACATAAAAACAAGAAGTTTTGCGAATATACTTAACAGATATGAAGTATTTAAAGAAATTATAATAATTCCAAAATAAATTGACGTTACCCGAGAATTATAAAATTAGGTTTTTAGAAATATACATAAACATTTTGTAAATCTCACAGAAAATAATACAAAGGAAACTTACAAAACATTTCATATAAATATTATTATTTAATTTCGCGTAGTTATTTCCCACTTCTAGTAAAAAATTTAGAAATATAATTATGAGATACATTTGTGATAAACATCTTGCATATTGTTTGCGGCATTTTAGTCGTAGGTTCGTAGTATAAGGCTGCACATATATAAATAGCGTTTCAGAGAATCTTTTATCTCTCATTGTTTAACTCAACTCGAATTCTACGGCTGAACGAAAATGTTTTGAGCAGTAACTTATGGGAGACAAAAAGTAGATCCGATACGATATTTCTTGCATGCCTCTCATATGGAATCTGAAATTTACCAACTAAGCATCAGTTGAACTGACTTGAATTTGATCCCAATGTATATGTATATTTCCATACGTTAAATGTGGACACATATCTCCTTATGGAAAATATTTAATCTTATACACATATGATATGGGTACTCGTTCTGGTCACTAGGTGAAAGCACAAATTGTTCGACTTTTCATTGCACTAACATAATATCTGCCACGGAAATTTCAAAAAATATAAATGAAAAACTAAAAGGCGTGTGGAAAAAAAAATCCATCTGCAGTTTGCATGATCATCATCATAAATTTAAAATTTATTTTTATTTTTTTAATTTTATGTTTTCCCGCTTTTAAACCTCAGTTATGAACCAGTAGATAAAATAAATTTAAATATTAAATATACTAAATATGAGGTTTGATCTTTGCAATGTGCATAATACAGTTAATTTAAAGTGTAGCTTTACGCTAAAAGAAATACATCTCTGAGAAAGTTGTTTGTTTATAAATGATTTTATTCCTATAATATTAGGTCCCCCAGTGACTCAGCGGTATGTCTGCGGACTTACACGCTAAAATCCGGGGTTCGTGGTGGGCGGAGTATAAATAGTTCATTGTGTAGTTTTTATGCTTAATTCAAACAACAACAACAACATCAGAAAAATTAGTATTAACTGATTAAGACAATGGTTAATTAAATTAAAATCCAGGAATAAATATACACAGTTCCAAAAGGTAGCAAATGAGATGACACAAAAGCATAGTGATTATTTGACAGCTTTAGAAATATTTTGTGGTTTAACACTATGAAATTAAATAACATAACCAAATGTATTGTTAGAAGAATATCTGATCTATAATAGGTTTTAATGAAACTCGGTGAGGTTAAAATTTAAAGTTACTGGACTTATCAAATTAAAAAGCGATTTGAAAAACACTATTTATATAACATAAAAAAATTGGCGGGTTAACGGGCAAATCCGTGTTTCAAAATCACCGATGTCTTCGTAAGCAACCACTAATTACTATGTTAAGCAACAAAGAAACGGCGGGTTTATTTGCAATTATACTTGTCATGAATATTAGTCCTACTGTGTTTTTGATGTATTCCCTTAAGGAGTTTTTAAGTATCTAAAGAGTCTATAATAATAATATTCAAACTACACTATATTTTCAAATCCGCTGCTGATGACGAGCTTTATTCAATCGCTGAAACTAAACGAACCAAACAGATTTTTATCGTTTGTTGCATGAACAGGTTATTGTTTCAACAATAATATTATTAAATTGTTATTCAAAGTTATATTATTAAGTGCTAGCAGCGTTACCCAGGTTTTCGAGAAAAAAACCTACTCTATCTGTTTAACCATTCCATATTTCGATAGGTATAGATTGTTTATAAATTTGTGAAAGAGAAACAATATTAATTTTGATTTTTAAAAATAAACTAAGAACATGTTTTAAATTAAGACTTCCTTATGAACCCCGTTTTTGATGTTTGTTTGTTTGTTTTGTTTTGTTTCACTGGCAACGTAAATAGGATCTTATGGAAAATATTTAGATTATTTTATACATATATAAATACCAGTTCTGGCGAACACAATAAGCCAAGCTCTATTCATTCCATCCCTCAGAAAATAAAAAAAATTCGAATAAAAATATATATGGAATATTATGTTGAATTTGGTTTAATGTAAATGTAATATATTTTTATGACCACTATGACATTAACGCAAATATGCTACAAACAAAATGCAATGTTGTACTTTAAATGTATCAAAAGAAAACAAGTCTCTTCCTAGTATATGACCACCCAGAGAATTGTTTGTTTTTTTAAATTAGTGCAAAGCAACACGAGGACTATCTGCGATAACCACCCTTAATATAGTAGTGTAAGACTAGAGGGAAGGCAGCTAGTCATCTTCACCCATGGCCAACTCTTGAGCTACTCTTTTACAAAATAGTAGGGGTATTAACAGTCACATTATAATACCAATCGTTTGAAAAGGCAAGCACCTTTGGTGTGACGGGAATTTGAACCCGTGACCCTACAATTACGAGTCGAGTGACTTGATTACCTGGCCATGCTGGGCACCCACCCAGCCAAACTAATTAGAATATAATACATTCCCTGACAACACTTTATTCTCATTTTACACAGTAAGTATTATGATTTAAGGCTTATTTTTTACATTGTCTATTTTTTCTAAATTCGTAAAATAGATAGCATAATTTTATTTTATTGACTAGGTCTACTGTTTATTTTTTCACATACAACATGCTAATTCTGTACACATTTATTTTGTGTGTGAGGTTAAATATGTAATGTATTAGTACGTGTATAATTAATAAATTACAACCAAATAGACCTGTCTATTCTAGAGGTAATGTAAAAAAATACAATTTCTAGTCTCAACGCATCTTCTACCATTGATTACTAGTTACGCTGACTTAACTTTAATCTCATTTTACACAGTAAGTAATATAATTTAAGTCTTACTGTTTTTTAAGTATTTTGTTTTACTAGAGACAGCGTAATTTCATTTTATAGGCTAGGTCTAGTGCTTGCATTTTGACATACGATGTTCTAATTCTGGATACATTTGTTTTGTGTGTGAGGTTAAATACATTCTGTATTAATAAATCCATAGTTAATGATATGTAACTAAATATACCTATAATGCTAAATTCTAAATTAAATGTTAGTTTAAACTTACCAGAACGTATCATATATACGTAGGATTTGTGTAATCTATATTTTAAGAATAAAAGTACCAGTTTAGTTGCAGACTATAGACGTGTATATCATCGAAAAATTGTCGTTTTGTCCACATTCACATTTGGAAAGTGTGACCCGCGCAGTGAACGCGGCAGAACAGAAACAAATAGAGATATTTTTAGTTTTGTCTAAATTATCTCTAACTTGGATGAGCAAAAGATCTTTGATTATTTATAATTTCTGTTATTTTATCTTTTACAATTTTTGTAAACCAAGCAATTTATAATTTTGTTTTGTTTTCTAGATTTTTTGTTTAAATAAATAATTTTTGACATTATTAAGTGATTGTTGAAACATAAAAAAATAATTTGTAAACAACTTGTAGAAACAAAATTAAATTGAAATATGCATATACCTAAATTAATAAGCAGGTAGTGCTTCGTCTGTAGAGATGGACCGAGAAAATAAAGATTGCCATATTCAGCCTATTACTCAACGACGGTTATAAATTATGGCTAAAGTTGAATTATAACCTTATTTGAGAACCTAATTGCCATTATCGGGTGTTTTACCACACACTTTTATTGAGAAATATTAAAAACTACAATTTATCAGTTGCTTTTCTTGTCGCTAGATGGTAACACAAATTGTTTGACTTTTCATAGCACAAACATGATACTTGCCAATGAAATTTCAATAAATATAAAAAGGAAGAAAGTATAACTTCAATAAATATTCAAGGTATCAGAGAGGTTAAGTATTTATGCAGCTGACCGATCTGTTTACATGTTATTAAAATACCAATTTTTAACTATCAGGACAACTTATTATATATTACTCTGTTTTTTATCAAATTTTCAGAGGTGCCAAGCCTGGCATATGTCTATGTGTGCGTAATATCATACTTCATTACTTGAGATTTACATTATTTCCTATGTATTAATCGACTCGCAATCTGAGGGTCGCTGGTTTGAATCTCCGTCACACCAGGCATGCTTGCCCTTTCAGCTGTGAGGGCGTTATAATGGTATGGTCAATCCCACTATTCGTTGGTGAAATAGTGGCTCAACAGTTGGTGGTTGGTGATGATGACTAGCTGCCTTCCCTCTAGTCTTACGCAACTAAATTAAGGATGGCTACCGCAGATACTCCTCGTATATCTTTGCGTGAAATTTAAACCAAACCAAACCATCACACAAAACATGCTCGCCCTTTAACTAGTGAAGCGTTATAATGTGAAGGATAATCCTCCTATTCGTTGGTAAAAGAGTAGCCCAAACGTTGGCGATGGATAGTTATAACTAGCTACCTTCCCTCTAGTCTTATACTGCTCGTGTAGTATTGCTCGAAACTCAAATCAAACACAAAGCACATATATATTTTTATTTGTATGTATTTGAATGTACACACACATTATATATATATATATATATACATATTTTCAATATTTTAACACATGTTCAAATCATTTAAAACGAGATACTACATTGGAATTCAGCTTAAATGTATTTTATTTTGTTGTACATTTCTTGTTTTTCCCAACGTTGTGCTTTCGTAAACTGTAAATTAAATTCTATTTCTCCTTTTTTTCCACGAACTTTCTTGAGATCGCCATGATAGTGTTGATTATGTGCACACGCAATGAGTTGAAATGGAAAGCGTAAATTCAGTAAATATCCACTTAGCTTTCCGGGATACTCGTACCATTCTGGAGGAACTATTCCAGCTCATTGACCCCCAGTCTGAAACAAAATCAGAGAAACTGTCAAAACTGACATTATATTCAAATATATATTATCATTGAATTATAATAATAAAACAAATGTTCACTTATGCACTTGTTTCAAGGAAATTGTTTTTAAAAAAGAGGAGAAACATGTGATAAAAGATTTTGCAAATATTAAGTATGTTTTAGTGATAGCAGTGCTAAAAAGTAGAAAATCATAGTGGGGATGAATACATAAAACAATCCAAGTTTCTTGTTATTAGCAACTATAAGATTTTTGGAATTAAGTACAAAGTTACACCATGGGTATCGAAGCCCAGTTTAAATCGATGGAAGTCCGCAGACATTCCGTTGTGCCACTGTAAGATTCTATACCATTATTCAATTTAAATGCTTTAAATGTCTGAATTCATCAACACACAAATTCAGTCTTCATTTGTAGGTAAAAGTTAGACATGGAAATATTTGCTACTTATGTAGTAATTTTCTGTATTGTTCGGCCATTACCATCCCTACACCATACTTAATTTTACAAATATTTCTTTTATTAGTAGTGTATTTATGTGTGTATGTCTATAAGTAAACGAAAAACATGTTACAAATTAGTCTTAACGTTAACTGTTCATAGGTGATTAACTCAACCCTAAAAATCAATTATGAATTAAATATTGCAGTACCATTATTGGTCCAGAATATCAGCTTATTGTCATAAAGGACAGTATTATCATATTGTTAGTTTGTAATAGCCTCTTATGTTGCTTTATGTTTAATTCCAAATAAATACTATACTCGTAATCAGAAGGTCGCGGGTTTGAATCCCCGTCACACCAAACATGTTCACCTATTCAGCCGTGGGGGCGTTATAATGTAACGGTCAATCTCAATATTCGTTGGTAAAAGAGTAGCCCAAGAGTTGGCAGAGAGTGGTGATGACTAGCTGCCTTTTCTCTAGTCTTACACTGCTAAATTAGGGACGGATAGCGTAGATAGCCCTACCGTAACTTTGCGAGAAATTCAAAACAAACCAAACCAAACAAACAAGCACGCAAATGAGTTGAGAATATCCAATCTATCAGACAAAATCCAAACGCTGATGTCAATCTAGTCAATCGTCATGGAAAGTCATAAAAATTAAATAAGAGTATGTAGCTGAGTGCTCACACTCACAGCATCCCGGCTTCTGCAGCCTTTCACTGTCTATAACAAGTTATAGAAAAGCAGTTACCCTTAAAGCTCTTAAAGAAGAAATGAGGCCACCATAATATTTCTACTAATTATAATCCTAATCTCCACCCTTACAAAAAAAGATATTAAATGGAAAAATAAACTATTGAACAGAACTAAATAGAACTATTACCACAGAAATTATCCGTTATTACTGTAAACTAACAGCATGGATCAATAACGAAAATGTGATTTTTATGGGTAAATATGTAAATAAAATAGACTTTAGATGAAGTAATAATAATAACCTTGTCTGACTCAACCTAGTTGTTATGTTTCGGACTTTGAATATGAGATTGAACATTTCGAGTCAAAATCTGGTTCTGAACTTTGGAGCCGCTGTTGTTTTGGAAGAGCAACATTCAAAACCCACTACTATTCGATCTGAAAAAAGTAGCCCAAGAACTGACTATTGGTGATGTTAATTAACTGCTTTCGTTGTGGTCTATTACTTTGAAATAAAATATGACTATTGCAGGTAACCCTTGTGTAGTTTTGCGTGAAATTCACAAAAACAACAACAACAAATAATGTAGTTCAAATAACGTGCACAACTGTGTATCCATAATATTTATTTAAGTTTTAAATAAATGTATTTACATTATTTTCTCTAAAACTTTAAAGATAAATACATCTTAAGAATACTTTACCCCAATTCGGGAAGAACAATTATAAATATCATGTTGCTTGTTTGTTTGTATTTTTTAAATGTCTAACCGTCCCTAATTTAGCAATGTAAGACTACAGGGAAGGCAGCTAGTCATCGCCACCTACCGCCAATCTTTTACCAACGAATAGTGGGATTGACCGTGACATATATAACGTGAAAGGGTGAGCATGTTTCTTGTGAAGAGGATTCAAACCCGCGACCCTCGGATTACGAGTCAAACTCTTTAATTCACCTGGCCATGCCGGGCCGCCCAGAATCGGCCAAAGCGCAGATTATCTATGTATAACTGTGCACTAAAAAACATTATATCAAGAATACTTATTGTCCTCAAAGTATTTTGTTTTCTTATGAACATTATTTCATTATGCAAATAAAAAAGGTAAAAATAAAAGTTTTTAAAATTACTTGTTATAACGATAAATTGTTCGTATTTTAGAATAACCATGGTTAAAATCTATACGTCTGTTTACTTTATTACAATGCACGTGGTTGTGTAAAATCAATTGTAAATGTTATACCTTACTGTTATGCATGAGCTTCAAATTTTCTTACTCCAACGTCATGAGATCGACTAATTAGCGTTGTTTGGCTCTTAAGTCTCAAGTAAATGTATTCAATATTTTAAAGATTATACTATCTTTCTCGCACTAATCATTTTTTACACATAAGATCCACTTTCCAATAAGTCAGGTTTCTAATAACATATTTTAATGTAAGGTATGCGATACCTTAAATGGGACTAAATATTCTCAATCGTGCTTATTACCCAGAAAAACGTGTACACCAAGTCTGTAATTAGCATCATCCTGATGAAGCTTCTGTTACTGTTTGCCTATTAAAACCACTACTTGATTTGTTATCTCAGCCCTAAAGGCAATTGCCTAATCGCGTGCACAGTTAGCCGAGAATACTATAACTTCAATATTCATCCTTGTCCTTCGTCCGGCCTCACGAACTTCGAGCACCTGCCAGCTTTACAAAGTGTTTGAGAAATTAATCGAGTGTGTTAGATCTCTTAGCAATAGCATTGTCCTGCTTAAATCCAAACTACAACCACTTTAAGCTTATATCGTGGAACTAAAAATCCTATAGATAGCAACGCCTTGTCTTTTTATAAGATAATTTCCTTTCTGGAGTCTATAAAACTTTTTAGAGACTGTAAGCTTCAGACAAAACAAATTGCTGCATTAATTCTCTTGCCTACGTTAGTGTCACTTAATACTTGAATTTCCACATAAACCTATTAATTTTTATCTCAGGTAAATTAACATTACTATTTCCTTTGCTATTTTAATAATTTCAAAGGGTATCACATGCTACGAATGTTCAAAGAAACTGAGAGAATTATGCAGTTTCTAGATTTTATATTTTTAGAAATAATATTATATAGATACATTCTTCATAAATATGTACAGCATTAGAAACGAGTTTGAAAGACTGTCTGTTGATAGTTTTACTCACACTTTCCAGAGAAAGATTTTGTTTTTTTCCTTCTAGCAAAGCTGCATGGGGTTATCTGCTGCATCCACCGAGGGGAACCGAACCGCTGCTACTAGCGTTGTAAATCCGTAGACTTAACACTTAACTAGCCGGGAACCCAGAAAAAGCTAAAGCGTATAATACTTTGTAGATAGCTGTATTGTCTAAAAAGTAAGGTTCGGCATGGCCAGGTGGTTAGGGCATTCGACTCGTAATCTGAGGGTCACATGTTCGAATCCTCCTCACACCAAACATGCTCGCGCCTTCAGCCATAGGGCGTTATAATGTGACGACCAGTCCCTCTATTCGTTGGTAAAAGAGTAACCCAAGAGTTGGCGGCGGGTGTTGATGATTAGTTGACTTCCCTCTAGTCTTACACTGCTAAATTATGGGCAGATATCACTTGTATAATAAAAAAAAGAAATGAATCTATAAAGCACTGAGACATTGTTATTAGGCTTGTGACCTGAATCAAGACAGAGTGCAAGGACGCCTCGCGTCGGAAAATGGAACTAACTCACTACTGTTGAATTATGTTAGTGTCCAAAAGTACATCAAATTTAACAAGGAACAAGGATTATTATATACGACATAAGTTATTACTTTTAAATGCATCAACTGCAAATTAACAACTGTGTATAATGTTACGTATAGGCATGATGTGATGTCATATCTTTATGACGTAAGGCGCGCGACTCGTAATCCGAGGGTCGCGAGTTCGTGCCCGCATCGCGCCAAACATGTCCGCCCTTCCAACCCTGGGGATGTTATAATGTTAGGTCAATCCCACTTTTCGTAAAAGAGAATCCCAAGAGTTGGCGGTGGGTGGTGATGACTAGCTGCCTTCCCTCTAGTCTTACACTGCTAAATTAGGGACTGCTAGCACAGATAGCTCTCGAGTAGCTTTGTGCGAAATTCCAAAACAAACAATATAATTTTATTTATATTGTTCGTACAGCATACATTATATACGTTGAACAAGCTTATCAAATTCTGAGTATAATAATGCGTCTGAAGATCAGAAGTGTGTAATTTTTATATCTTTTTAACCTTTTCATTTAAATACTCTATGCCTCTAATTTAGCAGTGGTATCGAAATCCTGAATTGTATTTACACCTTATAAAAATAATGTTTAAAAGAAGACAATTGACATTGTTTTACTTTTACTTTAAAATAATAAAGGAGTATCCGATGCATGTATGTATTCTTTACAAGTCCGATCCAGTTTATGGACGCCGACAGAAATATTTTCTGGAATGGAGTGAGGGTGTCCAAATATGTGTGTGGGATAATCGGTTTAAGTCAACAAACTAAAAGAATGTGTGTTATATGTGCTTAAACGCAAGTTAAGAGTTTTAATAAAAATTACTAAAAATAGTTACTTTAACTACGACGTTATGTTTACATCATAATACGTGCAATTTTTATGAAATTTAAAGGAGGAATTGCCCCTCCTACTTGCTCCTAACTACAATTGCCTATGCTCCAACACTCTCTTGGTATTGTACATTAAACTTTGGAAAATAGAAATAGTAAGTCGCTTGCAAATATTTTGGGTGAAACTATTTTTGTGGGCTTATTAACCACTAATTATTTTTCGGGATCTCCTCTTTGTTATACAGTGAAGTAATAGGACTCAAGATGACAAGGTCGATAAAGACTGTCAATTTTGTGAGGAATAAGAGGAAATTTTTAATATATATATATTTAACAGCAAACGAGAACTATTTGTCTTACTCCACAAACACTGTTAATTCATTTTTGCTCTCTTGAGGTCGCTAGTATCGACCTACTGGGGTCCCACATTGCCCAAAGCTTATGGTTAGTTGGAATCAGGCGTAGTACTTAAGTAGGCACAAGACTGTTTACACGTGTTTGTTGCTGGAGGAATTCGGGAATATGTTTGCATCCTTCTTTGTTGTTACTATCTTTGTAGAAGGTGAGTGTTACCTATTTTCATTTATAATTATTGGGTTTGCATCTTAGTTATATATTATCTGCAATATGAAAATAATTTTCTAAGCATCGCTACCTTACAAAAATATATATTTCGGGTAAAAGACAGAACTGCACCTTTCAGAAAAGAATTATTTAAGTAATATTGTGAATTAAAAACGCCATCGACAATATGTTAGTAATAGAAAGATGAGTCTTGTACAATTGAATTCATAATAAAACCTCTTAAATTGCATTAAAAGTCTAGATCTATGCATGCATTTTTATGTGGATTCTAATTTTATGTCATTTTAGTTATATCTTGAAAATTTTATTTATAGTGGACTTAACAATTAGGTTTCTTGCTTTCTTCTTGACAAAGTCTGCTCTAAAACTAAGCGCAACTGCTTTTATAAATACGTACACTTTGCATTAGCCTGAGTATGAAATGAATCTGAAGTTTGTAACTTCAATAATATCTCCACGTTTCTCAAGAACAGGATGTTTGAGTCAGAGGATGAATTTTAATAAAATACGATAAACGACTGAGATAAGTAAGAAAAGAAAAAAAAGGAAACGTAGAATTTTCTTACTTACACTCTTCGGCAAAGAAGGTGGGAAAAAATAAGTAATTCTTAAAACATTTCGGAGATTTTAAATGCTAATAAACTGGATATTATTAGGAACGTTGATTTCAAGTCAATAGACTGACTCTTCCCTACCAGTAATCCTTCTAACATTACAATTACAGTATGCCAGAAAAACCGAAATTTTTACTCATACGTGAACAACTTTTATTGTAATGTCAGACTTTAGTTGTCGGAAAACAAAATACTGAATACAGTCACAAGTATGTTTTCAACTCGTTGCAGAAATACGTTAGATATCGATAATAACTTAGAGCGACACTAAAAATCATCCTGGCCACAAGTATAGGAAACTACTTTACTTTCCTTAATTTTTACTTATTATGTTAGGATACATAGTTTCATCAGCTGGTACTTTCTTTATTAACTAGTTTCGGCCATAATATTTGGTTAACTTCAGATAATTGTGCAGTATTTCAAAATTTTGTTGTTATACGTACATTAAAAAGATATACGTCCAAGTGATCATAAAACTAGCACTTATCCCTTATCTTATTTAATCAGATACATGTGTGTTTCACGACATACTTTATTCTATAATTTTATTCTATAGCGTTCTATTTTTTGTTATTAAGGCTTTTCCTCTAGACAAGCATTAAAACCTGTTATTCAATTTTATTAGATAACAACTTTATCTTACATTATAATTATAAGGCTTTTCTTGCATCATTTAAGCGACTTTATTTTACACTTGAATGTTTCCTGTAACATGTTAACATGAACCTTTTATTCTGCAGCATACTCATGATCGGGGCAGTTTCATCTGATCTTTATTAGGATTTATTTTTCTACATTGTGATTTTAAACCTTAAATCTACTTCAAGGTTAAATCAATTGGTTCTATGCTATGTGAATATAAAGCTTTCTACGAAAATATAATATCCAGTATGGACTTTTCCTTTCGTGTCAAGGAAAGAGCCCCTTAGTTTCTAGTGTTTTTCCTTTTATATTGTGAATAAAATACTTAAGCATGTTATATTACTGTAAATATTTGTTAAAGGCTCAAGCAAACGTTGTAACATTCCAGTTAAAGTTCTTTAACCAGAGTTTAATTAAACAAATAGACTTTAGGTGAAATATTATTCAAAATATATATTCATTGTAAATATATATAAACTTTTAACTGACTGAGTAAACACTCGAACATAAATAATTTTTTGTTTTGTTCTGTAAGGATATGTGTAATATAATGAAATGAATCTTAGTATTAGTTGTTTTATGACTATTAGGATACATAGGAATTTATATTAATAAGAAAACTCCCCAAATAAAATATTTTATTCAGCGAAATGATAAAATGAAACATATTTTTATAGAATAAATAAGTATCACTGAAAATTAATTGCTAAAGCCTTAATGAACTAAACTTTCATATACTTTACAATTTCCATCTGAAGTATAAATAAAAAAAGTAAACTCTACTCTTTATGGTACAGCATTCCACATCTGCGCCATATATTACATACAATCAATCATACAGGCTACATACGAGAAAAACTACAGTTTCAAGCTGTAATACTTCCCGAAGTATCTTTCTCAAGAATATATACTTAATACTTACAGAAGTACCTATAACGTCTTTAGTAGGTACTATTACGTCAGCACTAACTAAAGATAATGTGAACTATTCTAAATTGTGTTCAGGATAGAAGTCAGATCATGTCTCTCATAACAGATTCATTATATTTCGATTGAATATTTGCTGTTGTTTTTACAATTGAACTCTTTACTGGTCCCAAAACGTTCTTAACGATATGAAACAGCAACCGATTTGTACTTGACGTTACTTGAAGAAGTTCTGAGACCAGTAAAGTTTTATCCATAATGTGAACTATTCTAAATTGTGTTCATGATAGAAGTCAGATCATGTCTCTCATAACAGATTCATTATATTTCGATTGAATATTTGCTGTTGTTTTTACAATTGAACTCTTTACTGGTCCCAGAACGTTCTTAACGATATGAAACAGCAACCGATTTGTACTTGACGTTACTTGAAGAAGTTCTGAGACCAGTAAAGTTTTATCCATATAAAAAAACTAGAAACAGTCTATCGAAACGTAATGAATCGGTTATGAGAGAAGAGACCAGACCTGAGCTTCTATCATGAACATAAATTAGAATAATTTATATTATCTTGAGTTAGTGTTGACTCACATAAGTTGTCTCAGCTGCAGTACGTGTTAAAACAAACATATCACAAGCGATCTTTCTATGAAGTACACGTCAGTTACCATGCTAAACTTTTCTATTAAAATTCGAAGCATGCTTAATTTTTGTTTTTGTTATCTGATTCATATAGAAATAGGTTTATATTTGCTGAATTTAAAATGATTTTGAATGTTTCAAGATTAATACATAAGTTCCATTCTTCAAGTTATAACTCATCTACCTTATGTAAAGATGTGGTCACTTTATTGTGGAACCTAAACTACAAAACGATAACGTCAGTATTATATGTGCAACTATGTTTTTTTTTTAAATAAATGTGTTAATAGAATATGATTATGAATTTATTATTCTTATGCAGATTCATACGAGGCAAACTTGTAACCAGAGGTGCATATTTCATCATAGTAGTCGATATGATACGTATTTAGAAACAGAAGTTTTACCAATGGTTTGTTACAAAGTTTGAGACTCTTGACTGTAATGTATTATCTATATTTTTAACATTGTTTTATAAGTACTTCATACTTTACAGTACTTTTTCAGATCCTCAAATTTGTTCAAATTATAAAAAAATAAAGTAAAAAAGTTAATATCTATCTACTTATTCTGTTATTCTTAATTTGTTATACTTTGCATGTAATATTTTTAATAAAAGAAATTAAGACATGTAGTATTCAATACTCATCTACCTTAATTGAATCGTTAATTTTTGTCGAAAATGCTTTATTAGAAATTCTGATCATTCTGTACAAAAAAGATTTGTGTACTTACTGAAACTTGCTAAATTTCGTGAAGATACAAAAATCGTATCGGAAGATATATCTATACAATCATATCATGACTTCATTATCTCGTATCGTATCGCTATATTACCTCACCTTTTCTATTATCAAAATTCTTTAAAATTCACTATACTTTCAGATAATTTATAAACACGTTTCAGCTTCTGCAATCGATTTTTTATCCTTTATGTTGACTGTAATGTTTAGTAAAAGGATTTTACGTTAAAGAACTTTACACTTGAAAATCATAGCAAGATACATTATAATTGTAATAACCATTACTCATGTCGATGATAAATATTATACGAACTTCATTTACTATGGCGTAACTGTATTCTTGCAATTCTAAAAGTACTATCATTATGAAAATGATGTACCCTAGCAATTCGCGAGCTTTATACAATATTACTAAACAGATGCAAGAGGAAAAGTAGTAAATCTTGTTAATGACCATCTCTTCGAAAATATTATGTAAAATGTGGAAAAAAGTAAAATAATTAATTACATTAAATATACTTAGGATCACTGATGGGGTCATGGCCATATAGGTTTTAAAAAAAATAATTTCCTAAGCTACTCATGTGTCAAATTAGTTCAGAGTCCGTACTTTTATTGGTTATAGGTCTCATAATAACACACGAGTCACACAAGTAGAATTAATCAAAAATGCCATCAGTAATGGAATTAATTAAACTAATTACTTTTGGAGTTTTTTATGTATTTTATGGAGAAAATAAGTAATTTCACCCAGTTTAGTAAGTTATTGAGTGTTGCAACACAAAAAATCATAAAATTACTCAACATTTATACGCCACTCATAGCAAACGACATATAAATAATTGTGTATTTCTAGGGTTATTGTTATGACATTGTAGTGTGTATTATATATGAAAGACTACTTTTTGTTTTAAATCATTTAACCGTTTGACATCCATTGAGAAGTGACAGTTTTAACACAGATTAATCGAACTTTGTTGCGAATATTATTTATTTTAATACAGTGACTGTCACCATAAGTTCAAACAAATGAATTCGCATCTACAAGGTGTCCCAAAAATATTTACACACTTTGAATAATTATAAATACAATGTTTATTTAGAAATATCTAGGTTTTATAATTCAAGTTTAAGAAGGCAAGTGTAAAATCTTTGAAGTTATCGCAGGTGTTCGAAATGATGACCTTTATGATCCAGACAATGCTGATAACGCAGACAGATGGAATTGCACACTTCACGAATCATTTCATTTTGTATTTGAATGCATCCTCTTTCAATTGCTGCTCTCAGCTTATTGATTTTTGCAGGTTTTGTGCTATAAACCTTATCTTTGACGTTTCTCTATATTAAAAAAAGTACAGAGGTGTGAGGTCTGGAAATTCAGTACTACCTCTTCGCCCAATCCATCTGTTCGCCACATTTTCGTCAAGATAGGCCCTCACATCACGATGGTAATGGGGACGTGCTCCATCTTACTGAAAATAAAAATCCTCACCTCCAAATTGCTTTCAAATGTGTGGCACGACAGATTATTGCAGCAAGTCCAGATAAACGAGACCACTGACTATGTTTTAGAAAAAGAATGGTCCAATTACGTACAACACTGATAATCCATACCACACTGTAACCTCTGGTAAGTTTACGTGATGTTCAACCGTACCAAGCGGGTTCTGAGGTGCTCAGTAGGTGCAATTGTTGCGATTAACTGAGCCATTTAACTTAAATGTGGTCTCATCATTCCACGCACTCTTGTTTGGAAACTGTGCATCCTCTGCGGATTTTGCCAGTACCACTCACAAAATTCAACTCTCCGGTCAGGATCATCTTCATTGAGAGTGTGGACTAATGCCGGAATAAAACTTTTCCAATGAATGCGCTTCAACATGCAATGGACGCTCGATTTTGGGATTCTTGTCTCACGGACTGTTTGCCGAAGAGATTTTCTTGAAGATCAGTGGAAACTTTCCAACAGTTCTACTACTCGTGTGGGACTGGTGAATGACCAGAACGCCCTTTGTGGACGTCTTGAACAGTTCCATTTGTTTGAAACTTGTCTCTCGTGCAAGTATTGTTGGTGGATCTGTTTGAAACTCTCTTCTAAACCGTCTTTGCACTTCAACTACGTTCTCACACTTCCAGTAACACTTTAAGATAAATTTCCTTTTCTCAAAGCTTAGTCTTGCTTCTGCCATTAATTCAAACCAGTTTACCTGAAAAAAAGAAAGTTTGAGAGAGTTGTAATCATTCAAAGTGTATACACATGTTTTGGGACACTGTATATATATTGCATATTCATGGTAATTCCAAATCGTTTGACAATAAAATGCCACCGCGAATCATTTGTCTGGAGATTATAAAAAGTCTTTCTAAATGAAATATTATTATGGTGAGATTTTTTTTTCAAAATGAAGGACAAAAACAGAACATTTCGAAAAACGTAACTATTTATTTTCCACAAGAAAGCGCGAAAATTCCGCATAACAGAGCGTTTAGAGCAGAAATGGATGCCTAAATTGCATTCCAGCTCAACCTTGAGCAACGCCCACAATTTCAAAGAATATGTTATAGTTTCAAAAGAGAATCCTCTGATCCATAAAGTCATTTCGCTAAAGTTTTGCATAAAGTTAAGTGCCGTTAACAAAAAAAAGTTTGAAGTGTACGAGGTTCGAAAACCAAAATTGTAAAGGTTTCCAACTACACTTTAAAATCAATAACTTTTTTTGTGAGAAAGATGGCCAAAGAAACTGGAATCGCAGCAATTCCATTCGAAAGGATATATATAGTATCCCTTGGTGCATAGCGAATGGAATGAGCTTTAGAGTCTTTGATACACTAAAGCTTGGTCTTAGAATCAGCTATCTTCGTACAACGTGATATAAAGCTAACTTAGTCATCCTAATACAACCCGACATGGCCAGGTGATCGAATCCCCGTCACACCAAGTATAATCGCCCTTTCAGCCGTGAGGATGTTATAAATAAACGATCAATCTCACTATTTGTTGGTAAAAAAGTAGCCTAAGAGTTGGCGGTAAGTGGTAGTAACTAGCTGCCTTCCCTCTAGTCTTACATTGCTAAATTAGGGATAGCAAGCGCAGATAACTTTCGTGTAGTTTTGCATGAAATTTAAAAAACAAACAATGTTTACTACAATGGAAATTGCAATAATGCTCAATCATGACCATCAGTCTTGCTTGTTTGTTTAGGGATTTTACACAAAAGTACACATATTTGCGCATTGCTGTTACGAATTTTGTAGTAATAGTTTAGAAGGAAAACACCTAGCCAAGAGTATCCAACGCTAACTCGTGGGTTACTCTAATGTTGCAGAATAGTAAAATTTGACTGCAATTTATAGCGCATCCCAACTCAACTAATCACTGGCATAAGTAAAACAATCAAAGATGGAAAAAAAACTTGCTCAGAGAAAGATCTAGAGCATTGTTCTTATTAACTGCAATTACCTAAATTATACATATTTTAATTATAGAAAAGTTACATTAGATTTATTTCATTACGAATATTGTATCCTTTCTGTTTTGTTTTTACTTCGTATTCTATTTTAGCTCTTTCTGGTAAAACGTTAAATTACCTTTGTAATATAAGCTGACATTTTGTAATACAGTAAGTTTTCATGTTTCACAGCAAACTTTATTTGGCATTTATTAAAGTAACGTGTTCGCGTAAATAATGTATTTCTACCACGGGAAAACTATTTTGAAGCAGTTAAGTACAAAATTTTGAAGATGTATGACTAAAACTAACGTAATGCGATGTCGTGTAACGTTTGAATTTGTATGTTATAATTCACATGTAAATATATAACAATTATAAAAACAAATGGGAATACATTTTTCAACCAATGATGAAAATATATTTTTTAAAATCATGACGTCATAAAAACGCGCAGGCTCATAAAATTGTAATATAAAATGGTAAAAATTCTGTAAATTTGGGTTGTAAGGTTTTATCGATTATTATTTTAAAAAATAAAGAATCAGTTTGACATTCGCGCAAAGCTACATGAGGGGTGTTTGTGCTAGCCGTCCCTAATTTAGCAGTAGGAAGGCAGCTAGTCACCCACTGCCAACTCTTGAGCTACTCTTTTACTTACGGATAATGGGATTGACCGTCACATTATAACATCCCCACGGCTGAAAGGACGAACTTAGTGTGACGGTGATTCGAAACCGTGATCCTCAGCTTCCGAGAAGAGCGCCTGTAATCATATGACCATGCCAGGCGAGGAAGTAAATTAGAGAACGAAATGTTATCCAGCCTATATTTTACTCGGATATCAGGTGTGTGTGTTAACAAAATGTATAATACAAAAGAAGCCTCAACCAAAACGCTTCACAAGGACACAGGTTATAATGCTTTAAGTAGTATAATAGATAGGTCGTAAAAAAACCTATAATACTATCCCTCTGATTGCTCAACAATAAGTCTGAAGGCTCATAATGCTATCAGTGCTTATCGCGGGCATCGAAATCCGGTCTTTAGCATTATGGGCTCTCAGACTTATTGCATATATATGTTAAATATAAGTAAATATTTGTTCTTCTTTTTTTTTAGAGTTCTTTACAAATCCATTTCGTCTCTTCTGAAATGTTCTCGTGTGCCAAACAAAAAAGCAGCTACTTCCAATCTTGTATTCACTTTAAAAATAGAAATCTTTCACGTGAAATTTTCATATAAAATTTCTAGCCTTAGCTATAAAAATTGCTTTTTAGACATTATTTGGAAAACTCTGTATGTTAGACAGACTCGACATTTGGGAATATACACTTATCTTATTCCAAATGTCAAAAGCTCCTTAAATAATCTTATTCCTAAACAGTAAATATTATTACAATTATCTCAAGAACGAAGAGCGTTGAAATATGAGAAAACCTTTCACAGTTTTTATTTTCTTTTTGGGCATGGGTAGCTAGCTAGAGAGAGATGTTTTTCTTAAGAAATGTATTTTATTGTAAAAAAAAAAAAGATATGTTAAGATATTGTATTCATGCAGAACTTCTAGCTAAATAAAGGAAAATTAAGCACAATTTTGGGAAAAACGTAATACAACTGAATCAAATCATATTCTGTTTATATATATATATATATATATATATATATACCAACATTAAAATTATTTTGTTTCTTTGTTTAGAAATAAGCACAAAGCTGCACAATAGACGATCAAAACCAAATTTTTATCTGTGCGAGTTCGCGTACATTCCGCTGGGGAGGAGAGAAAAATATTTTAATAAAGATACCAACGTCAGTTCTGGCTGTCACCTTGAAGTCATAACGTATAATACCTGTAGTAATAGCTTCCAAACGAGTTCGGAATATCCCATTTATCAGAGAAAATCTAAACATTAATGTTAAACTAGCCAGCAAACATGAAAAATTAATTAAGGGGGTGTAGTTGAGTGCTTACACCCACAACGTCTGAACTCCTTCTGTCCTTTATTGTCTACAGCCAATTGTGAGAATTCATTTATTTTTAAAAGTTCTTATAATTTCCAAAGTAGAAAAGAAACCACCCTAAAATTTCTGTCATATGAAACTCACAACTTCCGCCCTTATAAAATAATTTAAATAAAATACATATAATCTTAAATAGAGCTACAATTTCTATCTTATCAGTTCTTACGAAGTTCATACATTCCAACCTACTCTATTTCATCTTAAATTTATTTTAATATAAACGGAAGAGCCGACACAAGCTCAGCTACTTGAAGATAGTCTTCCTTCTCCGTATCATACTATAATGGAACTTTTGCTTCAATGATACTGGAAAAACGTTTTTATTACGCGACATACAATCCCCAACTTCGCGAAATTTTTATCCTGTATGCAAGTAGATTTGCTATAGCTATCACGATTTCCCGTTTCGCCTCCGTTTCATGTCAAGAAAAACTTTATTTTTCTCTATTGTCAGGATGCAGATACGACGTCGTGAATACATCACATGCAGATCTGATACACTTGCGCCATCTATATAAATATAGTAGTACTGTCTGTTGTATGTTTATGTAAACACTTCGAAGAGTGTAGATTGGATCTTTACCAAAATTGGTATGGGGCTCATTAGATTTATGGTAAAATACACAAATGTCAAATTTTGCAGATTTTACAAGTGTGTTTTGCGGGTTTTTTAATTTAACTACTATTTCGCCCCTGTTAATAAATTTTCATCCAAATGTGGCATGAAGGTTTGTTGGGTTAATGAAGAAATATATCAAATTTACAGTTCTTACATTCCGCTGGGGAGGAGAGAAAAATATTTTGATAAAGATGCCAATAACAATCATATTATTATTTTGTGTATTACTGTTTTTATGGGTATTTGGGTTTTTAATCATGTAAAAAAAACATTTTTTCATGTTTTAAGATCATATTTCACTAATCATAAATTTACATAACGTAAGTCCAAGTCCATAACTTGCTCAACTACCCCAACTATTACTGAACAAAATTATAATTTCGCTACTTAAAAGTAGCTAACGACCTCTAATGACACATAGTATGTTCTATTTAAGATAATTTATTTTTATTTTATTACTTTTCTAAGTACCGAGCTTGTAAGTTTCATATAGAATATATTTTAGGGTGGCTTCATTTCTACGTTAAGAACTGTAATAAATTTTAAAAGTAACTGCCTTCCCACAACTGATTGTAGACAGTAAAGGGCAGGAGAAGTTGAGATGTTGTTGTTGTAAGCACTCAACTCCGTACTCATAATTGATTTTTCATGTTAACTGGCTAACTCAACATTAGTGTTTGGATTTTGTGGTAGATGGAATATCCCCAATGCATTTGGGAGCTATTAACACAGACATTATCCGTTATGACTTTAAGGTTACAACTTGGACTGAAAATGGAATCTTTGTAATGCTTATTTTATATTAGGTTAATTATTATTTTAATGTGTTGATATGCATCGCCTATTAATGTAACTAATAGTATTAAAACGATTTATGTTGTTATATAAACTACAAAAAGGCTGCAAACATACTTAGGACCTTAAAATGTGGAGCACGTTCTTGACTCGTAAACTTTCGGGATTTACAGACCGAACAAACTGAGGACTAACTAGTCCTTGCACGGTGCATAATAGTTTTAAAATAATTACTAATTTTTATATGCGATATGTATACATACATACCTATATAAATTTATAGCAACATAAGTTCCTCACAAGCTTATTTTTCGCAAGTGAATTTAAATGCTATTTTAAGAATTGTTTGTTTTTAAATTTCGCGCAAAGCTACACGAGAGCAAGCTATCTGTGCCAGCCGTCCCTATTTTAGTAGTGTAAGACTAGAGGGAAAGGAAATATTCGTTACCACCCACCTACAACTCTTGGGTTACTTTTTTACCAACGAATAGTGGAATTGACCGTCACATAATAACACCTCCATGGCTGAGAGGGCGAGCATGTTTGGTGCGACTGATATTCGAGCTCAGATTACGAGTCGAGTGCCTTTAAGAATTGTTTTATATTTTCATTTTAGGGAAAACTTCGCCTTTATGTACTGATATTTCTTATTTTTAGTTTCTTCTTATTACGGACGTCTATTGTCATGAATCAAATTAAATTGCGTGTTAAATAATTATACTCCCTGAACAACTTATAATCTACGATCAATTAAGTAGTCGATATATATATAACGTTAAAACATCAGAATTTTATTAGTAATTCTAGTTTTAAATCTACGAGTCCATATATATATGTTTCATCACTAAATCATTAATCATAAAAAGAAAGGTATAACTACATAAAATATAAATGAATTCCTATGCTAATACCCATTATATTTTACTATTAATTAAATGGAATTACAATGCTAAAACATCATATCACTTGTAGGTAAACTTTCATAGCAAGATTAACTTCTTCAAAGATTTCACAGGAAAGAGAACTTGAATAAGCACAATGCACAGTTTTTACTAGAAATTAGAAAACAGGGAATAACGTAGAACACCATCTACAACAACCGACAAGAAGCTTTGGAACAAAATAGCAGACCATTTCTTAGTAAGCCTAAAAAGGCCAACTTACCAAATTGTTTAAGGAGATTAATTAAGGCAATGTTTCTAAACTAACATAATTTTCATCCTTACAGCTTAACACATTCCACATGAGTACAAAAGATGTATCAGATTGAAAATTAGAGTTCTTTTTTTTAATGTTTTGTGGCACAGGAGGAACTGAGTTACCATTTCATCCTAAAGAGGTTTGGGGCAGATAATATAAACGAACAACCACAATTCCAATAAGCCCACCCAATAAAATACACACTTGCAAGAAACTGAGATCAAAAAACTTTTATCGGTAGTTTTCTGTGACCCTGTAGAACGTCATGCTGTTACATTAATTTTCTATTAATGTGACATTGCACATACTATTTGACCTGGTGATCATAAATTTGTAAAACATACCATAAGATATGTTACTTCAACAGGATAGGATGTCATTGTATTTAATGTTAAACCAATTCCGCATTGCCTTTCATAATAGATGGATATAGTGTATTTTTCTTATCTTACGCAATTATACCTTTTTCTCTTTTAAAGGAACATCAAAAGTGACATTTCTGATTACTTAAGCTGCAATGGCAGTACTTGGGAAATTATTGTTGTGGGGCACGGCTTTTCCTTTACCATATTATTTACAACGTATTGTTCCATCCTACTAGTTACAGCAGAAAACATTCATCTCTCTGTGCCTGAGTTTTCCTGATGCATCTAGCTTTTATTTTGGGAAGTCCACATAGAATAGTACTTGGGCCTTTTCTCAGTATCTCGATGTGGTGTTAGTTCCAATAAATGTTACTTCTCCAACAGCAAATAACAAATTATTATCCACTAATAAATTCTGATACAAATGGCATACATTTTTATACATCTGTGTTGTTTAATCAATTTGCAAAGGTTGCACTTCACTTTTCTCTGGAATAAGTAGCACCCAAACTGTAATGGCTACTTCAACCACTCTTCTGGAGTGCTTAATTACCTATAATCATTGTTTATATGGTTTGTTTTTGGAATTACATAATGGCCAGGATTAGAGCAATCAACAATCTAACAGTGTCTGACATGAATTTCCATTTGTGTTACTATTCTACTGCCAAGGATTATGCTGTACAACACAGCTATGCTCCTATAATGTTGTAATTCAGCAAGTGACAACAGCTCATTGATTCATTGTAAAGATAAATGCTACTTACAATACCAATTCTGATGGTAATGTTTGAGAACTCAGATCATTCTTTTTATAGTAGTGGCAACAAACTCAGTAATGTATGACTACTATATGTGATAACAAACTCCACAACTTGCTGCACATATGACAACATTATTTTACTTCACAAAATCCAGATAACTACACATTTCTATTTTATTTTATTCTAGATTAGTTCTAAGCTACTGTAATCTTTGCAGTTGGTGTACGTTGCCGTTGTCAATAGTATGGCCAAATAACTTCATATAAATACCAATAAGTACATATTTTTCTGATTAAAAAAATCAAACCTGCTTTCTTTATTATTGAAACATCATCCTTAGATTCTTAGAAGCAGACGTAAATGTACTGGCAAACATCAAAATGTCTTTCACAAGTAAGAAAAACCTTCTTCATTCCATCTCGCATAATATAACGAAAATCATTTTGTTAAGAATGGTAGATACATAACAATAGCCAAACTGAATGTCAAAGAATTCATGCAAGAGATCTAGGGTGCTAAAAACCTCTTTTCTTTACCTACACCTTCTATCTACATATTTTCAAATTACATACTAAGTTGTATCCATTTAAAGATGAACTCAGCTGATAACCAAAACTCTGGACACAAGCAAGTTTGTATCCGTCCAGACCAATGATCAAAATCATCGCAGATGTTTCTAGTTTAAATTAACCAGATCACTAGTGCCCATTTATTGATACTTACCCTCCTTTAGTTGATAAAATCAAATGTTGTTCAATGACGTATTAATAGTTTATTTTCTTTTTCTGTCCAAACAAACCACTTTTGAAGCAGGGTACCATCTACTGGGATTTGACTACTGCAGCAGTAGTGTTACCATAATAAAAGAACTTCGATATCCATAATACGCTGCATCTTATTAGTCTGCGCTACTACAACTGATAAAGACTGTAGTAGTAATTGTGTCGATTGAATATCCTGAGTGCATGAACATGCCATTTTCTCTAAAAGTCCTTTTGGTGTCGTGTTTTCTTTCACAAGTTTTTATTATGTGGCATTTTAAATCATGTTGCTATAGAAATTACTTCAGTGAAGAAAAAAAATGTCCGGCATTCATGTGAGGCCAAATTGGTTCACATTGAAGCTTTCCAAAAAACTTTGACTATAAAGATCTTTGCATGATCTGCTAGCTCCCATACCAATACAGGTCTAGTTCAGCATCAAATTTTTCCTGAGGTATTCGCCCTGGAGAGAAATTCTATTAGACCATGCTAACTTCTCAAATTTTAGTCTTTCCTTGGTTGTTCTTACTTTTTTTACTTCATAATTTCTCCACGATTTAGAAGCTGACCTTTCCTTGGCAAAAACTAAATACCCAAATATTATAAAAATGAAATAAATTAAAACAGAGAAAACTACACAGTTAAACTGTATGAAAATAAATCTTTAATAAAGGCATCAATACTACAACTTAGTCTTTGGAATTCTTAAGCATAACTTGAGCCAACAGAAAACATACTCAGACTAATAACTTAAGACTCTTTTAAGTTGTTGTAAAGTGTGAACAAGTAAAAAAAAAAACAATCTGAAATCAGTTGTTTCACTTTAAAGCAAAAAGTTTTGCTTGAGCACCGACAACAGTATGAAGAAATATCGTATGATATTACCTATTTCACAGCTAATGACCGTCTTCTTTCTACAATGGTGACACAACGTGAATTATGAATAGCTACAGTAGATAATCACCAAAGTGAATCCAATTTATGTTTACAAAGCGAACACAAACAAGTGAATCTGACAAAGAACGAACTGGACTTGGCATAAGATTATATTCGATTTTAAGCTCCACCAGAAAGTTAGTTCATCCTCATCACCTCGCAAGTCTTATTAATATAAAAAAAGGAAATTCCAACTTCTTCCCCTTTGCACTTGACCAGCATGTCATACGTCCCACTGGCAGCCGCTTAGCAAGCTAGTCGGTAAATAAGACAAGGACCAGAACACAGAGTTGAGACTTCGTCTACGAAAATACGTTGACAAATTCTAAAAACAATACTAAAACTTTCAAGAACAGGCACATCTTTTTCAAGTAGAACCCATAAGTACATATAATACAACTGATATTTTTAAATACAAACTACCTGAATACATATGAATGTATTCATTTACTAAGTGTTGACATTTTTTTAAGTACTATATATGCTTGGTGCAGTACAGAGCTACGTTTCATCCTATACTGACATTATCTATTTATGAGAACTGACAATACGTTATAGTACAAATAGTCATCTTAGAGACAAATGTTTGTCGAACCTTGAGTGAAGATAATGACATTTGTTATTTTGTTGTTGCTAGTGGTAGTGGTAGTGATAGTTTTCAATAAACTGAAACTTTTTATAAGCTGTTATTTTTTCAGTCTTAACAATTCTAGACTACAGTATTTGATTTTATTTATACAATTTAAATCACACCTAAATTGCTCAAACGACTTTCATAGATTTTTGCAAATGAAAATTTCCATTTTAATCAATATGAAGTTATTATCAACTATCTTAGTTGTTTTCAAGGAAAAGGCGTATATTTTTACATATGTTTTACAACTGAATCTAGAATGATTAACATATTTTTGGCTGTTCTTCAATTAAAAAACGCCATTAAAAATTATATCTACATGTAATATATTTATTCACGTGTGTGTATTTGTTTGCCTATGCCTAACCTATCGTGTTCGGTAAACTCAGCACATAGCCCAATGTGGCTTTGCTATAAGAAAAACACACACACTATGGTGCACTTACAAACGTATAACAAAACGTACTTACTTCAGTTAAGTTTAGTACTTTAAGCAAACTGCACAACACATTCCTTATTTTAATAGCGACTTAGAGTACCATATTAAAATCAAAACTTTAGTAAAAAAAACTAATTAGTTCAAGTTACATGTAATGAATATATATGCTTTTTAAAATAAAATGTATGATGTTTATTAATGATACAAAACTTTTCTCGGAACCTGCAAGTAATGGCACATTTGTATCTGACCGTAATTAAAAATTTGTTTCCTTGTTGAATTTCTTGCAAGGCAACTTTGAATGCTATTTTCGCTAGCCATCTCTAACATTACAGCGTTTGTTTTATTGCTATTCAGCGCAAGTAAGAGAATTTGACTGTCACTCTTTAATGCACCCACGGCTTCAAATTACAGAGGCAGATTTGGTTGTGTTTTTATGGCAAAAGGCGCGAATCACAAAACCACAGTCCAGTACTATAACAACTGGACTGCATTCCAACAATTGTAAAATAAGCATTCAAGACAGGTAAAATAATAAAATCACTGAATCCTTATTTTTTTACACTTAGGGAAAATAAAAAGTTTTAATCAAAGAATCAGAAGATGTAAGTTTTAATTATCCTCATGGTTCTAACTGTTTTATTTTTTTTAATTCAAACGTGTAAATTTGGCGAGTTTCACTTTTCTGTAAAGACTTTTACTATGTTCAAAGATGTAAAATTATTTTGGGATTTTGTTTGTTCGCAATTAAGCACAAAACTACACAATGTGCTATCTGTGATAGGCCCACCAGGAGTATCAAAACCAGGTTTATTACCGTTGTATATCCGCAAACTGTGCCACTGCTTTTTGTTTTTAATGTTGTGTTTGTTTTCAGGAAGGGTATACCTACATGCATTTATCTGTCTTACTATACAAAATCATTACAAAAGAAACGTTTCAATATACATAGGTTATTATTATAACAGTCATCTGCTGGTTACCAAATACGTTTCGATCTTGTTTTGTATTTTGTGTCAGAGTATTTGCTCTCTATCCCTGCATAGCATCATCAACAAATAATTACCCTTAGCTTGTAAGCATTTTTATTATTATTATATAACACTGTTTATCAGTTAAATTGCTTGTTACATTTTTGTTTTCTCTACAGTCGTGATTTCAAATATAATATCGACAAGGTTTTAAAGTAAGAATTTTGGTAAAGCATTTTATTCCTTATTCCTGTATTCTAATGCCATAAAAGTGTTTTATAGTCACTTGAATATACGCATAATTATTACTTTTAGGATTTCGCTTACAAAACTACTTTATTTCATTTCGTAAAGGCCATCGGTTTCAAGAGAAGCAATCAATGCAATACCTGGTAAGCTTTCTTAGAAGCATAAGCGCTTCTGTGAATCGTAGAGAACATACAAATTCAATAAAATCCTTTTCCCTTTCTACCACTTTTTCTGATTTTCTTTGTGAGCGCCGGGAGCATTACAACCTCGGTAATAACTTGGCTAAAAAAAAAAGCGGAACCTTGCAGAAATGTTTATAGTGTGCAGATATTGAATTGGCAAATCGTCGTCTTTCTTAGCTTCTACAACTGAGACTACACCATAGCTAAGATGTTTTCTTTCGTTTTGAATAGGTATATATTTATTTTTGTTGTTCTACGATATAAGAACTGAATTCTTTTACTAGGTTAAAAGTACTCTATAAGTTTACCTTTGAAAACAATATGTTCTGCTGGTTTTAAGAATTATGTCAGATGTCTTTAATCATCTTCAGTCTCTTACTGTTCAAGAAATTCAAACTTAGAAGTTGTGGTTTAGGCACTGCTTCTTGTTATATTGTATAATAGTTCAAAATAACTGTTTAATGAGCCAGACAAAGGGCTTAATTTTCATATACAGATAAAAAGAATGTTTTAACTAAAACTTTTAATTTATTTCAATGAAAACTTAGTTCGATCGTGGCCTTTGTATTGTTGTTGATTAGACAAATAAATTTTCGGCCTAGATTGTTCACCCAAAGAGCTATTAAAAACGGATTGGTATAAATTAGCTCTGAGGATGAAATTTGATTAGAATTCCCAAAATTCGGTTCGCGTCATTTAAAACAGAATAAACCAATAAATAAAGAGATCATGTTAACATAGAATTACATGTAATTTCTCTTTCTTTTTTCTACTCGATACTTCGAATACAACTTGAGATAAAGCAAAACTATAAATGTCAAGGTTTTAAGTTTGAACTTTGACCACTTTACAAAATATTTATTTGTAAACCGTTAATTTTAATCTATGGATATATTCCTCTTAATACTTTGAATGACTACATATGATTGGCTTTTCCAGAAGGAAATATAATGTTTACAAATGAAGCTGTAAATATTCATAAACAAGTATAACTGGTGGAGGAAAATGTTACCTCCACCCTCAAGTTATTTTAAAAAACAATTGACTCTAAATGCTAAACAAGTTCATGTTAGTTGCGAGAAAGAGTCATAATTAAACATATTTATTATTTTTCAAAGTATACTATATAATGACAAGTCTACAGCTCTGTGGCACATAAAACTTAATATTGTTTAAATGATATAGAAGTCGTTACAGTTATCACATTGAATTTTTTAAATAATGTTGGTGTTGTGTTTGCCAGTTTAGTTTTTACGTAGTGTAGACTTTAGTTTCTACCTGGTTTTTCAATAAATTTGGTGTTGACTGGAATGTTGTGTCTTGTTATAAGTTTTTTTCTAAACGTTGGTTATTTTTTCGCCGATGTCGGGGACGTGTGGTATGCAGCAGTATAAGGTTTTGTAGCTTGTTGTATATTGGGATTTATTATTGTTTTTTTGTTGTTGTTGATCTAGGTGTGTGTATGTATGTGTATAATTTTCTCAAAGATTTTTAGAGGAAATTTGTTTATGAAGTGTTTTTTATTCTGTAGATTTCATCGTTAATTTTATCGGGTGATCGTAGTATTTGGCTGTGTTTATTTGGTTTCTTAATGTGCTAAGTCCCAAGAAATGCATAGATCAGTATAGGTGATTGATTTTTCTGTGGAGTTCTGTTTGGAATTGTGTCTCGATTCTTGTGATATTGAGATTGAGAAATACTATTTGGTTAGTTGGGTTTTTTCCTGTTAACAGGTGAACTTAATGTTGAAGAGCATAGCGTTAACGTGGTTGAAAATTAAAATTTTGTTGGATGTTTAGGAAATTAGAGCAAATCTGTATGTGAAATAACTTTTAAATTGTACCAGCTAGTTAACAGCATCTACAGCCAGTTCTAAGGTTACACTAATGAGATAACAGTATTTGACTGTCACTCTTGTAGCGCAGCAGTAATCCCAAAGTGCGAAGCGCGATTTCTGCAGTAACATTCTAACTACTTAGCTGCGCCTAACCCTTTATACAATTTGTATAAAAATGTATAAAAATATTTGCAATGGCTAAATATAATTATGGGTTTGTAAAGAAAATTATTCGACATTTGATATTCTACATTTTCTTAATTTAAAAATCAACTTGAATTCTTCACCTAATTAATACATGGCATGTAAATAGTATAGATAGACACTGCTGGCCAAAATCTTAAGGCCAATTAACATAAAGAAAAATATGCATTTTTCGTTGTTAGACTCAACTACTTATATGAATGAAGCTTCGAAAGATGACAATAAGAAAATGGAAAATAAGAATAAAACATTTTTTAGCATTCAATAGGGAAACTGTAAACACTATGAAATTAGCCTAAATACTAGCTGGTCATACGTTTAAAACCACACCAAAAAAGTCCTGAACAGGGTAAGAAATGCCCAACAAGAAGTCTCAGAAGTGAGTTGCACGGCCATCATTGCAAATAACTTCAAACATTCGCTTTGGCATGGTCGATATAAGCGTTTGCAGAAGGCTGGCTGGAATGTTATTACAAGTGGTGAAGATGGCTTCACAAAGATCATGCACTGTTTGGAACTGACGTCCATTTTTATAGACTTCCCTTGTCATCCACCCCAAACATATTCAATGAGGTTCAGTTTGGGCGAACATGCTGGATGATCCAAAATAATCACGTTATTCGCCATGGAAAAGTCCTTTGTCCTGCAGGCATTGTAAATTGCAGCGTTGTCCTGCTAAAGGATCCAATCATTTCCACACAAGCGAGGGCCTTCAGTCAATAAGGATGCTTTTTCCAACATGCCAATGTAGTCAGCTGCTGTTTGACACCCTTGTATAACCTAAAACTCCATTGTTCCATGAAAGGAGAAAGCACCCTAGATCACTGTGTCGTGTAAAAAATGTCCCGGTGGTGATATCCTTATCGTGCCAGTAACGTTGTAAGCGATCTGGACCATCCAGTTTAATCTTTTACTCATTAGAGAACAAAACCTTCTTCCACTTTTCTACGTCCCATGTTTGGTGTTTCTCAGCAAAATTTAACCGAGCTGTTTCGTGGTGTGAAAGATGGCATGGCCTTTGAAGACGTTTAGGATTTTTAAAGCCTTTCTCTTGTAGATGCCATCTAATTGTTCTTTAGCTGCATTCTGCGAGCGTAAGTGCCTTAATCTGGTTCGACGATCGGCTGGTGTCTTACCCGTCGAATCCTCCTGCTTAACGCCGGCGAAATTTTCTTGGGCCGACCACTTGAAATTCTCATTTCGTATCTTTCAGGGTCTATTACAAAATTTGCAACAGCAGTTTTACTACGCCCAATCTCACCACCGATGGCACGTGAAAGAGACCTTGCTTTTGCAACTCGACAATTCTGCCACGTTAAAACTCTGTCAACGTTTTAACCTTTGCTATGATTTTACCCAATGTAACACAGGAAATGCGTGAACACAAATGACTAAATTTTGTTACATGTTTACTGATTCACGCTTCATTACAGTGTGGTCTTAAACTTTTGACCAGCTAGTATTTAGGCTAACTTCATAGTGTTCACTATTTTATCTATTAAATGCTAAAAAGTTGTTTTTTTAATTTATCTTTTCTTATTTTCATCTTTCGAAGCTCCACTCAAATAAGTAGTTGAACCTAACAACGTCAAATGCATATTTTTTTCTTTATGTTCATTGGCCTGAAGATTTTGGCCATCAATGTATTATAGAAATAGCATGTGTACCATTCATAGTTTCTAGCTGATAAAAATATAATTATTTTTGTTGTCAAATACATCAATCGAAAAGTTTTGACTTTCTGAGTCCAAAAATGTAATTATATCTTAAATCGTTCAAGAGATGAGGGAGCTGTGAGCTAAAAGTTTGTATTGAAGGGTAAAAAACACCTCAGCCCTCTGTGCCGCAGCTAAAACCTGAAGTTTCAGTAATTTACGATTCTTCTTTTGTACATCATACATCCATAGAGAACCTTTAAAATAAGATTTTTGGTACTAAAGTAAACATTTGGTGTAGTAATGAGGCTTTTTTTGTACAGGGTGGTCGCTAGAAAAGCGGAAAATTTGAGGGTCAGATATTTCACAAGTTACCCTTCAAAATGCTACATGAGCTTGGATTTCTAGGTTGAGACGCTGCTCTGAAGTGCACGGACGACATTTTGAGCATCTATGAGTGTAATATTACATATACCTTTAAAAAACTTTGTAAAAGTTATTCTTTGTAAAAATAAATAGCTGTTTAACAAATTTTCCGCTTTTCTAGCGACCACCCTGTAGTTACTTGCTTGAGTACTTAAAGAAAATAGTGTATTTTTACAATACCAGTTCTTCGTTCACAAATTTTCGTAATATGTTACTAAAGTCATCGAAAAAATGTTTGAATTGTATAATATGCAAAGCATAAGCAATAAGAACATAACTTGCTTTTACTATCACAATCAGTTACGAATAGTTCTCATGAAATACGTGTTATTCGTTTTAACATCTGTATGTATACAATTGTCACAAATACAAATATATTTGTTTTACTGTGTTGCGCTCTTCAATAAGATTGTATAAAACATATTATAATAAATAACTTTATGAACTTGTTTAAAACGTGTCTTTATAAACGACTTACAGACGTCTGAGTCAGCTGGTCATATAGAACAGTAATGTACCTAACGCCTGGTACCGCCAGGTGGTTAAAGCACTTGACTAGTAATCTGAGGTCGCGAGTTCGAATCTTCGTCACATATAGTTTGACTATATGAATCGAGGCCCGGCATGGCCAAGCGTGTTAAGGAGTTCCACTCCTGATTCGAGGGTCGCGGGTTCGAATCCTGGTCGCATCAAACATGCTCACCCTTTCAGTCGTGGGGGCGTTATAATGTGACGGTCACTCCCACTATTCGTTGGTAAAAGAGTAGCTCAAAGGTTGGCAATGGGTGGTGATGACTAGCTGCCTTCCCTCTAAATCAGGGGCCCCCCAGTGGCTCAGCGGTATGTCTGCAGACTTACACGCTAAAATCCGGGTTTCGATACCCGTGGTGGGCAGAGCACAGATAGCCCATTGTGTAGCTTTGTGCTTAATTCAAAACAACAAATAAATCATGGACAGCTAATGTAGATAGCCCTCGTGTAGCTTTGGGCAAAATTCAAAACAAACTAAACTGTACGTAGCATACCTTTACACAAGTTGTATGCTTGTATAAAACGAATTCTGGTATGAATCAAAATATATGTATGATCACCAGAATTCGATATGTACCATCACTTTTAGAAACTTGCCTTGCTACAAGTAAACGCTTTCTGAGAATGGTGCTTGAATATTTTTTTAATCAACTACAGTTGCGAAATATTGCTTGTTTGGTTTCAATCTCGCGCAAAGCTACTCAAAAGCTATCTGCACCAGTCATCCCTAATTTAGTAGTGAAAGGCTAGAGGGAAGGCAGCTAATCATTACCACCCACCGCCAACTCTTGGGCTAATCTTTTACCAACGAATAGTTCGGAAGACCGTCACGTTATAACGCCTCCACACCTGAAAGAGCGAGCATGTTTGGTGTGAGGGAGATTCGAAATCGTGACCGTAAGATTACTATTCGAGTGCCTTAACTACCTGGCCATGCCGAGCCAGTTACGAAATAATTCATAGTTTTCATAGTTGTCTTATCACGTGTTTAGATATTTTAACTCTATTTAGTAGTGTTTGTTTGTTTTGGAATTTCGCACAAACCTCGAGGGCTATCTGACTAAAAAGTCAATCACTGTCTAAATTATTTTCAAGCTAATTTTTTTCACAGAGTGGATTTCGACGTTGATTATTTATTTATTATTAGAGGATGAATAAGGTGAAATACTTCAATATGTGATAGCAATGGATTCCGAAAAACAACACGATAACACCAGTCACTTATTTCAAACATATTTTACACATCAGAGAACTTCAGAATATTTTCAAAATAAATATTTTGACGTATATATATATACTTTGTTTGTTTGTTTTTGGAATTTCGCACAAAGCTACTCGAGGGCTATCTGTGCTAGCCGTCCATAATTTAGCAGTGTAAGACTAGAGGGAAGGCATCTAGTCATCACCACCCACCGCCAACTCTTGAGCTACTCTTTTACCAACGAATAGTGGGATTGACCGTCACACTATAACACCCCCAGGCTGGGAGGGCGAGCATGTTTAGCGCGACGCGGGCTCGAACTCGCGACCCTCGGATTACGAGTGCACGCCTTAACGCGCCGGCCATGCCAGGCCCATTTAGTAGTGAATTTTTTTGCGTATTTGTTGAAGTTGGTGTTCTGTGTACTTGAATCATATGCCATTAGCTGAGGGTAACCACAAGGGGGTTATAATCTTATCAAGAACATCATCATTTAATAATTTGTTACTTCTTATATTTTATTATTAAATCTCAAATGACTTCATATAATACTAATTGCACATCTAGTTCGTGGAAAGAAATAACTGACCTCTCTCTCATAGGTATTTAGGTATTGATGTTTATATACCCAGTAAGATCAGGTTTCGTCGACCTCTTCTTCCTTCCTTTATGTTTGTTTTAATAACTGTCAAGTTGTACATTGTACACGAGGGCCAGAGTAACCCGCACTTACTCAGGCCCCTTTCAGGACAATGTCCATGTACTATCTACACATAGATTTATTTAACTAATGAACTACTTGTGTCTTAGATTCAAAGTTAAGTTAAGAAAGGAAATAGGCCCTAGTTTCGGATCTTTTTTTCCCCCTTCTCCAACGAAAATCCTGATATCAAACAATCAATGTAATGATTGGTTAGTTACCAGTTACTACTATACCAGTACACGCACACGCGCGCACACACGTAATGAATTATTTTCACAGTAAAATTATTTCAAATATCTGCATGATAGAGTTGGCTAATAGTTATTTTAATTATGCAGTGATATTATTCCTTTCCATCTAAATTTTGAAATATTTATGTATCCATACATTACCTTTGACCAAAATCTTCTTTAGCAGATTTACAAAAGCTAAGAGCTTTCTTGGTCCATAGGTCATTGGTTCGTCGTAGCTTACTTCAGTTTCTTTCAATAGATTGTGAAGTTAATGTACTACACCATTCAAGTATAATGTGATGCTGTTCTCATACTTTTATTTAAATACATTGTTCAGTATACACGAGCGGGATCAATTCCACACATTTAAGCTCAGATCAGAGGGATCACAAATTTCATGTTGAAATATACGTATTTTGAAGTTTGAATTGATAAACTGATATGCCAATCACAACAGGTACAATTAGAGGGACCTTTATGTGACTTAACTAGTTTAATTATTTCCAATAAATTACTTAATGCTTTAAATAACTTTAACCTGTTGACTGCCAAGTATTTCAGCTGCTACAATACAACTCTAACGTTTCTTCATTTTGTAATGGTTTTTATGACACCATTTTGGATCGAAATTGAAACAATTTGTAAGTAGGTCAAATGCATGTGTGGTGCTGATATTTAACGTTGAAGTTAGGTATTATTCAGAACAAATTAACACGTCCGTGGCACTCTGTTACCGATCGGCTTGGACGAGTTATCTCTTCAACGGCACTGAACATGTTAAAGAGCTGTTTCTTAAGCATTAGAAAAGTAAGCAAGAATACTTTGAAATAGTTTTCATAATTTACAATTTTAAAATAACGTAAGAGGATCTTACACTGTAAGATTTTAACTAAGTTAATGAATTTTTCGATTCTGTTGCATTAATTTCAATTAGAGATTTAAAAGATTAGCTTTTTGAAGTAATAATATTGAAAAATGAGTAAGTTACATAGGCATGACTATTTTTAATAAGATATTTTGTCGCATATTATGCTTTCTTTGTCTCGACTAATATTTTTTTCAGATATAATATAACATTCTATCTTTATCTTAAGCATTTGATTCTTATAAATACCAAAAGAAATAGTGCTCTTTCTGATGAATCCAAAGTTTTAATAGTACCTAAATGTTCGTTCTGATGAATCCAGAGTCTTAAGATACCTAAAAGTTTAAATAGTTTTGTGTGTTCTAGATTCCTTTTGGTCAGTATGTAGAACTGTCTTACACTTACATTGTGCCTATGGTTACGGCACTCTATTAACAATATATGGAGTCACTAGTTCGAATTTCTCCACCAAACATACTCGCCACTTCAGCCTTGAAGACATTATAGTAAGACGTTTAATCCCACTATTCTTTAGCAAGTAATAGCTCCAGACCAAGAGGTAGGTGGTTTTGAGTTGCCCTCTTCCTTTAAGTCTGTCGTTTCAAAATTATGGACGGCTAACGCACATAATCTTCGAGTACCTTTACACGAAATTCATCAAACAAAATAAATCTACACTGCATATCATAATTTCTGTGATAGCCTACTTTCGAAACTTTTTTCTTCAGTTTTGGTGGATTATTTTGTAGAATAAATAACAATATCATTGTGTGTGACCGCTATCACTAGATCACTTGTTATCTCTCACGGTTTGCAGCTTGAGCAAAAAAAAAAAGAAAAATAGAAAAGCTATATAGTTTCACAGCCAAGACTTTATTGGAATGTCATCCCATGTGGAATAACTTGTGATGTACATACGAAACAAATTTAAAACATGAAAAATTAGTTTGCTTCGTTGTTTTAAATCTACAAAGTTGTATAATCTCTTAATATATATATAAGCCAGAACATATCTGAAATAAGCCAATACTCAATAAGGTACAAAATTCTCTCTTTAATTTTATTAATTTTTACTGTATAAAGAATGTAGTAAAACGTGATTAATAAATATACTAAAGACTGTCTTGAATTTTTGTTTAAATGATAACAAGTAAACGACAGTGATTCAACAAACGTATTAACAACTGGTAACAACTGAACAACAACTGTTCAACAAATATATTAAATTATTATCTGTAGAACTTATTTCTTAGACAGATGTTTTGTAAATTCATGATTAATGAAAGGTTATCTTAGAACATACGAAAAAAGCCAACAAAATGTAAAATCGCTAATTTCCACAAACTCAATAAACCAGGAGACGAAAGTAGTGTGTATATTTCTTATAGCAAAGCCAAGTCGGGCTAAGTGCTGTCTGTGTCCACCGAGGGAAATTCAACCCCTCATTTTATAATTGTAAATCCGTAGATTTACAGTTTTCCCAACAAGGAACGGCGGATTGTTGGAAAAAAAAAACACATCATTTCAAAATGCAAAATTAAAAATTTGTATGCACCATCATATGAGCATTATGAATCTTTATACCAGTTTTATTTGATGAAGATCCATCCGGATCCCGCAAAGTAATGAGATGTACATACAAGACAGTAGTATTATATTTATATAGTGTGTGCGTCTTTCTTATAGCAAAGCCACATCAGGCTATCTGCTGAGCCAACCGAGGGGAATCGAACCCCTGATTTTAGCGCTGTAAACCTGTAGACTTACCGCTGTACTAGGGGGCTATGTTTATACAGATTCATTTTTATTCCATACAGTTGTTGCAAATTTTACAGATACTATTTAAAAGCACTTTGCAACAAAGTCTAAGTGATTGAAAAATACATTATTGATTAGCTTAATTTTTAAAATAAGAAATAAAAAAACCACTTATCTACGGAAGCAAACCTGTCACGTGGTTGATATTGATTTTTCATACTCATCGATATTGAAGAATGAAACTCAGGAATTAATGTAAAACAAATTAACCAGGTCTGCTATTTAATAAGTACACCTTACTGTCGTGGCTGAACGATTACCCATATAATAAACTTTTGGTGTTCATTCCTAATACAATCTTAAAGTTGTTTGTTTTTTAGAGGGGAAAGAGGACTTTTTACATATCGCAATTTTTAAAAAGTACAAAGATTTAGAAAACTTAAATTTAACTAAAGCATTTTGCTAATTCTACCATATTTGAATAGTTGACTATAAAATATTTTTTTAAAATAAATTGTTATTTTATTAGCTTTTTATTTGTTTTGATTTTCGTCTTAAACATAACTGTGAGCGATGGTTGTTGATATCATAGTCTCTTTAGCAAACATGAATATTCAAAAATTTGTGTTTTATCTAATAAACGTGCCATTGGTCCTGTCTAGAAAACTGAGCTTCAGTACAATGAGACTTATTTTATCTCACCGTATTTGAATACACATGTCCTATGCAGGTAATTAATTTTAGATACAGTGTATTTTGTTCAGATAATTGTTATTAAAGTAGTTGATCTCAAAGACGATATTTATTTTAAGTTATAGGTATTAGTTCTCCAATATTGACATGAAAACTGTTTGAATTGGGTGTATAGTTAGGTTTTACTAAAACAAAAATAATTCCTTATTAACTTTGAAATAATTTCGGAGTTATCAAAACGCCACCCGCTAGTACAGCGGTATGTCTTCAGATTTACAATGCTACCATCAGGGGTTCGATTCCCCTCGATGGGCTGAGCAGATAGCCCGATGTGGCTTTGCTATAAGAAAACACAAACACAATTGTCAAAACACTTGCAAATTTTCAAACATAAATGTAACTGACTGTACGACGTCGACGCGCACGAGAGGCTTAGGCAAGTAAAACATATTGTCGTGAAATAAGACGTGGTTATGGGTAGTTTGTACTAGGCTTTAACGAACAGATTGCTTTATTAAACGGTGTATAATATTTTTATGCGAAGGTAAATTGTATAATAGTTTTGTTAGCGCCTAAACTTCTGGACAAGTATAACCCTTAGAGATAATTTTCTTTTATCTTCAGAAGAGTAGCGTTTAGCGTTATTTTATTCTTTTAACATTTAACTAAAAAACAACGTTTGAAAACTATTTAAATCAGCAGCTTTCGGGTCGTTCTTTCAAAGCTTTCTTTTTTTCAAGTTATGTGCCTCGATGTCATAGATGTCTGGGGAATTATTTATTTGCATGCAGTAATAGCCAACTGAAATTAAATGAAAGAATTTAAATGCATAGTAATTTAGACTTTCGCCTTTTATTAGATTCTTAAAATTGTCTCAAGGCTTGTCCCATGATCTGTCAGTATCTTTCTATCCAAGAATAAAGGAGAAATTGAATCGTATGTTCAAGCTATTAAGACAAAAGCTATTTTTTATCTGTTGATTTTAACTGGTCCACACGACTATTCGATTTTGTGTTAATCGAACATGGATCGCCTAAACAAGATGGAGTGGGGTGCGTTTATTTTCACCTCGTTTAAGCAAGCGTACTCAGTTTAGTAGGATCATTTCGACTCACGTGAACTCCTCTTTAACTGCTTTAGAAAACAAATGCAAAAAGCAATAAGTTAGACGCCCTAGAATTCCTTTCATAGAAACCAAAATATTTTATCCCTTTACATACAGAGTACACATGATTTGAAAGGCCTATTACAGAATGATTAAAATAAAGTTGTAAATGCGACTAGATTTTCTTAAAGACTAAATGTTAGTTAACGGTGTATTGTGTTCGTACAAAACTGAAGAGTCTACAGGCAATGTTCAAAAACACATTCAGTTAAAAAAACATTTATCGTTTATTCGTTTTTTTATCTCTAAGAGCAAACTTTCTATGTAGAATGACTTGTTTTGTCAAAATGCACAAACATAAAGCAGAGAAGAATTAAATGAAATTTCAATTCGTCTCCATTTCAATCCGTTAACCTTTATGGATTATCACGATTAACATAAACTCAACTTTATATTTACTAAATATGTATAATTTATACTCATACATCTTTTCTGACAATAACCTTTTAACTAAATGAAACTGGTAATCAGTAACCTTATTGTATTCTTACCGAAAAAACAAAAATTACGTGGCCTACAAAGAAGGATGTAAGTTCATCTGAATGTATCTGTTTTAGGAACAGGGCGTCTCCCATTTTGTGGTGCTTCTTCTGCAGTCTCTCCAGATAAGCCTAAGGAAGCAAGGAGCAATTAATCACTCATTTATGCTTGAAATTTAAAATAAAAGGTAAAACGAGGCATATCATTTCATACATACACATAGATTATAGGAGCTAGCACATACGTACATTAACACTCACAACATGCATAATTCACACACAATGCTAACAAACCCTTGAGTCAATTACACATATTACCGTTATTTGACACGCCCAATGGCATTTAATATTCTTTTGTGATTACATTAAATAATTTATTTTTATACCAGAAACAGTAATTTGTAAATATGGTCAGGGAAGTTTTATGTTGCTGACACGTTCTCCTTGTCTATAAACGCCTTAATAAATTATCTAATCTTAACATGTAAACCATCAATGACAACTGGCTTACTATTATAATAATTTGATAAAAGCTGTTAATTTCAGAATAAATGTTTCATATTTCTTGTTCTTTTACCTCTGTGAGGTATTTTGATGCAATGTATGAAAATATACAACATAGGAGCTATCATTATGCCCAACAATATCTATCATTCTTACTTTAACATAAATAAAACATTTTCGCTGATTCCTTTAGAGATAACACAAGGAATTTGCTTTACTTGTTGGAAAGTGTCTTTAGAATATGAACAATATGAATATGTACCTCAGTATGGAACTGTTGATTAGTTTATTACCGTTCTGTATCTTCCCACAGGTTTCACGCCATTTCTCTGCCATAAAATGCTTCATGTCGTATCTCTATTATATCCTGTAAAACATTTCAAGCTATTTTTCTGTGTAATTCTGTGACATACTTCATGTCATTTCTCTATCGTATCCTGAAAAATAGTTAATGCCACCTGACTGTAGCATGTTGTAAAAGTTTCACCTCTCTCTCAGAAGCGTCCTATAGATTTTTTTTTATCTTTTAGTTGCATCGTTTAATACCTCTAATCCATTTTTATACTAATATGTCTTTGTGCGACTTTTCTATGACATTTTGTAGAAGTATTTAAGGCAACTTGCTGCAAAAACATGTAAAATTCCTTAAGCTGTTTTACTGTAACAAGCTGCAAAGCCTTCACGCCACCTTTTTTTGACTGCAAATAACCAGAAATGTGTCCTTTATATACATGAACTATATTCATAAAAGTTGCGTTAGATTTACTTTTTCTCGTAAAACACTTATAAGGAAAGACTAGGAGAAACAAGATTATCTATCTGAGACTCCACTTTTAGAACCTTCCTTTCTTCCCTATGTACTTTTCATTAACTTAAACCAAAAATGCCAGATATTCTATTTCCATAAAACAGACAGTATGGAAAATAGCGTATGTAGAAAGATAGAACAGTTACGACCCATTTCACATATAAAGAAGTATATAAACGTTGTTGTCAGCATTGAAGAATTATGGGTTTATATCGACGGATCAGAGAAAATATTAAGTTTTGTCTTTATTGTTCAAACTACCACAAATGTTCTATAGGATTTGGAACTTGGGCCCACTAATATTCTTATATTCACTGTTACATCTGCTTACTATAATTAATCGTGTTTCAAAATGTCAAGCCTAATCCTGTTTCACGACGTTACTTGGTCAAGGCCATTATTGTATTTCAGAAAACTATTCCCTGAAATATATTTCGCAGGAAATAAGCAATTCGAATTCTTTTCTCAAGATTGAAATTTCACTGAAAAGGCAAAATGCGTCTAACAACATCAAAGTAAAAATAGGTTTAGCCTAAGCTCAAATATTAGCTAATGCAAACCCCATTTTAATATGTACATCGGTAACTTCGAAAAAACTCGGTTTCAAATAAACCCAAGCAAGGAACGAAAAATATGTTGAAGCTTAAGAGGCACTATATATTTTATTGGATGAGAATTCTGTTTCAGAAAATAAGGTAAGCGCAACTGCTAATTTAAACTGACCCAGAAATGTGTTAATTTTATGCTCTTCTTTCAACTAAAATTATAATTAGCTTACTATTGCCCTGTCAAAATTTAAAGTTCTCGAAACACTATCACCCTATAATCTTTTTTATTATTTTACCTGGAAGAGTGATTCCGTATTTTGACAGCACAATAGTAAATGTTCTATAAAAACTATTAAACCAAACCTACTTAACAGCCATAAATAGCGAAAGTTAGTTACTTAAATTAAACGTTATTTTTACAGTTGCTCTGAGCCTAACACTTGTCGATCTCCATGTTCCGGCTGTCGTGAGACTAACGAGTCCGGTATGGCTTTATTGCTGGTATAACCTAGAGGGAGATGAACTCTACTCTGTGAAATGGTATAAAAACCATGTTGAATTCTACAGGTTCCTTCCAAGTGACAATCCCCCAGGACAAAAGTATGATTTAGTTGGAGTTCATGTGGATGTAAGTTCCCGCTAACGAGTAAATTATTAAACACATCTATTGCTTCGTCAAATGTATTTCCTGATTTTGATAAATTTAAATGATTTCACAAAGAGTCGTAAACTCTAAAAAGGCGATTTTTTATTATTTTTATTAAATCAAAGTTTTCAAGACGAACTGTTTTTAAGTGCACTATGTTCGTACGTCTGAAAATTCCTATTACATTTGTCTTGACTGGGAAAAGAGATTACAAATCTACTTTTCTCTGCATCCGTTTCAAGACAGTTTAAAATTCTGAAATTTACGCGAAATCTAAACCTACGCATAAAAGTAATTTTCCTGCAAGATGAGAGAGAAAAATGTACTATTATTAAACTAACTCTCTCGTCTAACGACATCATTACTGATAAGAAAACAGAAAAATAAGATTCAATGAACTTTATAGTTTCTGAGTTGTTGTTGGTTTTTTTTTTTAAAATCAGACTTTGGTATATAATATAAGGAAATTTCATTGCCATTAAACACACTTTCATACATATTGAATTATTTCGAATATGATAAATATTGTACCATAACATAATAGCTCAGTTACAGCCACTGAGTTATTAGAACTACAAAAATAATCAAGTTTCATAAAATGTTAAAATGTGTTTTGTTTTTTTATTTACTTAATATTTTATTTTATCAAGTATAAATATTTTGAGATATATTTAAATAACATGAAATAAATTATAAGATCTTCCATTTCACAGGTTGAAAGTACTTATCAATTTAAAATTATTTAAATATTTGTGTTGTACTTTTATTCACGTTACTTATAAAGTTTTACTATTTTAATGATCCCTATAATTCACAGCTTAAAAACTCCAATCAAACACACGTCTACCTAGATCAAACTGACCTTAATACTGATGGTCTCTATGGTTGTGAAGTATCAACAGAAGCGCCCTCTTACAAAACTGTGCAAGCAGAGAAAAAATTGAAAGTCTATGGTAAGCTTCCCAAAATTTTGAACTTAAGGCAAAATTGAATTATATGTTAGGAGTAAAAAAATGGGTAGCAGATTAAAGAAAATACACACACAAACATATCTATACATATGTTACACTATTATTTATATTATAAATTCACAGGTATATTATGAATAATATTGTAGTTCACAGCTAACTGGCATTATATTTTTAAATATTTATCTTTGCAGTAGGAGGAAATTTTTATATTTCAAACAGATAGTAGGTTAGAGTTGTCAAAAAAAATCTAAAAATCAATACAACAAATTCTATTTTCAGTACTGTTAAACTCTACAAGTAGTCTGTGCAAAGGCTACACGTAGCTCATACAGAACACTTTTTGGGTTGTTCTGTACTTAGAAAACTGGACAAAACGTTTTTGTTGTTCATGCATGCCAAATATCCCATATTTTCTTGTAGTTTATTCAAATTTTTTCCGTGCTAAGGACCAATATTCTTTTTACGTTAGTTCATATTTTATTTAATACTGAACATCACATTCAGCACGAAATAATAAAAGTAGATTCAACATAGGTTTTTTCTCATTTCATATTTTATAGTTTAGAATCTAAGGATAGTAAAGAGCTTTATTCTTACCACATGGCTGTCTCTGCAGATGAAGCTTGATCGTCAGAGATACAAGCAAAATTAAATGCTTTAATATTTGTACACTAAAACAGCTAGTTTAATTTATAATGGCTTATTTAAAGAAAAAATGATCACTTAATTTCATTTTATCTTTCCGTCACTGTGCAAAAGTGTTAGGACAAAGTCAAAAATTATATTTCGGGCTGCTTTCGAAGAACAGTGGAAGGCAAATTACAGGTGGAACATCAATTTTTTATTAATCTTTATATTTAATACAACAGAAAGTTAGTGTAATTGACTGAGTTCAACAAACAGTTAATATTTTGTGTTCCCCTTTTACTTTAATAACTGCACACAGTATTTCAGGCATTGTTGCAACATATTTGATCAGTGTTCTTTATCATTTTACTCCATATGTCTCTACTACACTTCTATAAAGTTTATTTGGAAGTAACGTTTATTTATCAAGTTTTTTAATCTATCAATTCCCAGATCTGCTCAATTAGGTTGATATCGGAGTTCTATGGGGGTCATTGCATCATTTGAATTACTCCAGCAGCTTCTTTCTTAGCTAAACAATTTCTGCATAAGTTGAACTATTGTTTAGGGTTATTTTCTTTATAGTTGTAGAATCATCTATCAATAATACGCAAACCACTTTGTATACCATAATGGATCTGTATCTGATAGTACTTGGGATAGTTCATTATTTCATCTAATTTGCAAATATCTCTTGTTATTTCAGCAGAAAAATACCCCTAAACCATCACACTGCCCCTCCCAGGCTTCATTGTAGGTGATATAAATTGAAGAAAGTATCTTTTACCCTTCTTCCGCCAGATGTACAACCTACACTTTGAAACAAATATTTCAAACTTGGACTCATCTACCCATAACACCCTTTTCGAATCATCAGCAGTCTAGTTTTTGTACTTGTTAACAAATTTCGGTCTCTTGAAAATATTTGAAGATCAGAATAAAGGCTTATGAATCGCTACACGATCAAATATTCCATTCTTATTAAGTCTTCTTAATATTTTAGGCATGAAAAGTTTTCTGTCATTGACACAAAGTCTTCTATCTCATGTTTGAGATCAGTGGCAGTCTTTCTTTTCTCCCGGAGGCTGCATAAACGAAGACAGCTAACAGCATTATTGTCATTGAATTTAAGTAATGCTGCCTTTTTCTTTCCTATTTTTAAATGTATCTGTCTCTGTCTCACGATCTAGTTTGTACTTGATAGTGTTTGGGGAGCATTTCAAGTCTGCAGCAATTTGTCAGAGTTCAACTAGAATCGCGTAAACTTTTCATGTGAACGCTCTACTCTACTGACAATTCCCTACGTCTTCTTGGCCGTAACATGACAACAAAGCTTAATATATCGTGTTAAACATTGTTTTTATTAAGGTTTATTTGAGGAGTGCTTTAAATTAATTTCTTCTGGTATACACCGGTACTATACGCTAGCTTCTTTTTGTATAGTAAAGACACTGCATGAAGTACCATGAGAGTTGTTTTAAACCCCAAATTTGATCAATACGTTCATTTAAGTATAATTATTATGGTATGTACTTGTTACAAGTATATGGACATTCTATTTGTTTGTTTAATTTCGGGCAAAGCTTTGAGAGGGCTATCTGCGCTTGTTGTCCCTAATTTAGTAGCGTAAGACTGTAGGAAAGGCAACTAGTCATCACCAGCCTTTGCCAACTCTTGGGCTACTCTTTTACCAACAAATAGTGGAATTTACCGTGACATTATAACGCCCCAATGGCTTAAGAGGCGAGCATGTTTGGTGTAACGTGGATTCGAACCCGTGACCCTCAGATTACGAGTCAATGGCAATTCTAAAGAATAAGTCTTCTCAACTTGGTTAATTTAATTATCAACATGGATCAGTGAAGCATTATCATAGTATTGAAGTTTACATTCTGTTATGACATGGAAAAATGAGCAATATAAAACGGAAGGAATGACAAAATATTCTATTGTACTAACCCTTTTGCACAGTATTGTATATATGCATATACATGGAAAATCTGCACATTATAAATATATGTAAATACAGTCCACAGTTTCTTCAACAACTATGTATAACTTTTACAACTATTTTTTCGACATTCATTAGAATTTTACTTGATTTTTCAATACTCGTAAGTGCCTATTAATTTCAGTTTTACCAAGAGACAAGCCGGTCATCGAAGGACTAGAGTCAGTTTATGGCATAGGTGATGAAGTTAATGTGACCTGTAGTTCGAGTCCTTCTAAACCGTCAGCCCAGTTGTCATGGCTTATTAACGGTCAGCCGGTATGATTCCATGTCGCACATCTGTGTTTGTAACTGTAATCCTCTTTGTATATTATATTATAAAATAATGTGTTATTATGTTTGACATAGGTTTTTACTTTCTATACTTTTGTTTTTCTCTTATATAGTGATATAAATTTAGTATAAAATATTCAGGATTGTGGTAATTGAAGGATGTTTTTTTCCGATCTTAATGCCTAGCGCACATGCACATTTACAATTTCATTCACGCTAAAATCCGGGTTTCGATACCCGTGGTGGGCAGAGCACAGATAGCCCATTGTGTAGCTTTGTGCTTAATTCAAAAAACAAAAACAAACAAACAAACAATTTCATTTCTGGATTGCTTTTATTAATGATATTTTCAATAAGAATATTGTTTGCGAAGTTTTAGCACTTAAAATACGTTCCTAGTAATATAATTATAATGATTTCAGACAAGTCTTAACTACTTAATTTTTAATTACTTAGTAAAATTGTCCACAATTAGACTTCTAAGCGTTCATTTAATCATCAATTAATATATTAAAATAAGGAAAAACCTCAATTTTGGTTACAAGTAACCAACAACTTAAAGTAGGGAATATCGTAAGTATAACTGCTTTGAAACTTACAATTAGTAATATAATTTTCAATCCATATTTGTTTGTCATTCTGAGCATAAGCTACACGTTATTCTCTTTGGGCTTTTAAAAGATAAAATGAGTTGCTTATCCTCATGGTTAAGTGTAAAAGAGTAATATTCTAATAGTGATAGTGACGTTAGAGTCGTGTTTAAAACGTTCCTAGGTTGAGAGTGGATTGAGATGTTGATGTTTTTGTCGTATTTTTAATACTTTCTTAATTCGAGTTTAGATTAATCCTATTTTAACTTTCTTGGAGGTCCAATTCATGTCTTTTCAATTCAAATCTGCGTTTTTGACTTAAAGAAGAACGTTATGTTCAAAATAATTTTATTTAAACAATAATTACAACCAAACGTTTCTTTTAAATAGCTCTCTGCTTGAATGGGTTGCATGCGTCAATACAGAGATTCAGATGCGGGACATGGCACCATGGACAATACGTTTAGCATCTGTGTAGTTGGTTTGAGCAGTAAATGTAAAACTAAAAGACATAATTTCTAAAGAGAATATCTTCACTGTTGCCATGAAAACGGTAAATCTTGCGCATAACAAAGCGTTATAGGCAACAACGTACTACGAAAACACATTCCATTAACGTGAGTGTAAGGTATAATTAGGAAAAACAACTGCTGCCATTTCATTTTATCCCATTAACAAATAAAAGTTTTCTTTGTAGAAAACAGTTGTTTTCAGAAGAAAAATGTACAATGAAATTGGAGCTATATCAGTCTCATTCCACCGTATACCTGCTTCACTGGCATGCTTAAACAACGTCTTGGATTTTAGGGACGGCTATATACAGTAGAACACTTGCGAAGAAAAAAAACGGTTTGTTAAGACGTGTAGTTTAAGATTAACCTAGCTGACTTTCATGGAAGTCTGTGACTTACACTGCTGGCCAAAATCTTAAGGCTAATTAACATAAAGAAAAAAATACGCATTTTGCATTGTTAGACGCAACCGCTCATTTGAGTGAAGCTTCAAAAGATAACAATAAGAAAAGGGAAAATAAGAATAAAACATTTTTTAGCATTCAATAGGGAAACTGTAAACACCATGAAATTAGCCTAAATACTAGCTGGTCATACGTTTAAGACCACACCAAAAAAGTCCTAAACAGGGTAAGAAATGCCCAACAAGAAGTCTCAGAAGTGAGTTGCACGGCCGTCATTGCAAATAACTTCAAACATTCGCTTTGGCATGGTCGATATAAGCGTTTGCAGAAGGCTGGCTGGAATGTTATTACAAGTGGTGAAGATGGCTTCACAAAGATCATGCACTGTTTGGAACTGACGTCCATTTTTATAGACTTCCCTTGCCATACACCCCCAAACATATTCAATGAGGTTCAGTTTGGGCGAACATGCTGGATGATCCAAAATAATCACGTTATTCGCCATGGAAAAGTCCTTTGTCCTGCGGGCATTGTGGATTGCAGCGTTGTCCTGCTAAAAGATCCAATCATTTCCACACAAGCGAGGGCCTTCAGTCAATAAGGATGCTTTTTCCAACATGCCAATGTAGTCAGCTGCTGTTTGACACCCATGTATAACCTAAAACTCCATTGTTCCATGAAAGGAGAAAGCACCCTAGATCACTGTGTCGTGTAAAAAATGTCCCGGTGGTGATATCCTTATCGTGCCAGTAACGTTGGAAGCGATCTGGACCATCCAGTTTAATCTTTTACTCATTAGAGAACAAAACCTTCTTCCACTTTTCTACGTTCCATATTTGGTGCTCTTAGCAAAGTTTCGTGGTATGGAAGGAGGCGTTGGCTTTGAAGACGTTTACGTTTTTTAAAGCCTTTCTCTCGTAGATGCCGTCTTATTGTTCTTGAGCTGCATTTTGCGTCCGTTAGGGCCTTAACTTTGTTCGACGATCGGCTGGTGTCATCCCGGACAACTGGTCGACTCCTGCTCAACGCCGGCAAAATTTTCTTGGGCCGACCACTTGAAATTCTCGTTCCGTATCCCTCAAAGTCTTTTAAAAATATTTGTAACAGTAATTTTACTACACCATACCTCACCAACGATGGCACGTTGAGAGAGACCTTGCTTTTGCAGTGCAACAATTTTGCCACGTTCAAACTCTGTCAACATTTTAGCTTTTGTCATGTTTTTACCCAATGTGACAAAAGAGATGTCAGTGGGAGATGTTGACAACGCTAATGAGTAAACACAAATGACTAAATTTCGTTACGTATTTACTGATTGACGCTTCGTTGCTGTATGGTCTTAAATTTTGACCAGCTATTAATTTACACAAATAAAACTGCACGCCTCATATTTTAACACTAAAAAGGAAAAAGGAAATTCGTACAAAAACAGTTATTTTTTTCCTTCTACATCAATCGGTAAATTCTAATAAACTAAACTATAATGTATGGAAACAATATCGGAAACTAAAGCTTGGAATCAAATGTACTGTTTCTTTAATTTTAATTTTTTCAAGCTATTGCAAACTATTTATAGGCTACAGTAGTTGATATTACATAACTTGATTGGAACAAGGCAGATTTGATTAGACCATAAGCAACAATACCCATTATTGTTCCAAAATTATTTATAATTGACGTAAACCACTCAGTAAGTCAGATTTAAATATTTATTTACAGCTATTGTATCAATACACTAGTTTAAGATGGGATAACTATATACTTATAATTTGATGTGTGCTTAATATGTATCTTTAAAAGAATTAAGGAAAAGGGAGTTCATAATCACGTTACTCTAGAAAAACGGAAGACTTATTCTGTCGGAAAATAAACTTTCTCGGAAACATAAAATGGGTGGGGTTGGTTCATCAAGAACACGTTATAAAAGACGTTAAGTAACAGGGGCAAGCACAGAAAGAAGAAACTCGTCAGGAGTATGATTTAGACACACAGATTATAAGTTTTACTAATGTGTATAAAAAGTCGTTATCAAATACGACAAATATTTCCAATATAATAATAACGGATATTTTGCTGTTGTGAAATAGTAAGAAAATACATATGAATATACTGTTTTAAAATGATTAAATTACATGTTTTATCTACGTGAAAGAACTACAGTAGAGGTAATATTTTACCTGACTGAATGTTAAATCTAAGTTAAACGATAATACAATTTAGATAAAACAAAATATCTAATCTGTATATTAAGTTCACTTTGGTTTATTTTGGCTTCATTGACATCATCAAGTGTGTTCTACAGGGTAGTCGCTAGAAAAGCGGAAAATTTGTCAAACAGCTATTTATTTTTACAAAGAATAACTTTTACAAAGTTTTTTAAAGGCATATGTAATATTACACTCATAGATGCTCAAAATGTCGTCCGTGCACTTCAGAGCAGCGTCTTAACCTAGAAATCCAAGCTCGTGTAGCGTTTTGAAGGGTAACTTGTGAGATATCGTTCCAAGCTCTTCCCAAGCTCTTTTTCAAATCATCAATAGAGTTTATGTCACGTCGACAGTTCTAAAGCTCTGTTAATAACAAGCTCCAAACGCAGTAATCCATGACATTTAAGTCTGGACTTTTGGAGGGCCAATCTTCCGGTTCAATGAAATCAGGAGTAGGTTGCTGAAGAAATCGAACTGAAGCCGTTGCTGTGTGAGCCCTGGCACCATCCTAATGCTATATCCATATTTGGTCGTCCATTACATTTCGTATATCGCTGAACATCTGTGGACACATCTCTTCACAATAAGCTTGTTGGTTTATTGTTTTTTTCTTCCTGCCTTCAGGACTCTGATAATATCCTTCAAGAAATCGAAGCTCCGTTTTGCCATACCATGAAACTGCAGCATAACAAAGAGCAGATGGCTGCAAATTGTCATATTCCACAAGCAGATCTTCCTCAGCTATGTCAGTTTTTACACGCACTTCTCGGTAAATGCAATCATTTTGTGTATTCAAAGGCGGTCGCAATGAAAACCTTGCTTCGTCCGAAAACCATACTCTTTTCCAAGCACACTCTGGTTCAAAGCGATTGATCAGTGCAAGCGATTTGTTTTTGCGCATTTCCTGATGTCGCTCACTGAGGAGGTTACATTTTATTCGACGATAGCATTTCAGTTCACTTTCTTTGAGAATTTCAAACACTGATGTTTTCGATATATTGAGATGTCGAGCGATTTCTCGTTGACTGAAATGACGTCTGTTCATTGCGCCGTGTCGCACAGGTGAAACAGCCAAATCTTTCACTGTGGCACGTGCCTCGTCCGAAATTCGTTTCTTTGGACCCGTTCCTTTTTGACGTGTACCAGCTGTTTCAGGACCTTCTCGTTTCAAAGTTGCAACAACATTATTAAACTGATGCCTTGTAATCGTTGAAAAAAAGTTGGTAACACAGCTAGACATTTTGTCAGTCCCCAAGTCGGATTTTTACTTTTGAAAAGAATAATCACTTGCCTTTGAAAGTCTGAAAGCTGTTTCCTGTTTCCTTCCATGATGTGGGTATCAAATAGAACCTAAAACAAATCAAAATAGAAATGAGTAAGCACGCATTTTATGATATTAAAATCATGCATTTTATTCATGATGTGAAGAAATCAAAATAGAAATGAGTAAGCACGCATTTTATTCATGATCTCATCTGACCCTCAAATTTTCCGCTTTTCTAGCGACCACCCTGTATAAATGTATAATATTTTGATTTTTCTTTCATCAATAAATTACATTTATGGAAAATTGCAAAATATTAATTCTTTAATGAGGCATTTTGTACTGTTTTGATAGGTTGAACCAGCTTTTCTTACCACATATGAAACTAAACGCCATCTAGAAGGATTACAAAGAACTATGTTAGGCCTGAATTTTATTGTGACCTTTACTCATTTAAAACATGGTGTGCTGTCTTTAGACTGTACAGCTATAGTTTCTCAAGAATACTACTCTCAAAGTGGTGAGATCGTGATTGGTGGAAGAATTAGAGAAGACCCCAGTGACTGTAAGTTTTATACAGCATAATTTGCCAAGGATCCTTCTATTACTTATATTTTGAATTTTGGTACAGTGTCTTAAATATTCTGTCTTCAATGTTAAAAATCAATACTGCCACTATAACTAGAAAAGGACGTTTATATGTCATTACAGAATGTTTATATGTATCTTTTATCACTATTATTAAAATTGAACCATATTATTTCTATAAGAGCTTATCACGTACGTCATTTACCGAGTTCTACTTTCATTTAGAAAAGTTTAGATTCAATCTATCTAATATAATAGAGTTAAGCACTATATTTCTTTCTTGTTTAATCTAATTAAATGTCAATTAATCTTGATGGCGTCGAAAAGCTCAATTATACACTTTCTTTTATTAATCAATACATGTTGGAAATATTTTATGCAAACTAATAAAATTAAAGTTTCAAGAACGTGCTTGTACAAGTATATTCTCTTATTTTTCAATATCCTGTCGTCAGAACTCGATATTAAAGATAAATATTGATAAGTCTCCAACTGCAAAAATGCTTTCAATACGCTGTGCTTCAGCACCGTAATTTCAAGCAACATTTTTCGACAATTAGATTATGCAAACAGATAAACAATTAGAAAATTTATTCGACATCGGATGTTAGACTGGTGTTCGAAACTAAGTAAACTAAAATTATTACAGTAAATTTAACTCTAAATGTATATGCCAATTTGTACAAATGAATTTTTGTCGTAATAATATCATTTTTAAAACGAAATTAGTAATGTTTATCAAGATACGAATTCATTTAGAATTAAAATACTTCTTGAAGCGTTAATACATATTCAGAAGTTAATGGGTTACGTTCTATAGTATAAAAATAATCTAGTAAATACGTTTGTCTTGTTAAATTATGCAATTTACATATTTACTCGAACCAAAGTATCATTTTTTTGCAGCTCTGAATTCTAAAATACCATCATTAATTCTCACATAAAAAGTTGTTTTTTCCTCCGTTCTGCAAGCAATAATATCTATTTTAATTAAAGTATATAACATAACATATGATTCGAATCAATGCTTAACTATCGGCATAATGACCAAAGCTCTATCCAATCTTCTAAAAAAAAATACTTATTTTTTGCTGCATTTTATACCATTCATGTGAGACGTGACCAATAAGAAATGGAAATCATTCATGCTTACAAGGGTAATTAAGTCTTCTTATGAATTACAGTACAGAGATTCTTAAACTAAAGTAATAATTACAAGATATGTAATACGCTCACTGTGACAATCACCCAGACATACCGTTCGACCACTGAAGAACGGTAGACAAAGAAAATATAATTCCGAGTACTGTAGCAATATAGTTAAACAGGGCCAGCTGGTAGTGAAAAAGAAGTGCAAGAAATTAATAAATGGTTCAATTACATAGCTTATTACTGGACAAGCTGTAAATCTTAATTGGTGCAGACTTAAATATATTGGAAAATAAATATGACGCATGATTATTTCAAGGATAAAACGGACAAATCGGATGTAAAAGATACAAAAATTTGGGACTGGCCGATTTGTTGCAAGCAAAATGCAGCACAAAGTAATATTTATATGTTTATAGTAAAATATATGAAATAAAATTGTTTTGTATAGTTATTCTATATTTCATCGTTAAAATTAGATAACCACAACTCAAAGTAACATAAAAACTGCAAACTAATCACACGTTCCTAAAATATAAATTACATCATATGTTAATTACGCAACTGTGCATCATACGAGAATCTTCTCTACACTAGGGAGTGTTTCATTCCATACACTTAGATTTTAACTTCCTGAGAATTCAAACTTAGTTCCTCCCATCAGTTGGTCTTCCGGAACCCCTAGAAGGGGAGGTAATTTCTCTGTAGTGTGGAATATAGTATCTCGAATATATCTTGTTAACGAGTTTTGAACCACAGGGAATCAATATTGTGGTAATTCTACAGAGTTTATTCCAAATGTAAATTGTATAATTGTAAAATATCATATGATATACCGTGAACTATTTGACTACTCTATAAAGTAAACAAATGTGTTACGTTTAATATAGAAAACATTCAGTTACCAATTATCCGCCTATAGTTTCTGATTATAGAAAGAATGAGCAATTTTCTGAAATAAAAACAGACAAGGGAAACCACGTCTTTTTTTCTTTTTCTATTTTTTTATGTATAGAGAGATGCTTTTAGTGGTTTTCTCATCTTTTAAATCCGCAAAATATGGTGTTTGAAGGTTTTCGGCCACAAGATATGTGACAAAGCTCCCAGTAATAAATAAAAGTTAACAGAATTATACATAAACAACACAACAAAATGCTTAAGAGCAAAAATATGCTCATAAAATATCTGCTTGTGTGAAAACTTTACAAAAAGTACTTTTAATAATCAGACTAGTATATTACTGTCAAAATATATTAGTTTATTTGTATGCATTTTTAAAATGTTTGTTAAAACTTCTACACTTTTTGACACAACCGCCACGTCGAATAAGTTCCAGAAACATTTTTAAACCTTGTTTAAATAAAAACTGGTTTCATTTCATAAATTTTACAATATTTGAACTAGTAAATACAGTTTCATATGAAACAAAAAGCGAATTAACTAGCCTTTAATCATTTCTTAACACTTAGTTGTAAAACAATCTTTTTTTTACTGTTTTCCAGGTTTACTTCGCAATGTGATGAGTGATAAAATTGACCGACTATTATAGGTTTCTATGCTAGCTGTTTAATAATTTCTAATGGTTTCTTGTCTTGAATACCACTCTTATGTTTCAGCTCCCTCTGCTGACTGAGAAAAACCACAGAGTTCTATGTTCACATCAAAGAATAGAGCATAATTATGAAGTTATTTCTTCAAATACATATTTTTTGTTCATTTATTCCTTCATATATTATATCGGTCATCAATTTTAAATTAAATGTTATTTACAAGCATATATCAATTATGTCGCTGTGGGTCTCCTTAAATGCTTTGTGATAAGCTGTTATTCCACTTTCTTACTGGAACTTTCTAATACAAACGTGTTTGTTGCTGGTATCTAAAATGCGTCTGCGAGTATGGGGTTGCATTAAGACATGTCATTGATCCCTTAAAATGAAAGAGTTTTAACTATGCTTACCATTTTCTCAGATCCGCAATGGAAGTGTTAAGAAAAGTTTTAATAATAATTTATATTACAGACCAAAATATGAAATGTTCTACTAAAATATGGTAAGATGCCTTCATGCATTTTGATTTGTTTTGCTATATGAGGCTCTATTATGACGTTTATATTATTCTTGTTTTACCTATACTGGCATTGTCGGATGTCTGCGGATTTATAATAGAGTTTTGATACCCATATCCGGCAAAACACAGATGGCCCACTATTTATATTGGGCTTATCTTAGGCCCGGCATGGCCAGGTGGTTAGGGTACTCGAATCGTAAACTGAGGGTCACGAATTTGAATCCCCGTTAGAGCTATCATGCTGGCCCTTTCTGCCGTGGGGAGTTATAAGTCCAGTCAATCCCACTATTATTTGGCAAAAGAACAGTACAAGAGATAGTGATTTTTGGTGATGACTAACTGCCTTTCTTCTAGTCTTATATTGCTAATTCAGAAATGGCTTGAGCAGGAAACCCTCATCTACCTTTGCGCAAAATTCAAAACAAATATGTACTTAACTTGAAACGTTTAAAGTATTTTTAAATATTTGGTGTTTGAACGTAAATCTGAGAATTTAGACTTATTCACATAGAAGATTATCATACATTTATATAGTTTTTTATATTATTTAGGAAGTAAAATACGAGAGAGTTTCAATGCATGTCCGCCTTCATTTTTTTACAAATCGATGTTATTTGAAAGAAGCTGCGTTTAACAGCTTTTGTTGCAATGTTTGTTTGTTTTTAAGTTTCGCACGAAGCTACACGAGGGCTGTCTGCGATAGACGTTCCTATCAGTTGTGTTTCGAACTAAAATTTTTATTAATTACATTTATACGGCAAAGAAACATTAAATGCTATTATAAGGAAGAGCACAAAGGTTAAAGTATGTTATTTGGCTACCATTCTTTATATTACTTATTTTTACGTCGAGTATTTATACTCTTTAAAAATCCAAATTTTAAAAGAAATATTCCTTACTGACTACTGGAAAGACCTTGTTTCTTAAATTACAGTGATGAAACATTTATTGCCTCACCCAATTTTTTTCTATACTTTTCTTTGGAATCATCAGCTGTTTTGAGACTCTAGTGCAAATGTTCCACGTATGATGTAATACTGTATAAGTATTACATCAGCAGCTCTATAGGCTCTCTGGTTTCTGCATCAGCAGTTGTTGGTTGTAAATAAAGAATTTCAATGAGAGTCAGCGTAGAAGCCTATCAGCTACAAAGTGTCTGTGATGCTACAATGGGTAAGGATTGCGTGTTAACTTCACGAGAAAATGTAGTCGATGTTTCTATGAGCAAAGAGGAAGTTCCGAATAAGGAGATTGCTATAAGAATAAACTTAACTAGTCTACTGTTAGCTACGAGGTACTGCAATATAAAGAGACTGACTGTGTGGAACTGTTAAAGGAAAAGGAAGGGAGAAAGTTTCCACAATAGCTGACGATCATGTTCTGAAACGCACGTTCCTGTAAAGTCGTCTACAGGTCTCAGAAAAACGTATCAAGAAACAACTGGGGTCACTGTAACTGTGCGAATCGTCCGATTTTGCCTGTGCTCAGCTAATATTTCAGAAAGATGGTCGAGAAAGAAATCATTTTACGATATCGCTGTGAAGAAAGGTTTTATCCAACGTGTTTGAATTAAACTGTGAAACATCCGGATGATTAGATGACATGATAATGCATCTTTTGTTATGGTGTGGTCCAATTTTATGAAAGGCACTATTAATGCCAACAGGTACATAGAAATTTTCGATTCCCAACTAAAGACAACAAGTCTGAAACGTTTCTGTAAAGCTGACATGTGCACATTCCAAGATGATTCTGTTCCATTTCACAAGTAAAAATGTTGGTAATATTTGTTTTCTACATGTAATAGACACGAAATAATGAGTAAATTTCTCTCTACGTGTATTGGAAAGACATATCTTTTATTTCATCACTTCAGAGGAAAGGCTATCTTCGAAGGGAGATGATCAAGACACCACGCTAGCCAGGCAACAACCCAGATTTCAACCCTCTTGAAAACTGCTGGAAAGTAATGGGTAACAAAGTGCAAAAGAAGAAACCGTAAAGCAACTTGAAACTGCAGAAATACGTAGTCCGCGTTTGGCATCATGAACTTACCCTCTGTCTACGCTCAGTCCCTCATACACTCAATATCAAGGCAATTTCAAGAAGTTATTAATGTCAGAGATTGAGTAAGCAAGTATTAAAATACGGAACAGGCCTTTTAACCCGCTTCGTCAAATAAATTGGTGGTGTTATCTTTAAATCAAGATATTTTCTTACTCAGAAATCATTTGGCCAGGTATTTGTTGATTCTCTGCTGTAATACGTATGTAACGATTAGTTTATTAATAAAAATACATAAATGTATTTGGATCACTAAAATATGATTCCGAGGACACCACATAATGTTCACAACTGATTTGCACCAACAGTTTCATAAATAATTACAGGAATAAAGAAAAGTGGGGAAAAATTGGGTGATGCAACAATGTTTTTCACCATTGTAGTATTTGTTTATCACCAAAAGTTTGGTCAGGCTTTCCTTCCTTTTGTTGTGCAATTGTCCAGTGGGCTGCATTTCCTTTTCCTTGTACAGTGTTTTATATTACATATATGTATATAATAATTTTATATGTTTTCTGGACATAGTAAATATAAACAAATTTTGCTTTTTATTATTTGTTATATTAAGTAAATGAGTTTCCAGGTTATCTGTATTTCACTCGTTTAACTTTAATACTCGTTTCTCATTCATTTAAATATGATGAACTCTGGCTGTATTATTCATTTATTTCAATATACAGTTACCTGCCTAGAGTAACCAGTAACCTCTGTTTGTAGTTGTACCACCAGAAAAGGGACCAATACTGATTACTGGTAAGAAAGAATACAGAGTTGGGGATATCGTAGAAGTCAACTGCAGCTCCTCCACAGATACGAAGAAAGCTCAGTTAACGTGGTTCGTCAATGACCAAAAGGTAAAGGTCCTGTGAGAGATCTGATACCATCCATTGTTGTACACTGAATCTGTATTCATTTAGATAATAAATTATTTCGTGAGTTTTTAATCTGATGAACTTGCTTCGGCATTCAAAGCATATTATTACCCTTGAGTATTTTTTGAATAATTTATTTTAATACTCCGTCAAATGGAATCCAAAAACATTTAAATGAAAATGGCATAAAGTTAATCATAGAAAAAATATTACATCACCATGTAATCAGTTAGTTGCATAAATGTAACAAAAACTGCCCTCATGTTCATCCATACAAAGAACAGGTTTTACGTTGTCTAGCTTGATAGTTGTGTTCACAAACTAAAAAAGACCATTTCTATGTTGCCACATAGTCATATTCGTATGTCAGTTAAAATATGTTTCTTGAAGTATATAACCAACTTCGTAAGTCTACGTGACATAGAATAAATTACGCCATTGTTTAACCTTATAGTATAGTATTCTTGCACAACTCACAATATATGAACAACTTTGTAAGTCTACGTGGTATGGAATAGTTTATCTTATATGATTGCTTAAACCAGTAGGGTTGTATTTGGATGTTCACTAATCATGTATAAACTTAGATTTCACAAAACATTATTAAATTATTATCTGTTGATTCAGGCATCTGGACCCTATATATATTTAAGAGGATGCTGTATGTTATGAAACAATAACTATATAAATCCACTTTCAATACAAAAAAAATAAGTTCAGTGGTTATTCATAAAATTAAATGATGTAAAATAGCTTAGTTAGGTTTTGTAACCAATTTTTTTTGTAAATGTCCATATGCAAACATAATATCTGAACCTAGAACAAGACAAAAGCTTTTTTATAGCTGTAAACCAAACTAAACAGCCACTGTCTACTAGATCATATAAATAGAGAGTAAGAAAAAATATCGACATATTTAAGTCCAGATGAGCAAGTTACGTCATAGACTAAATTTTCAAAAAAAATATCTGCATATTCAAGCCGGACTGAACAGGTTATCTCATTGTGGAACAAAACTGTTTACCCATATTCGTTAACTTTTCTAAGTCAAACTGTTTAATCTATGTATAGTGGAAAGTACTCATCATATCGAAGCGTACCATGTTATAAATCTGTCTTTTCCATGGATGCTTTCACCATAACAAGATTCTATTCTATCTTCCGCGAGTTTATTGGATATGTTTGAATGATTTTTCACCATTACAAGTTTCTATTCTATACTTGGTGGCTTTAGTGAGTATCCTTAAATGTTTTTACCTTTAGAAGATTTTTACTATACTTGGCGATTTTATTGAGAATATTTTAAATTTTTTTAATAATATGACCCAATTTTATTCAAAGCGGAAGAAACGAGTCTCCTTGAATGTTTTGACCGTAATTAGGTTATGAAATATCCTTGACGTTTTTAATGAGTTTCTTTTTATAATTTTTATGGTTGTATTTCGCTGTCTTGGTTAGTCCAGCAAAAATTCTTAAACTTACGTAAGGATATGTAGTTTAGTTAAGTTAGCAGAGGTGAAATATTCATATATTCACGTGGCTACACGTATATAGGAGGAAAGAATTAGGAAAAGAATAAAAAAGGAAAACACTATTTATATGCATTTCGTGATTATTTGAATGTTTTATTTAACCTTACGAAATGATACATCATTTTAATTTGCAAAACTTAACATTATTACGTACTCTATTATATCAAACCTGTTAAAGAAACTTAATCTGATTTTAAATTCATATAAAAAAATTAAAGCCATGAAATAATAACAAACTTCTATACGTTTAATGTTTTCATGACAGTAAGGAGTAAATGTTCATATCGTACGGACTAGTGACAGCAACAAGACTACTAAATATCTGTAAAAAGTGGTGTGACAGCTGTATATATCTCTCTCTATCAGAGCTTAAATTCGTTTTGCATAACGTATATTTTTATCTTAGAAACTAGCATACTAAGCGTCGATTTCTTTGACTACTCACATTTATATTCTGACATTATGTGTTTAAGAAACATTCAGATATCTAGAATAGACTACTCGTGATAATAAAATATCTGAAAGTTTTATTTTCTTATATTACATGGATATAATATAATCAAGTATTCATAAAATTCATATTTGATGCCTTAAGACGGACTAAATAGATATTCTTAACCTAAGATTTTATGACTCTTCTTATTACAGGCCAGTCATTTCTACGTCATTAACTACCCACCAATTATTTATAAAGACGGTACAATGTCTTCCTTAATTGGATTGAAATTCCGCTTGACTCATAACCACTTGCTGTCTGAAGGTTTAAGGATAAAGTGTACCTCCACCAAGTCAATTGTATTGGATACTAAAAGTCAAACGGTGATAATCGGTGGAACTCAGCATAGTTCCGGCCTCCACGTGCTAGCAAGTAACGGGAAAGGTAAGGAATTGTGCCGGTTACAAAATGCACATTTCAATAACAAATACTTGTTTTACCCAAAAACATGTATTTAAGCTTTCCTTATTTTCTTTCGGTAAACCGAGAATTTATTTGCCTAATGTCAAACTCCTTGTCTAAGAAACCAGTCACTATTTACTGTCTTACAATATCATCTGTGTATTTTTTGTTGTTGTTAAACAAAGCTCCTAGTTATGTTACATTTGTGAAACAAACTTCATTATGTTTTTCATTTGCATATGTTTGTATGAGACAAACGCTAGAGTTTTTGTTGTTGTTATTTTTAATGAGGCAAAAATCCATTCTTCTGTGTAGGAGTTCCTGGGATAAGTAATAAATAACAAACGTTCTACAACAAAACAAAAACTCGCTGTCTTAAGATTCACTTGCGACAGTGAAATGTTGTTATAACTTATAATAGTGATTTGAGATATTTCTTTTAAAAACGTTCAAATGAGAGAACCGTTTTCTTCTTTAGGAGTTTGAGACAACGAATTATTAGTATTGTATTTTAATGAAGTATTCACTGCATAAATTAATGTAAGCAATTAAATGGAAAATAATTATATTTGATTGAGTAAATAAAAATATAAACGTCTGGAACCACAGGCACTTCATCAAATGTTACAGAATATGTTCATGTTTTGTCCTAATAATTCGAAACAAGCTTGGATTATCAGCAGAATTAACTCAACCTTCTCGTGCTTCTACAGAGAAATAAGTCAGTCACGTACGAGAAGTTAAGGAAACTGCAAAGCACCTACGTTTCCAGACGTTTTGGACACTCTAGGTTGATACTAAGTTGATATACTGAAAGTTGAATTTGTTTATATACCTGTATGCCCCCCAGTGGCTCAGCGGTATGTCTGCGGAGTTACACGCTAAAATCCGGGTTTCGATACCCGTGGTGGGCAGAGCACAGATAACCCATTGTGTAGCTTTGTGCTTAATTCAAAACAGCAAACAGAATATACCTGTATAGTTGATATAATGATTTGTAAACCTAACCTCAGAACGAGATGGATTCAAAAGCAAAAGGCAGTGATAGTTGTTTTTTGTTTTTTCTCAATATGTGCTCTCAGCCCTAAACGCTAATTGGCAGTAATATAATACAATGTGAAAGTTGGGCGAAGTAATTTATGAGAAAGTTCTCGAGGGACGTTTATTACAGTTGCCGTTTATGTTTTAGTTTAATTGTTTATTAGACATTGTACTACAAATTTAATGTGGAGTGGCTAAAAGCTAACTGTCTCAGTGTTTACAAACAAAAAATTAAACTAAATAAATGTCATGACAATTATCCAACAGTGTGTTGTTTTTTGTTATACTTTTAAACAGATTAAAATTTCTAGACCTTCGCAACCTCCTCAGTACATAACACAGTTTGGAAAATAAAAGAGCATCTTGGATAATGACTTCTCACTAGTCATTACCACAAACTAGGAGTTCGGTTGTTTTGGCTTTTGTTTGACTTTTAAAAATTATTTTTGTCATTGTGTGTTCTATTGTAATTCATTGAGGAAATAATGTGACGCTTAATTTCACAAATATTTTGTTTGCACAGAAGTACAGAGTAGTCAAGAACATATCTTTCTCAAGGAAGCTAGTAGAACAAATACAAGGAAAGTTAATCACTACACTCTAGAAAAATTACAAGTAACGAATAAATAAATGTTTCCTTGGCAACACAAAATATGATCGTGAATTTCATACCCTATTTATTGCGTGTTGATGAAATTCACAATTTTTTTAATATTTGTTTTCAAGATATTATTATCTTAATATAATTATTCCAGTATGATCACAGTGCATTTCATCTTACTGTTGTTTTTTCTAACACTTATTCTTTTCAGAATCTAACACCAGAAGTCTCTGGAATATGATGTTGTGGAGCTGGTCATTAAGTCTAGCTTTCGTTCAGTCACAGTGTGTAGACCAACTCTAACCACAGCAAATGTAAAGAACAAAAGGTATAGACTTAACTAGATCTGCCACTATATATGAAGAAGCTGGTAAGTTAGATGGACCAGCAAACCTAGGGTTGTCCTTTTGTCTTCACTTCGACAGTCCGAGAATTCGTTCCATGCATTGGCTCTGACAAACTAACCTCTTCATTAACGTGAACAATGATTGCCACAATATTTTTTCATATTTGGTTCGTTCCTAAGGACAGGAGCTGTGATACATAAAAACAAAAGAGATGTCTGCAACTCGTAACGATAGCTATATCAAATTTAGAAGTGCAATTAAACATATAATTGTTTCTGCTCTGTTTTTTTATCTTTATAAGAAATTACTGTTAGTTTTCGTTGTAACTTCATTGCTTGACAAAATATTTTTCTTCTAGCTACTTTTTTTAAATCTTGCAGGAGAAAACAAAAATGTTATTTCTACTCTAAAGATTTCGATACTTCGTATTAGAGATCTGGTTTGTATTTGAAGATGTTTACTTGTAAACTGTATATGTTTTTAAAGTTCTTAGATGATGATCTCTACATTTATTTCCTCTTCTCCGTAAACCTTTAATATATATATTCTGCTGTTTGCTGTACAGTGCTAGTTTAAATATGAAGGCACGGTATCTGGTTTCAAGGATTGGATAAGTGGAGCAAATAAATTCGAAACCCTAACTGAAAATAAACACCTAGAATCATTGTACGTTTTAGCCTATAAGACTCGGAAGGTAAACTTGAGTCGTTAGAATTTGGTAGCACATGTCGAGAGCTCAATGATCACATTACATTAAAGAGAGAGGTAGCATGCTCTGTGTCAAAATGTCTTCGAATGGTATCTCATTACAACTTCAACAAGCCTAAACTATGACGCTCTTCTACCAGGAGTCTGTACTCGTGCTTCGAGATGCTTACAGACTGATAATTGATTTTGTAGGTAAAAATATTCTTTAATTGCTTAAGAAATTGATCTTGTAATTAATTTATCATGAAATGAGTGAATACACTTGTGTTAAAACGTTTATAACGTTAATATTTTAAATGTGACATTTTTTTATATTTATTAGAATGTAGCCCAGTTTTTTCATGAAAAATCAGAAAGAAATCTACAATGTCAATTTAAAGTAAGGTTATATTTAATAGCTAATTAAACATCACGTAAAAAATCGCATGCACTGTTACTAGTAGTGTTGCTCTGTTCTGGTTAGCCTGTTATTACTCTCTATGTAATAATGTAGAAGTAATTTTCGATTAAAGTTTAATACAACGTTGATTACGGTAAAATTGTAGCGTACTGAATTTAAATTGAAGAATACACGATCGATGAAAACAAGAAAGACTATTCACTTTATTCTAAAATCACACAACCAACCAGTGGAGAAACAAAACTAATGTCATCTTGTAGGTAAAAAAGTACGTATTTTTAAAGCCAATGTTTTCATTTCCGTTTCATTTGACCAGTCTCCAAAACCCAAATTAGGCATAAAACAAACTTTATTAGTTAAAATGTGAAAAAAGTTTGAATTGTAAACTAATTTAGAATTCCTATGGATCCATTTCAAACAAACAAATGGAATTTATTTTTATTAATTTATTTAATTTTTTTTACAATATAAAATGTGATTATATATCGTGCGTCTTCTCCTTATGAGTGTAAATCTTTCTTCCTTCAATAACTGTACAACATAAAAGCAGAAAAACGAACAGTTTAAGATGTAATATTTACATGTAATAGAAATGTCTTCTTTCATAACTTTACCATTATCTCCTACTTCCATGTATCATGTTTCTTCCAACGATTATCAGGCTATAGTTCATCGTACTAGTTACATTACTGACTTAAATTTGTGTTGAAAAAATTTCAAGTGCCCAGCATACCTTGTTATCGTTTATCTTAATTTAGTCATAATGTGGAACGTACTACTGGCCAAAGGAGTGATTTAATTAATTATCACGTTTAGTTTAAGAATTGTCAATCATTTGCTGTGAACTTATGAAAGTATTTTAAAAAACGATATTATTAAATGTAGGTAAATTACAGATATTAAAATGTGAAATTTGTGGCTAGTTTTATGAAAGAAAATATTTTATTATGTTGTAGTTAACTTGCTACAAAAGTACATTTTATTTTATTTGTAATTTTATTTAAAATGTTATTAAAATTCATACATTTTACGTTGGATTTAAAAGCTCTCAACAAAAGAAACTAATTTTTTGGTAAAACATTAGAGATATCTCACCATAGTATATCAAAAAAATTGAAATATAAAACAGGAATTGCTGAAATATTACATTTATTTCTTTAAACAAAAAATATTTAAAGTAATATTTTGTCGAACTCAGCTGGGAATTTTATTTAGTTTGACGATGAAAACTGGATAAAGCTAATTTTAAATATTACTTTTAGAGCAAAAATGAAGTGCTCAAAAATCGTTACCACCTGAGGCTAGTTTCCGTTGACTGATGATACCGATTCACAAATATTAGAAATAAAAGATATATTCCATTGTATGTACATATTTTTATGATCAGTTTTTTCAAATCTTCAAAAGTGATTTTTGCCTCATGCAAAGTCAAAAACACATCTCTTTTTTATTCCTTAAGCTCTGAAAAACATAAGTACTTTTCTTCAAATAATCAACATTGAATTAAGTTCTACATATTTCACAAATATATATAAAACTCCATTATGAACTGACGTTGATTACAATCGATAGAGTAACAATTTGTAACACGTTTCGTTCAAATGCACTTTCTGAAGAATAGAAAACTATCTGTAGAAATTTTGTGAGGAATAAAAATAGCACTAAAACTAATTATTTGTAGGTGAAGTATAGTTTCTTTCCTCGTTTAAAAATATCTCGCATTCTTTCATTATTTCTTTTTTGTAACGTTCTCAGTAAAGTAGTAAAACTACAAAGCATGTTCTATTGTTATAAGACAGCAGCTTTCAATATTCAGATCCACATAAAACTAGTCTAAGAAAGTTTGTTTGTTTGTTTTGGAATATCGCACAAAGCTACTCGAGGGCTAGCTGTGCTAGCCGTCCCTAATTTAGCAGTCTAAGACTAGAGGGAAGACAGCTAGTCATCACCACCCACCGCCAACTCTTGGGCTACTCTTTTACAAAGGATAGTGGAATTGAACGTCACATTATTACGCCCCCACGGCTGAGAGGTCGAGCATGTTTGGCGCGAACGCGCTAGGCCATGCCAGGCCCATCTAAGAAAGAAAGTAAAACAATGTATTAACAAATTTCTAGCCTTTCTACTTTACGAAGTAGCGTTTCCTGTCAATAAAAATGTGAAAGAACATCTAATATTCTTAAAACATTTTGAAATTTACCGGTGTGATTTTTATCAGGTTTTATTAACAGAAAGAAGGCTAACAGGTTTGAGCTGTCTCTTCTAGATCCTGCGACCCTATTCCTGTATTAAACTCAAACTAGAAACACTCTTTGATGATATAATCCTTTTCGCAAGGCCCTGGCATGACTATATTGTTAGAACGTTTGGCTGTGGGAGCATTGTAATTTGACGGTCAGTCCCACTATTCGTTAATAAAAGAATAGCCCAAGAGTTTGCGGTGGATAGTAGCGACTAGCTACCTTTCTTCTAGTAGCTCGTTGCTATATTAAAGATGGCTAGCACAGATATGCCCTCGTCTAGGATTGCGTGAAATTTATAACCAAACCTTATCTCAGGTCAATGAAAACGTGACAAAAAAGAAAAGGTTCACTGTAAAGAAATCTCACTCCCTGTATAGAGTGCTTGTGTGGTTTCTTACATCAAAGCTACAACGGGTTATCTGCTGAGTCAACCAATGGGAATTGAACCCCTGATTTTAGTATTGTAAATACATAGACTACCACTGTACAAGCGGGAAACCCTTGTATAGAACGGGAAATAACACTTACCTTTATGTGATGTTATTTTAAGGTATTTCTTACATATCTTGTGTTTAAAAATTATCAGCGCATAATTTAGTATGGACTTAAATTTTTCGTAGCTCTCTTTAATAGTGTACTATATATATATATCAATACAAAGAACTTTCTTTAATTTTCAAGTTATATCTCAAACTGTGGAATGTACGCAGAATACTTCTGTTGGATGAGTAATTAATTTTTGAAACATAAAATCGTGGGTGAAAACCATTGAATAGAAAAAGATATATAGATAACTGTAATTTTTAAGGAATTTGAACTTTTAAGGAGAAGCACTCGCGTATTGATTTAAATTCCATCTTGGTCTTCATGGTTGATAATATTTGAACGAATATCTAAAATATTTCAGGAATTGAGTTTCAAAATGCCTAAGTTTAAGGCGTAACCATAGAGAATTAATTTGTTTGTTTAGCTTATTTTGAATTTCGCGCATAGCTACATGAGGACTGTCTGCGCTGCCCGCTCCTAATGGAACAATGAAAGATTATTACAGTGAAGGCAGCTGCTCATCACTATCTGCCTCTAGCTCTTGGACTACGTTTTTACCTAAGAATAATGGGATTGATAGTCATATTGTAACGTTCCCACATCTGAAAGGACGAGCAGAATTGGTGAGAATCCGTGATCCCCAGATTGTGAGTCAAACGCCCTAACCACTTGGCTATGCGGGGCCCACCATGGAGAAAGTTATGGTTATTAGTGCTTTCTCTGTTAGATGAACAGAAATGCAATTATTGTGTCTTGCGGAATTGGAAATGTATTCAATGATATAGATCACACTATTTTTCTTAACAAATGGCCTGAAACATGTGCTCCTTACCACAAAAACTAGAAATTGTAAGAAAATATTTTTTTTATATTTTTAAATACCATTTTTTGTTTTGTGAAGAAAGCCTTGACATTAATCCAGTCAGCAGTACCATCCACTGCCACTCTTATAACACACTCTCGCTTAAAGTGCGGGAGCATATGATAGTACCGCACGGATTTTATTACCTCTTAACATCTCCGAAATCTGAAGCTCTATCACAGGACCAAACGGTACCTCACAGAAATTATCTATATGTTAACTTTATGTATTACAAACACACTTAAAAGTAGCTGAAGCTAACGCTCAGCGACTAAAAAAGTTCAAGACCGTTTGTTAATAACCAAGTGCTTTAAGAAACACAAAACCTTCTATTAAAGTTAGAAATAGAAAATGAAATTTTCAACATTATGATATTAATATATCCACAACTGTAATATTTCAAACCTAAAAACTGGTGCGTTTGTGGTTGTTTTACAAGTCACACCTGAACGATAGAACTGCGTAAAATTAAGCAAGTAATGAGTAAAAGATTCTGTATATTCAGATAACAAAGCATTTCTTGAATATCTTTAAAAACTTTCCTCAAACATTTTAGACAATTAATTTAAAAATACTCAATGGTAAACATCGGAAGAACAAGAAGGGATGAAAGGGTAAATTTAAGAATGATAAACATGAGACAAGAGATGAAAAGGCTAAAAAAAGTAAAAAAGTTGAGTGCACACAAGGAAAGACGACAAAAATAAGGCAGATATTAGAACTACATCAACAGTTGTTCAACTTTTAACTTTTAGGAAACACCCGAAATTTTTACAAAGATAAAGTAGAAACATTAGCTGTGAAACAAAACACACACACGTTAGTACAAAGATTCTAAAACCATAATTTTAGCTATATTTTGAGTTTTAGCGCCACTACTGAAGGAAAGACAGGTTGGATCTGACGTGGAAATGTCTGCGTCGAGTCTCAGGATTTAGATGATCAAGAAGAAAGATGACTAAAGAGATGTCAGAGAGAAAGGGCAAGAAGTACTGAAGGACAATATGATGGATGATGCTGTGGCACAATGAAATGAAAGCTATATCGCTCAGACTAAATAAATGTAGGTAAGAAAAAACTATAGTATACGCAAAGACAAAAAATAAGGTAAAGAGTGCATTAAAACACTTATTACTAAGACTAAATTTTAAGTAATTGGACCATCATTGGCGTTAAATTGAATATATAACTGTTAACACGATAGACTCACTCAGGTATTAAGGGTAGGACTTCATTTTGTAATATAAATCAATTTCAAGTAATACAGTTAGTATGATTCTTATTATTTATTACTCGATTCGTTCATATGTTTTAAATCTTACCTTTTAATCTACTAACGTTGCTTACTAACAAAACGAAGCCTTATTGTAATATAATGCACTTAGAAAATACTTGCCTTTCTTTACCTTACAAATACAGTAAATAAACTCCTGCAATATAATGTTTGTTTAATAGCTGTGAGATTAATTAAACAAAAATAACAGTACGTGAGAAATAATAATATCTAGGTATATACTTCATTTTATACACCAAGGGTATTGATGCCTCCAATCTAAGAGATGCAGCTGTTTTCCATTCTACAAAACCTATTTGTTTTACACTTTATTAACCCTTTTTTGATAAAGTATGTTAATTATTAAAAGCAATTAATTTCATAATTAACGTAATTTTTCGACGAAATTATTAGCTCTGTTCTTTAATCTTAGAATACTCATTCTTAAATATAATGACACTAAAGTATATTAACTTTATAAATCATATTTAAAATTGTTTAATAGTTTTTTTATTCATAATAATCGAATTTCATACAGATAAGATAGTAAACACATAAGCCAATGACACACATTTCCAAAGCCGTAATTATGCAAATTCAGATTTGCATTGTATTTAAACTTAGATTAAAAGTATTTACAGACTAATATTCTCTACTTTTTCGGTTTAATAATCATTACCACTAATGCAAATGTAGTTTCTTTAAAAACTTGCGAACGTTAATTTGTAGGCCTACTTATTTACTCGCTCCAATGTAAACCAATGCCAAATGTGAAGTGCGCTTTCGAGGTCTCATTGTAAAAGTGTTTTCGTAAAATCCCCAGTTATCTAGAAGGTTGGGTGAAAATTTTTAAATTCATTTAAATATCGAAGTCGAGATTATTTACTTGGTGACATTAAAAGGTTATTGATTCCTGCAGTTTAGGAAAAGAGGTTTTCGGTAAATCACTTGGTTCTCCAAAGGATCGGGTGGAAATTTTACCTCTGTGCAAGCCTTGGAGCCAAGACGATTCGTTTAATACCACATACAAGTCAGTGCAAAAGCGACTTAGGACGAATTACGTGACACACAGAAACACTGAATCTTATCTTATAGGTAGCTGTCTTAAGTCTTTGCTCAGTTAGTCATTTTGCTACATGTGTGTCTCAAGAAACACTTCATTTATATCAGATAATATAACAACGACGTAACTTCGTTGTACGTTTTCTCGAATCATACATACATGTGAACATTATAACAATATCCAAAGACAAATATCAGAGCTTCAACTGATAAGAGATGAGAAGTTAATTAATTCTAAACACTTCTTTCAACTTTGATTCTTTTTCTTTAGGCAAGAAATGAGCATTTTACATAAAAAGTAAATCACTGTCTAAATTATTTTCAAGCTAATTTTTTTCACAGAGTGGATTTCGACGTTGATTATTTATTTATTATTAGAGGATGAATAAGGTGAAATACTTCAATATGTGATAGCAATGGATTCCGAAAAACAACACGATAACATCAGTCACTTATTTCAAACATATTTTACACATCAGAGAACTTCAGAATATTTTAAAAATAAATATTTTGACATATATATATATATATATACTATCTATTTCTGACTAACTCACATTAGAATATAAACATTAATAATAATAATTATTATTAGAACCGGAAGAGCAGTTCATAGTTCTGGTAATAGTGACCGTGGTATTTTAATGAAGTAACACATACTGTCAGCCTGTTCGTGTGTAAGTTCCGTAATGAGCTATCATCATAGAAAATTAGCAACTTTATATTCAGTCATTTAAACGTCATTTTATTGTCTTTAAAACACGTCATGTAGCAACTAATAATATATTTCCTCTATTACATACTTATACGCCCCCCAGTGGCTCAGCGGTATGTCTGCGGACTTACACGCTAAAATCCGGGTTTCGATACCCGTGGTGGGCAGAGCACAGATAGCCAAAACAACTTAATTCCAAAACAACAACCAACCAACATACTTATACATATTATATATAAAGGAATAACAAACAAAACTATAGCTAAATGACTTATCACTTAAATATTTTAACCAGATTTTATCTGAGTAATTCCATTTGCTGTACGGTAAGTCTGAGGGTTTATTGCGCCAAAAAGTGAGTTGCGATACCAGTGACGCAGAAAGCATGATAGCCCAGTGGGTACCTTTACACTTAACAACTAAAACTTCGACTATGAGACAAACTACTAAATTTATTTATATAATTAATTCATGAATTTCCTAAGTTTAGGGTATTAACAAGTTACAATTTTCAAACATATTACAATAAACAATGACAAATCTATGTGTGTTATTCATAAGTAAAACTTTCTCATTTCATCAAATAATAGGAAAGCCACTACAAAACACGAGAAAGTCATAATACATTAAGTTATCAACATGAAGTTAGCAAGACTGATTAAAATAAGACAAACACACTATTGGTACTGCATCTTAATTAATCCATTTGTTTGTTTTTTAGCGCAAACCAATACAATGGACTATCTGCGCTCTATTTACTAAGGGAAACTGAACCTTGAATTTTAGCGTTTTACGTCCTTAAGCTTCCCATCGATCAAATGGGGAAACTAAACATCCCATAATAAGCAATATTTGATACATTAAAGTTTCTAACTAAGAATATTGAGTTGTCGTATGATGAATTTAACAGATATTTTGTGATTTTAGTACAAAAATGTTAGTAACTAAAACTATTTTGTTTTGGTGTCGCGAAGTTACTTTGTTACTTCTTCTCTCACCAGAGAGAGACGAGAGAAAGGTAGACCATTCTCTCACAAAACTGGCAAAATAATTTTTTCTCACAACAGATATGAAGTAAAAGTTCTCCTTTCTTTCACTAAAGTTGTTGCAAAAGTAACTTTTCAACTCTCTCAACATCGACAAAGAAAGTAGTTCTTTCTTCAGAAGTAAGCAAAAAATAATTTTTCTCTAAAAAATTAAAATGAACATTTCACAAAAATACTTCAACGATATTCAAAGTTCATGTCTTGGAAGAAGAGACTCTGTGTTGTAATTTTATGAAATTTGTATTTACCTGGTTTTATTGTGTTTATGGTATCGAATTTTCTGGCATTCTGTATGCTGATTACAAAACACAGCTAAATTTATTCACTGCAACTAATGCACGCAAACTTACTTTGTTTTTCACCGACAGGATTTTTGAAAATATCAATTGTGATCTTAAAACGACGAAACATGAGTATCTTCAAATTGAGCCATTGATGAATATTGATAACGAAAACTGGCCAACTATCTTTTGTTACACTGGCAAGTAAGCAAAGCTCAAAGGAATCGTGAATAATGATAGTTCATTCAAAAAGTGTTAATTTAAAAAAGTGTATTATTTCAAAAATTTTGCTGTTACCCCAGAGAAGTTTTAAAAACAATTTAAAATTGCCAGATTATAAACTGATATACAGCTTAAAATTTTGGCATTGCTTACAGAAATAATATGCCAGGATTATGAAGTCAGATTTACAATTTTCATATGAATGAATTTAAAGTGTTAGAATCAAAACAGCTGTACAAACGTTGCTAATCTTCTTAAGGTATAGCATTTTGTTTAACAGTTTGAACTCAACATTACACAATAAACTACTTCCACCCTGTCCATGGAGAATCCAACTCCAAATTTTATCGATTTAAGTTTGTAAACCTATTCTTGACTATCCGAAGGACATGTCAATTAGTAAGCAATGTTTCGTTTAAATCTTCAGAGATCAATGTGTTACTTTTAACGAGACTCATCTAATAACTAATAATTTCTTTCTGAAGAGTCCCCTGATAGCTAAGTAGAAAACTTGAAGATTATAACACTAAAATAAGAGGTTCAACTCCTGCGATAAGCACAGCGTAGGTTGTTTATTGCACAGTTTTTCATTTTATAGCAAACAACTAAAACAGTTTCTAAGGTCCATTATAACTGTGAGACTAAATATAAGATCACAGTGTGACCAATAAAAGTTTTAAGAGCATCAATGACCATTACTTGACCCCAAAGTTCATAAAAAAAATATTGTGGTGAACTCCTATGTCTAGCAAGTGGAAAGTCACATAATTTTAAGTAATTTATCAAACCGTTTTTCTTAATCATTATAAGAAAATTAACTTTTGATAACTCGATGTCCAATACTGCTGGAAATAAATCTTTATGATTTAATTACAATTACTTTGGATTAACATTTTCCAAAGTGCTTCTCTAAAGCTTAAAGCCCATTTTTTAAAAAAAGTATTAAATAAAATATTATTTTAATGAATAATATATAATTTGTAGCTCTTTCTAAACAACTATACTCCAGTGATGAAAATAGAAGACCGAACTATGTGGATTTTCCCATATGCTTACATTTCCATTCGTATGATTCATTCACTCCACTTTTAGCTATAATACATTTATCATCGCAAATGGTATGGGAAAATTGTACCATGAAAAATTTTAAAATTTTGTTGATAAAAAAGAAATTAAACGTAGTTTTGTCGACAATGTTTTATTTTATGTAAATATGTCTAATTGTCTCAAAAAATATTTTAATATGTAAAAATAAACATACTAATATTATAAATTTTTGTGTTGTAGCATCAGAAATATTTTTAATTTATCTTATCTATAATGATTTACATTATTATGTTTCACCTTTTCAAATGCAATCTAAAACTGGTGGATGAAATTCGTCATAGACAATCCATTGTAAACAAAATTAATATATTGGCTTCGTTATAGGCTTGCTTAATATCATCATAAAGTTCATAGCCTCCGATACCTACAGTAGATCTCAACGTAGACACTAATCAACATCAGGAATAAGAGAAGATTAAGTTATGTCTGGTTGACGTAGCTGTTTGTCTTGCAGTGTTGTCTATTAAATAAAATTGATCACGTGGTTTACACAGGGTGTCACACATATCGGTGTGATGAGCCACAGTTCTTGCTACTTTGTTATATAATGCAAAATTTATTAAACACAGTCTTACAAGAAGCGCTTTCTGTGTCATGTAACAATGTATTTCTGTCTGTAAACTCACAGTTTTGAATTTCAAGTAGGATTAGAGACACAGTTAACGACTTATCTTCAAAACATCACATTAATTCTGCCACCTGCTCACTTTTTGTAATGCAATCAATCTCTCAGATCAATAGATTTACTTAATATATAACCATATACACATATTACATTAAGAAAAATATTTTATTCTTCAATTCTTATGATGAAATTATTTAAAAGCACAATATAAGAGGAGAAATATTTGTCACTAGTTCATGAGTTAAAATCATTTCTTAACTGTTTCCATAAATTCAGAAGTTTGTTTTTGAAATTAAGTATAAAGATACACAATGGAGTTTGTATGTAGTTAAGCATAAGGCTATACAAAGGGCTATCCGTACTGTGTTCACCACAGGTATCCAAACCCGGTTTCTAGCAGTGTAAGTTTGAATACATACCGTTATGCCACTAGGAGCAATTCACATTTAAAATGGTAATTAATACTAAATAACTAACTGAATAAAGATTTTCTTAAATGACTCCTTCGCATACAATATATTTAACTTCTATAAAAATTAACAATACACGGTTTTAAAAAACAACTTTCAGTAAAATGTAAAACATAAAATGACGATAAACTAGTTTTATCTAGTAGACAAAAGCTATATATTTTGCGAAAATTAAACTTACTGATATACTGAGTATAAAAATCATATGGTTCCAGTCCCTTGATGGACCAGCGATAAGCTTGAGTGCTTATAATACCAAAAATTAAAAGTTCAACTTCTGCTGTGACTATAACACAATTTTGCGTTAAAAATTAATGACTGCAAATAATTTCTGGTGTTACACAGTTTACATGTTGAGACTCACGTATACTTTAGTAATTAAAGACTTTTGAACATTCTTTCTTGATCCATATACGTCCTACTTTTATCAAATTTTATTTATTACTCTTTAATATTTCAATACATCCTCGAGCGATTATATTTTATAGTTAATCCTTTCCTGTTCCACGTTTTAAAAGCAGTCATAATATTTCATAATGTTCCTCGTTGTTGCTATAGATAAAAGGAATTCGGTTTCTTTTAGCGTTCTGTCATTAAGTCCTTTAACACGTTGGCTCTCACACAGCCCACCAGTGGGTCATGATAGTCTTCCAGTAAGACTCACCGATGAATCGTGCTCCATTTTCTCTTTAAAGGGCTTCTTATAAGCAAATACACAACAATTACATATTGCACTCTTCCAAAAAAAGTAATTGTAAAATGACTAGTGGGACCCTGGAAATTATCGGCAAAAAGGCTTTCGAACCCAACGTGTTAATTAAAATTATATACATACAGTTTCAAATGCTCTAATGTTATTAACCGATTCGTCCGTTTCACATGTTTGCAATATTCTGTCCTTCAATCTTTTCATCGCCTAGAATTTTAGGATTTGTTACAATGATAATGAATATATAAACACTTATATAACTGGAAAAAATAATAACTAGTAATTATATTTTGTGATATTTGTTTATTTTTTCCTGTCACTGAAATATAATGAAAAATTATCATAACTTGAGAATAGGCCAATATGTTTAATAAAAATATTCATATAACGTGAAGTACAAAGTCAAATAGACTGAAGATTTTAATGTTTATTTTTGAATTTCGAGCAAGGCTACACGAAGGCTATCTACACCAGCCGTCCCTAACTTAACAGTTTAAGACTAGAGGGAGAGCAACTAGTCATCACTACCCGCCGTCAACTCTAGAGCGATTCTGTAACCAACGAATAGTGGAATTTTTATGCAAAAACGGCTCGTTTGGGTTGAGAAAAAATATGTAAAATGTTTAAAGTGTATATGTAAAATATTTTTCTCAACCCAAACGAGCCGTTTTTGCATATAAAATTCTCAACAAGTGGGTTTCTTGACATCACTGAATAGTGGAATTGATTATAACATTATAACGCCCCCACGGCTGTAAAAGAGAGCATGTTTGATGTAAATGTGACACGAGGTACTACTTATCATCTTAATAGGCAACTGACAAATTTCGTCAATGTAGCTTTGGTTACAGATTGAGATGTGTGATAATTTAGTCTGTTTAGTCAATAATCAATATTTATTATACATTAAAGGCCATACACTCCATAACATAATATCAAAACAGACATTTGGCCTGACCTAATCTTTCTAATCTTATTTCACCCTCCAGTGGCTAAACGGTATGTCTGCGGACCTACAATGCTTAAAACCGGGTTTTGATACCCGTGGTGGTCAGAGCACAAATAGCCCATTAAGTAGCTTTGTGCTTACTTCAAAACAGCAAGGAAACAACAACTAATATTATTTCATTTAACATGCATGATTTACATATTAATTCGAGAGTGACAAAAATATAAAAAACTAAAGGTTTATACAGCAATTTTAGCCTCTTTTCTTTTACTGCTAAATTAGAGACGACCAGCTCAAATAACTCTTTGCAGCATTACGCAAAATTCATAACAAACCAAATTTAATCAAACATAAACTGTTTACTAGAAAATATGTCTAAATATGCACATTATAATTCTGTTAACAGCTGAATGTTTTTAAGCTACTATTGCTATAGATGTAAATAAACCGTAACACAATAGCTTGTAGCTTGTACAGAAAAGAAAATATCTGTTAAGATTACGCTTTAAAAATCATGTTAACTTTCCTCAGAATAGTCTTATTGAATTTAATTGTTTATTTTGTGTTTTAGCCATTGAAAACAAGCTTGCCGTTTAACTGTTGTTAAAATATGTTATCCGTCAGACCTTACACGGCCGATCTGCCATAGCTCGCGTACCGCTGCTGCAAAACTGCATCCACACTTTGAAGATATGAGTGCGTTATACCAGTGCAAGGTAGATCCCGTTATTCGATTAGAGTAGCCTAAGAGTTGGCGATGGATGGTATTACGAGCTACATCTTCTCTGGTTTATTAGTTCCAAATTAGGACATGCTATGGCACATAGCCGTTGTGAATCTTTGTGCGATTTTCTGACACAAATAAACAAATGCTTTACATCAACTTCTTAAAACTGATTCAAATGGGTTAAATGAAAAATTTTATATCCATCTTTGTTGATGCATCTGCTTATGTGCCAAAACAAGAGAAAAATAAATCATTATTTTCGTAGAATGTTTGTAACCTGCCACACTTATAACTTTTTATATTTTTTAACTTTATTAAGTGCGAAATAAAATGTTTATGCCGATATGAAAATTAATAACACAGAATACATTTAATACCTATATATGTAAAAATACCGAAGAAGGTCGAAACGTTGTTCAATCCTCGACGTAAAAAAATTTTCTGAACCCAAACGAGCCGTTTTTACATATATACTCTTCAAAAAAACAAACACAAAAGGAAAAATTTGAGAAATATTGTTAACAAGTTTCTTCGAAATAGTACTGTATGGCCCCCCAGTGGCTCAGCGGTATGTCTGCGGACTTACACGCTAAAATCCGGGTTTCGATACCCGTGGTGGGCAGAGCACAGATAGCCCATTGTGTAGCTTTGTGCTTAATTCAAAACAACAAAAAAAATTCTGTATGATATGTGTGAAACTTTGCACATTCACTGCTGAACGTTCAAAGTCTGCAAAGGTGAAGTCCACGCTCACTAGTTGAAGTTTAACGTCACTCAACGTCAATAACGAGTATGCCTCCCGTGTGCATCAATAACTGCTTGGCATCTCCTGCCCATGGAAGCGGTGAGATGATGAATCACATCCTGTGGAATGGCTGTCCACTCAGCCTGCAAAGCTGCTGCAAGCTGAGGTAGAGTCTGCGGTTGAGGTTGTTGCAGACGTCGGTCCAACTCGTCCCAAAGATGTTCGATGGTGTTTAAATGTGGTGATCTGGTGGGCCAGGGAAGAACGTTGGTGTTGTGGTGTCTAAAGGAGGCATTGGTGAGTCGGGCTGTGTGAGAACGGGCGTTGTCATGTTGAAAAACGTCGTTGACGTTCACCATGATGGGTTGCACATGGGGCCTAAGAATCTCGTCGACGGTTGCGTACGGTCTGATCGGAAATCCTACGCAACCCTGGTATGGTTGAGGCAGTAGACGTCGTAGTGGTGGTCCTATTCCGAAGATGACGTAACCGTATGTAGCGATCTTGTGCGGGCGTGGTCACATGAGGTATGCCAGATCGTGAACGATCACTAGTTCATCCATGTTGTTGGTGACGATTCCATAGCCTTGTGATGGTGCTTGGGTGGTCATTTACAGCTCTTGCAACATCTGATCGAGATTCGCCTGCTTCCAAGCAACCAATGGAGTTGTTGCGTTGTGCTTCAGTCAGTCTTGGCGTAACTGTATTGCGTGTCGGTGGCTTAACACTGAGCTATAGAAACCGAGAACCGGTCACTTTTATAGGGATTTTGCACATGTTGCACTTGCAGAACATGCAGATCTCTCAAACAAATTTATTGGACACGAATGCGTTTTGGCGAAAAATCCGATGTTTTCCTTTGTTTTCAATGTGCACAACGTTTATTGTCATTTTGGTGCGACAATCAGTGCCTTAACACGTGTAACATCACATACTCTTAGTTTCTAACGTTATTACATATATTTCTCTTTACATATATTACATATATTTTTCTTTTTATGAAGATAATATATTCTATGTCTTAAGTTTCATAAGTCAAATTAGTATCCACAACAGTGATAAGAATGTTGATGAATAAGGTTTTTATTTTAGTAAAATTGAATTCTTTAATACAGAACATTTCTCTACAAGTGGGTTTTATCGACATCACTTTGAATACCTGTTAAAAGATGGACATATATCAAACATTTCAGCCCCCTCTTTTAACTGTAGCCTCTAAAAAATAACGATGCACATTTTGATCTAATAAAAACGAATAATGTAATGTAACTTAAAAAATTAGCAATGCAAATTTTGTCAAATATCAACCAAAACGAATAATGCAAGTCCAAAGGATATATTTTATTTTAATTAGAAGGATCATGTAAATGGTACCGTTTAGCGTAAGAAAACTAGAAAAAGAAAATGTGTGTGTTTTCTTACAGCAAAGCCACATCGAGTTATCTGCTGAGTCTACTGAGGGGAAATCGAACCTCTCCTTTTAGATTTTTAAATCCGTACACTTACCACTGTACCAGAGGAGGACAAGAAGGAATTAAAGTAATCCATATAATCAAATTTTCCCCCTTTACCCATTAATATATATTTATATTAACTATTCGGTCTTCTCTGAAATCTCACCCTATTTTTTAAAATCATGAGGATACTATCCTAACAACCTTTGCAAAAGAGCTGTTTTGAGCTACGCATGAGTGACATTTTTTTACATTGTTCTAAATCCACTATAGAAAAACTTACTTTAGGTTTTAGAACTTTGCTGGTAGAAAAATGTCTCATTAAAGTCCCAAAACATTTCCTCATGATTATCACAGTTAATAAGCTTTACGATCCCTTAAGTCTAATTCTTAATTACTTTATTTTCTTATTATTACTACTATTATATTTCTGTTACAAATCTCCTACAAGCTGCTGTAGGTTACCAAGGAAATCATATGATAAAAATTAATTATCATTACTGTTACAAAACAGTAACAAACTAATAATTAGACAAAGTAATTCTACAGTCATCACAACAATATATATATATTGACTTACTACATTCTTAGCGTAAACTCTTGATATTTTTTCGTGCAGAAAATTCCAGTTTTTATTAAGAATAGTTCCTTTATTAAATAGCAGTATGTTTACGGAATTACAATGTTAAAATTTGAAGTTCGATACACCGCAGTGGACACAGCAGATAGCAAGATGTGGCTTTGTGCTAAAATCAATCAACAAATTAATCTTCAAAGTAACATCATCATTTTTTTCCAAACAAACCATAAAACATTAAAATATAACAGCCATTTTAAACTGAACAACCAAATAAATGTTCAGAACGTATGTTATTTTTTTCATCATAGTATGTTCAAATAACCAAAATCGTACTTGCTTAACACTAACTAATCCTGAGAGAAGGCACGCGCAAGAATTGTTTGTTTGTTTTGAATTTCGCACAAAGATACTCGAGAGCTATCTGTGCTAGCCGTCCCTAATTTAGCAGTGTGAGACCAGAGGGAAGGCAGCTTGTCATCACCACTCACCGCCAACTCTTGGGCTACTCTTTTACCAACGAATAGCGGGATTGACCGTCACATTATAACGCCCCCATGGCTGGGAGGGCGAGCATGTTTGGCGCGACAGGGATGCGAACCCTCGACCCTCGGATTAGGAGTCAAACGCCTTAACACGCTTGGCCAAGCCGGGCCATATAGACGCGAGAAGACAGAATATAAAAACAAGTTTAAGGAGAACAAACTTAACGTCCCATGCTGGTACAATGGTAAGTCTTCGGATTTACAACACCAAAATCAGGGGATGGATGCCCTTCGACGGGCAACCTACATTACCTAATATGGCTTTTTTTATAAGAAAACACACTGAACTTAATACACGTGTGACTTTTTTTAAGCACATAACATATTTCCAATTCTTAAAAATATTTTTTCTTATGTAGCAAAGAATATTTATAATAATTTCTTTATATTTGATTTTCGGGTATTTCGCTTTTTTTTTTCCTTTTGGTCTTTAAACTTATGTCATCTTATTAATCTAGGACTTGCTCGTTTTTTTATTGTTCTTTTTTTTAGTCAGTCGAATAATTGTGTATATAAAAAAGGATCAGGAGGAGATACGTGGTATTCAGTTATTCCCTCGGAAGACGCAACAAAAAAATTATAAGTCTGTGACTAATATGTGAATTGTATACTAAAATTACACTTGGAAATTTCCTTCTTTTCGTTGCAGCTTCCTTTCTAGCCGAAGGCAAATGGTCTATGTAATGAAACTAATGGTAGATTCTGACAACACATTAAGTCATCATTTCTAGAGGAAGTGAGGCCCGACGACACTCTCGACACCAGGCCGTTAATCTAACGCCCCACCATCTTCACTATACATTTTTTTTGTAACTATGGTTGAAATTCCATGGCCATCAATTATTTGCTCCAAAAATATAGAGCCACAGGCTGAGCTTGTAGGCACAAGCATTTGAACAATAATATAAAGATGTTTAAACCTAAGTCATTACCTACAACTTTAACTTATTCACTCTAACGTTCATAAATTCAACAGTTCCGTTTTGTTTTTTTGGAATATATATATATATATATGGTTGATCAAATTATTTGATGACCCATATTAAGAGATTTAGCTAATAAAACCATTATCACATATTACTTTGCCAAATTATATACTTTAATTTTTTATTAGGAAATAAAATGAAAGAATACATGAGAGACATAACATACTGCAGAGATTTATCGATTAATTATATTATAATAGCTAGAAAAAATGTTGTTTTTAACGAGGCGATGATAACGCTAACCTCATTCTAGACTATGTGTTAATATTTCTAGGTATGATATATATGGCGTGTTCATAATGTTTTTCAAAATGAGCATCTGCTAAACCGAAATGAATCAACGTATGACATAACACGTTAAAAAAGCAAATGTGTTAAGTCAGTCCAATTTTATGTGACACACAATTTTTTGTTCTCTTAAGCAATGAAAGTAAACACTTTTCTTTTTAATTTACACATTTTAATCTGTACCAAATGAAACGTTGTTTCTGAATTACATAGCTTATCATTCTTGTAGTAATGTTTTATTTATTTCAGCGTTTGAAGCTTTCAAAATTCTGTTGTTGTTGTTTTGAATTAAGCACAAAGCTACACAATGGGCTATCTGTGCTCTGCCCACCACGGGTATCGAAATCCGGATTTTAGCGTGTAAGTCCGCAGACATACCGCTGAGCCACTGGGGGTGTTCAAAATTCTGATTCTTTAGTTATGTCACGCATGATAAGTTTATCACAGTTTGAGACACATTGGTACTGTTGGCTGATTGTTCAGCTTTGGATTTTATATTTTGAATTAGGAGCGCTTCTTTTTTTTTCTTTCATTTTGGAGTTCATCCATTTGCCACTGAGTCTATGATTTCAAAGTGTTTGATGTTTGGCATTTTGTTTTGATTATTGTGTGTTCCAGAGTTGTTAAAAGGGTTGTTTTGCGCATGCTCTTTGACTCTCAGCTAGGGTTTTATTTGTTTAATTATAACTATATTTTCAAATCAATGTTTATATAAAAACTACCCATCGTACTTCCATGAAATACAGAAGATATGAGATACATTTTTATGATAACAAAATAAATATGCAGTAAAGAGTCCGTAGAATATGTAGAAAGTATTAACATATAACGTTAAAGATTAGTGATTTAGGTGTTTTATTTGACGTAGTTTCGTTATTCACTGAACCCCCGATAAAAAAGTTTCATTGATTGTTTAGAAAGGTCATTAATTAAAAGAAAAGAAAATTTCACGATTATAAGTTATAGAAATTCTTAATCTAGTAAAACGTTGTGTAGAAAGTTCGTCTTTCAGGTTAATGATAAATATTACAGACACGAGAAAGAGGTGGTTATGGGATCTCCACTGTCACCGTCATTGAGTGATTTGTATATGAATATATTTGAAAATAGAGCTTTAAATAAGTAATTTGACAACACAAATGTCGACATGGAAACACGATAAAGAAACTTTAACAAAAATCTAACTAACTTACAGACTTTTATTAAATTTATTTACGAGATAGAAGAAAATGACAGATCGTTTTTTTAGACGTATTAATTTCAGAAAATGGAAAAAGTTACAGACTACAATTTATCGTAAGTCCTCCCTTCTCTGTCATATCATATCAGCAATCGTTTTGAGAAAAGCTCAAAAATACCAGCTTTCTTTCATTTACCCCTACAGATCTTTAAAATTTTTTTCTCGTTAGAAGTTTAAAAAGAAGGGCTAATTTTATACTTGATTTATATTGTAAAGTTTTTAATATATTTTAAAATCACCAAAGTTTTTTCTACATGTAATTTCACAAATAAAATTAATAAATTATTAATTGAAACCAAAGGTAAAGTTAATATAATGAAAAACAGGTATTTACAAAATAATCTGTGATTTCAGTAATATAAACCTTAACCTAAAATAAAAAGTGAATAAGTAGAAATGAAATGTTTTTCCATTAGTCAAACGTCTATTGTGAAAATACGTTAATAGCTAACCAACAAATAAAAATACCAGAAAAATTCGTGAAATATTAGAAATATTTAAACGTAAGAAAAATGATAATGTATTTAACTAAGACGAGAGATTAACTAGACAGAATGTTTGTAGATGGTGTAATATTCTGTAAAACACAAATTGATACGTAACATGGTTGAACAGAAGGTATAGTCAGTGTAACGTTCTTGTGGTTTACACTTATGAAGATGTTGAGAAGCGTCGAAACTTATTTGAAATTGTAGCTTAATCTCATATAGACAAACCAAAAAAGAATATCTATTTATTTATCACTCATAAGCTTTTTCAGTTTTCATTCTCTACAATTTCCCTGTTAAATGGTCGAAATTTTGTCTAGATCATGGTTAAAATAAACTTCAAATTTCTACAGAAAGATGATCATTTAAAACGTTGCTCACTGGTGAAAAACCTAATTATTAATATTACAGAGATGTCCATTTAAACTTAACATAGATAAGGAGGCTAGCAATCAATCCTTCAGTCAGTTAACATACTCAATTGGCATGTCTATAACTGGGTTCTTGTATCTTGACTTTTGAAATAATTTTTGTTCTTTTCTTTCTAGCTTCGCATTCTTGCAGTTTTGTTTTGTTTTTGCATTAATCTCCATACATTCCTCTACACCTCGGTTGAACAAAATTATCAGTTTGGTCTTGCACGTGAATTCGAGAATTTTTTGTATCGTTATTAATTACTTTCTGAGATCCATGCAGGTCAGAAGAGAACCCTTGGCGTTCATCTACTACGAATTCATGAATACAGCTCTACTGACGAGAGAAAGGCTGAACAGCTCTCGAAATCTCATCAATTTCTGTCGGATCTTTATAAAGAATAGACAAGCCTGACAGACATAAGACATAGTAAAAGAGATGATAGAAATGAGATTAATGTCCATTTGTATGAGTCACGAAAAACTTTATTACTAAAAAAGATTACACTTGTGCATTGGGTTAATGTGTGTGCCTCATGAACTACAAGAGAAGATTTTCATTTTTAATTCATTCTCTAATAATTCAACATTCTACCAGAATTTAAAGGAATATTCTTTCTCATTAAAAACTTTGTTTTTCTTGTTTTACAGTGATTATTTTATTTTACTTTCTTATTAATCAGAATGCATTTGCATTTGCATTTGCTACGCTTCTTCTGAGCGTTATCACGGTTCGTTAAGCCACAAATGTCCCTTACTGTAACGCCACTACAGGTCACTATTAAAGCTTTCAAAATAATTTTACGATTTTCTTTGGCTTATAATGTTCAATGTGCTGTAAACAAAGAGGTTAAAAAATTGAATAAACAAAAACCTTGAGAACGTCAATAAACGTTTAAAACAAAAAATAGTTACCACCAGTTATCATACCGTAAACCTAATCTCTAATAAAATAACATTCACATTAAACTTTTCGGTGATTCATCAATAATATTATGAGTTTAAAATGATAAAATTCGTAATTTGGTCCTTGTATTGGGCATAACACAGATAGCCCATTGTACATATTTTTGCTTAAGAAGAAACACTCATATTGCAACCTATTTTATTGATTAAAATTAGAGTTTCAAAGAGTTTATTTATTTGTTTGTTTTGGATCTCGTGCAAGGCTAAACAAGGCATATCTGTGCAAGTTGTCCGTAATTTTGAACCAGTAGACCAAGTGGAAAGCAGCTAGTCATAACCACCCACCGCCAACTCTTCGGTTACTCCAAACAAGGAAACAACAAAATCATGAAATCTAATCAAACAAGAGAGAAAATAACATGTTATGGCGGTAATAAAACACTCTGTAGCAGAGTTATCATCATATATATTTCGTGATCATTCTAGTTTCTAAGAATTAGATTGTCTTCAAATTATCTGTGGAATGTTTTTCTACACTTTACTCAGATTTCAGGTTTTGTTTACTGTAATTACGTATTGTCTGTTCTTGATGTCCATCAAAATTATTTTCTACCTTTACATCAAGATTTAGCAAAATGAAGATGTAGTTCATTGAAAATCAGTCGTGTTTTGATTTTATATCTTTTTTAAGACATGTGCAGTTAGTTTCAAAATTAGCGAACATATATTCTATACTTTGTACATATTTAAGGTTTGTATTTGCTTGTTGTTGTTTTTTTTTTTGTTTCCAGAATGAAGACAAATAGTCAACCCACCGTCTACTCACAGTCTATCTGTTCCAGGCCTGGCATGGCCGAGCGCGTTAAGGCATGCGCTCGTAATCTGAGGGTCGCGGGTTCGCATCCGAGTCGCGCTAAACATGCTCGCCCTCCCAGCCGTGGGGGCGTTATAATGTGACGGTCAATCTCACTTTTCGTTGGTAAACGAGTAGCCCAAGAGTTGGCGGTAGGTGGTGATGACTAGCTGCGTTCCCTCTAGTCTTACACTGCTAAATTAGGGACGGCTATCACAGATAGCCCTCGTGTAGCTTTGTGCGAAATTCCAAAACAAACAAACTATCTGTTCCAACTGAGTAATGAGATTTGACTATGACCCTTGTAAAGCAGCTATGGTCTCAAGGTGTGAACTATAATTTTGAGTAACAGGACACTAACGTTGGACCCTTGTACATATACATATTTCAATAAACTACACACAAGGTTACATCCGGTTCTTAGGATTGTAGCTTGTTATTGCTTCTAAAGTTGTTGTTTCGGTAAACCTTTTCAAACCCAAACATGAATGTATATAAATATACTAGTACTATCTGTTGTATATTGTATGTTCATTCAACTATTTTGCAGGGTGTAAATGGATCTTTGCCCAAATTGGTATGGAGGCTCATTAGATCCATTTGATGGTACATACAAATTTTCAATTCTGCATTTTCCAGTTTTATGAGCATTTTTTGCCACTAGTCCACTCCATATAGATAAGCCTTCACTAAATATAGTGTGGAGGATCATTAGGTCAATGGAAAAAAAACACTCCAGTTCTGTTGTTTTTTATGGGTGTTTTGCGCATGTTTCTTTTAGTACATACAAGGGAAGCAACTTATCATGTCTTAAGATAACCTTTTATTAATCACGAATTTACATAGCATCTGTCCAGGCGGCGAATACTTCAACTAACTCAACAATTGTTATTCATAGCCGAAGTACTTAGTTTACTTCCTTTTTCTCCAGAATATACTAACGTTATTTTCAATGTTTTTTTTCATATAATTTGTTATATCGAGTTTCCTGTATAGTATAGTAGTTTAAAATCAAGTAAACATTAACTATACTTAAATCTTATTGTGATTGTGTTTTCCTTAAAGCAAAGCCACATCGGCCTGTCTTCTAAGTACACCGAAGGTATAAATCTTAATTCACTTTTACATTCCTCATTTTCTCAAGGTATTTGAATATTAATTCCACTTTACAATTTTAATCAATGATCATTTATTCAAGTTACACACTTTTTGTTTCAAGATTTGATCACCTTTTTCTAATTTTTATCAATAGCTTCAGAGTAAAGTTAAGGGTGCGTGTGTTTTCTTATAGCAAATCCACGTCGGACTGTCTGCTGTGTCCATCAAAGGGAATAGATCCCCCTGATTTTAGTGTTGTAAATTAGAAGACTTACTGCTGTCAAACTAGGGAACGTCAAAATTGGTAACTTTGTTATAAAACAAATTACTTTCTTCGATTTCGTGAACATTGTTAATAAATATTAATTAATTGTATCTTCTTTTGAAAGAAAATAATTACACTTTACATGAAACTTCATTTAACCAATTGTTTTATTCACCGGTAGTCAGCGGTAAGTTTATAGAATTACGAAGCTAACATCTGGTATTCGATTACCCAAGTAGATAAGAATACAGATAGCCTATTGTTTAGTTTTTGCTGAAAACAAACAAACAAAACCAGTTATTTTATGCAAGTGACATCTTTAAAATTGTATTTTATATACATCTACTTTTAATGAAATAAATATTTCTATTCAGCTTATCTGCATAACTTAGCTTTCCATAATTTAAAGATAGTGTTAAAGTTGTAACACTCAGTTATTGTGATTTCAAAGTTAACGAAATACATAATTATCATATATTATATTAAATATTTTTGGCTAGGCCTGGTGTTGACTAGCTGTCTTTCTTCTAGTCTATCACTGTTATATTAGAGAGAGTTAGCTCAGATATCCTCGTATAACTTTGCATGAAATTCAAAACAACCAATTAAAGGTTTCTAGTCTTTTATCATAGAAAAAGTATAAATATAGGCATGCAAGTCGTTATAAACTATTTCAAGTACATTAAAAACCATTATCCGTTTTTGGTTTTGACATAAATACAATAGCTCAAAATGTGTGTCTATTAAGCAACATCAATACATATTCAGTTTGTTTTGAATTACACGCAAAGCTACATGAGAGCTATCTGCCCGAGCCATCCCTAATTTCACAGTATAAGATTAGATGGATGGCAGTTAGTTATCACCACCCACAGCCAACTCTTGGGCTACTCTTTTACCAACGAATAGTGAGCTTGATCATCACATTATAACGCCTCCCACAGCTGAGAGAGCAAGCATGTTTGGTGTTAGGGAGATTCGAATCCGCGATCTACAGTTTACAGGTCGAATGCCTTAACCACCTGGCCATACCGAGCCACCTTTAAAAACTTCAAAGAAAACTTTATTAAAATAAGTCGATAAATTAAGCACTGATATAAATCAAAAGTGTAAATCTATATTTCTCACATTAATTTTTATATTAATTTCATAGTCAATAGTTAAACCTTTAAATAATTTAATAATATACTGATGAAAACGTGCATGATTAGATTTAGGTAAAAAGATAACATATTTTTTAAATGTCCGGAATATTCTAAAGTCATATCTTAGAAGCTAATGTCCGTAATGTTTATAAATTACTTACATTAAACAAAAAATGTTGTGTGCATTGAAAAATAGCTTTATCTGTTTCTTTCCATGGAGTTAAAAATCATTTTTTTTCATGTGTGAGCTTTTACATCTTTTTAGTATTTTAGTAATGTATTTTCATAAATGTATAGTATTTTCATATGTAAATGTATGTGTTGTATCCTAGTTCTTGCATGTTTTATGGTTGTTTAACATTGCCAAAGGGTACAAGAATTATTTTGTACTGAGTAAGTTTCGCAAATACCCTTACTATATTCTATGATTCAAACTGAGCATCAACCATTTATGTATATATATATTATTATACTAATAAAACTTTCGGGCTTCGTTATTATTTTTATTAAGAAAATAAATATAACTTTTACTTATTTCAGTTCCATCAGGTCATCCTGAAAACCAAAATCGTGATAATTACTTAAATTATCTAGATTTTCAGTGTATTTTATGGGCAACTTAAATAAAACCTAATAAACTAAAATCTTCATAATAATAAAATATACCACCCCAAATACAGTTCAGTATAAAAAAAAAAAACTAAGTCGAATTTTCGGGTCAACTTGGCCAATAGAAACAACTGACACACGTTTGAATTTTGTCAGGGGAGGGTGCTGTTGCATACAACAGATATGTTATACGAGTATAAGTTATTTAGCAAGTTTGGTCACTTTAAAAGAAGTTAATACAGATCACGATGTCATTTGAACATTTTGACTTCTTTACATTATTTTTAATACAATTGTTTCTGAGAAAAGGATAAACTATTTAAAAAGTTTCAGAATTTCTCCATGTTATGTATATGTGTAAATATTTTGTAAACGACAACATGTCGTATTGTGTTTGAATTTTCATTTGTATTATTCATTTTTCCATATTGATTTTATTGTTTCGAAGTTTAAACTAAAATATGTTATTTATTTAGGGTAACATTTTACAACTTTCTCGAATTAAGTAGACTAATCACATGTTTGTAAATGAGTGCTGGTGACTTCCTGTCTAGACGTGTAGTCTCGTGCAAGAACGGATATGCGTGGATAGCTCTGGAGTTGTATGGAAATTGCGAGATTGTTCGAGAAATAGGCCTATCGGTATAAAAGACGGTGACGAGAGAGAGTTTCAGTCATCAGTTTTTATTCGAAGAAAAAGAGAGAGTTTCAGTCATCAGTTTTTATTCGAAGAAAAAGAGTGAGATTCAGACATCAGTTTCATTTCAAAAGAAGAGAGTTAGTTATTTGAGAAAGATTAAGTGTTTGCTGTGAATATTCAACTTGGATTTGTGATTGAAATTAGATCTACGGAAGCTGTGATTTTATTTCGTCAATCTCTACGATACATCTGAATTACTGCTTGTGCTGAGAGTCGGCGAATTTATTGAACTGTGAACTGTTTCGGAATCTCTTCGTGGGACCAAATTCACACCCTAGACTGGAATTTGAGACTTTCATTTTAGATCATTGTATTAGATACAGGCCAGTACCGTTTTGTATTGTGATTAATTGTGAAGTTTGAAACTAATATTATTTTGTTTTGTAATTAATTTCGAATGTTATAACTTAATATCTGTCTGTCACTGTTATTATATATAATTTGAATTATATTTGTTAATAGTTTAGTGTAATAAATTATACAAGCTGTTATCTGTGTTTTTCTGTTGCGTTTAATCTACGAAGAACTTAAAACATTAAAAAATACGTAACACTCCATCACCACGTACAGAATTTTGAGTTTTGGGACCAATTTCCGTCTGAAAAACGTATGCACAATTTGATAACGTAAAAACATTTCATCGATACAAATTCATAATAGATTGAAAACAAGGACTCAAATGTAAAATATATGTGGGCGTAATGAGGAAAAACAATATAGTACTATGAATATTATATAAAATTTGAATTTTGACTATTTAAAATGTCACCAGTAGTTCTGCGGGAAGTCTAAAGATTCGTAACGCTGAACATTGTGTTTCAATAACCTCACTAACAGTTTAATTGTGTAGCTCTGTGCTAAGCAACAAATGAAATTATTGTAATAATTTATTTGCTTATTTTTGCTGATTTGAACTTTTTTAGCCGAATGCAATTTTGATGCAGCAGGTTTAAGAAAATAAATTACATTTGTAACATCCACACAATTACTTACAAATCTCTCATCATTTCTTCACACGCATTAATAGCATGTTCGTCACACTATCAAACAAAATGCAGGAAGAGCGTTAACAGTTTTCTTTAATATCCATTTGTCTGTTATCATATTAAATTTCATGTTTTGTACAAATAACAGCAAGTTGGTTGTAGCTCTAGAACTGCCTTAGAACTTGAAATTTCCTGCTGGTTAGGATCTCTATTTGCAACCTGCGCAATCAAATTCCCTCAAAAAACATAAATCTCCTTTGCAACCGTAAGAAAGTTATAATATGTCAATCGATTTCAACATTTATTGATAGAGAGTAGCCAAAGTAGAGTAGTTGATGTTCCTCCAATTTATTGTTTTAAAATTAGGGACAGCTGGCAGAGATACCTGTTGAAAATTTGTGTGCGAAACTAAACAAACGAAAACATTTTTGAAACGTCACAGTTTTGCCCTGGAATATCCTTTATAATCGAGTCCGGCTTGACTAGATAATAAAGGACTTGTAACCTGAGGGTCGTGGGTTTGAATCCTCGTTGTTTCAAACATGCCCGCCTTTTCAACTGTGGGATCGTTATATTCCATTATTCGTTGGTAACAGAATAGGCCAAGAGTTGACAGTAAGTTGTGATGTGTTATGTATATGTGTAAATATTTTGTAAACGACAACATGTCGTATTGTGTTTGAATTTTCATTTGTATTATTCATTTTTCCATATTGATATTATTGTTTCGAAGTTTAAACTAAAATATGTTATTTATTTAGGGTAACGTTTTAAAACTTTCTCGAATTAAGTAGACCAATCACATGTTTGTAAATGAGTGCTGGTGACTTCCTGTCTAGAAGTGTAGTCTCGTGCAAGAACGGATATGCGTGGATAGCTCTGGAGTTGTATGGAAATTGCAAGATTGTTCGAGAAATAGGCCTATCGGTATAAAACACGGTGAAAAGATACAGATTCAGTCATCAGTTTTATTCGAGGGAGAGATATTCAGTCATTAGTTTTATTCGAAGACAAAGAGTGAGATTCAGACACCAGTTTCATTTCAAAAGAAGAGAGTTAGTTATTTGAGAAAGATTAAGTGTTTGCTGTGAATATTCAACTTGGATTTGTGATTGAAATTAGATCTACGGAAGCCGTGATTTTATTTCGTCAATCTCTACGATACTTCTGAATTACCGCTTGTGCTGAGAAACGGCGATTTCACTGAACTGTGAACTGTTTCGGAATCTCTTCGTGGGACCAAATTCACACCCTAGACTGGAATTTGAGACTTTAATTTTAGATCATTACATTAGATACAGGCCAGTACCGTTTTGTGTTGTGATTTATTTTGAAGTTTGAAACTAATATTATTTTGTTTTGTAATTAATTTCGAATGTTATAACTTAATATCTGTCTGTCACTGTTATTATATATAATTTGTGTTATATCTGTTATATTTGTTAGTAGTTCAGTGTAATAAATTATACAAGCTGTTATCTATGTTTTTCTGTTGCGTTTAATCTACGAAGAACTTAAAACACATCAAAAATACGTAACAGAAAATTGGGGGCTCGTCTGGGATATCGAACAAAATTTAATTTTATTATAAAATAAGATTTATATTCTATACAGATAGACAGCTTGTATATTTAAAATGGCATTCGAACTTGAAGATTTTATAAACGAATTTAATCAGAATCCCTCTTTCGAATTAATCAGTGAATTAAAAAAATCTGAATTACTTGATGTTGGTAAACATTTTAAGTTAGAAGTGAAGCAATCAATGAAGAAAGCAGATATTAAACAAATTATTGTTGAACATTTGGTCAGCCAAAAAGTTTTACCTCAAACAGTTGCACAACAATTGCCTGTCGTCGCTCATTTTGACCCAGATTTCGAATTAAAAAAAATGGAAATGGAAATGAAATTTCGTTTAGAAATTGAAAGCAAACGACTTGAGGCAGAACAAAAACGTATTGAAGCAGAACAAGAAAACAAACGCCTTGTTCTTGATGCCGAAATACAAATAGAACGCATTAAAGCTGATAAAGAAATCAGTATGAGAAAGGCACAGACAGAAGAAAAGGTTGTCCGAATGCAGTTGGATAATTTTGATGCTTCCAGACAAATTCGTTTAGTACCTCCATTCAATGAAAAAGCTGTAGATACATATTTTCAGCAATTTGAAAAATTGGCCCTTAGGCTAAAATGGCGTACCGAATATTGGACAGTATTACTTCAGAGTGTTCTCAAGGGTAAAGCTCAGGAAGTATTTTCCAAGCTCACAGCCGAGCAAAGTTATGATTACGAGCACGTCAAAAAATGCATTTTGAATGCATATAAATTGGTGCCAGAGGCATACAGACAAATATTTCGTGGTTACAAAAAGTTTGACAGCCAAACTTATGTCGAATTTGCTCGTGAAAAAGAAACTCTGTTCGATAGGTGGTGTGTTTCCAGAGAAATTAAAGATGATTATACGAAACTCAGAGAACTCATGTTAGTTGAAGAGTTTAAAAGATGTATTCCCGTAGAGCTAAAAACTTATATTGATGAACAAAAAGCTTCCAAAATATATGATGCTGCTGTCTTGGCAGACGAGTATGCTTTGACTCACAAAGATTTCTCATACAAAAGCAAAATAAATCACACAACAAAGAAACCCAATGACTCATTCAAATATTATGCAAATGTCGACAGAGACAACAAAGAGCAAACTTCTTATTCTCAAACGAAGACTCCATCTTACTCTCAAAGCTCGTCATCTACCCAAAACGTGTCATTCTCATCCAAAACATGTGCTTATTGTAAGAAACCTGGCCATCTGATTTCTGAGTGCTATAAGCTCAAAAACAAGCCATCACCCAATAGTTTCATTTCGCCCTTGTTTGATACATCATTGGTTCCCAATGATTTTGACCCTGTTCAGTCCACTGTGGATTCCAAGTCCAATATTATTGATGTACCTGAAGATATTGTTGAGGACAAATTTAAGCCTTTCATGACTCAAGGTTTTGTTTCTTTTGTTGGCGATTCACGTCTACAACCAATTAAAATCCTGCGGGATACTGGAGCTTTTCAGAGTTTGATTTTGGAAAGTGTACTTCCGTTTTCTGAAAAGTCATCCGTTGGGGCCAGTGTGCTCATTTCTGGTGTAGAAGGTGGCGTCGTTTCTATTCCTCTTCATAGATTAGATTTACATTCGGACTTAGTTTCGGGCCCAGTGACTGTGGGTATTAAAGCTTCATTGCCTGTTGAAGGTGTGTCTATGCTTTTGGGGAATGATTTGGCTGGTAGTAAGGTGGTACCAGAGGTTCGTGTTGTTGAAGCACCTGTTATTACTCCCAGTACAGAGCAACTCGTTGAAGAGTTTCCTGATGTTTTTCCCGCCTGTGCTGTTACTCGTTCTCAGACGCGTTCTCAGGAGTCCAAAGAGGATTTCTCTTTATCTGATACATTCATGTCTCACATCGATGAGATTTCTGACTCAACTTTAATTTCTACTGATGACTCTAAGACGTTTTTCGACTCTCTTCATCGAAACAAACTTATTGAGGAACAGGACAGTGATCCTGAAACTCGTTCTCTTCTACAACTGGCTGTTAATGAAAATGAAATAGGAACTGTCCCTATTTGTTACTACCAGAAGTCAGGTGTGCTAATGAGAAAATACAGACCTCCTGACGTTGCTGCTGATGAAGAGTGGAATGTTATTCACCAAATCGTCATTCCAAAATGCTATCGGAATGACATTCTTAGTCTTGCTCATGACCATGTATTGTCGGGACACTTAGGTGTAAGAAAGACCCTAGATCGTATCCGACGACATTTCTATTGGCCTAGGATGCGCCAAGATGTTGTTGACTTTTGTAAGACATGCCATTCTTGCCAAATGACAGGAAAACCAAATCAGGGGATTCCAAAAGCACCACTGCAGCCTATTCCTGCCTTTGAAGAACCATTCTCAAGGGTCATTATCGATTGTGTTGGCCCAATGCCAAAAAGCAAAGCAGGAAATGAATACATCTTGACGATCATGTGTGCTTCTACACGTTTCCCTGAGGCAATCCCTTTGAGAAAAATCACTGCTCTTGTCAAATCCTTTACCATGTTTGGAATTCCAAAAGTTGTGCAATCAGATCAAGACACAAATTTTATGTCTAAACTATTTGAACAAGCCATACATGAATTAAACCTCCATCAAGTTTCATCCAGTGCATACCATCCTGAGTCACAAGGTGTTCTTGATCGTTTCCACCAAATTCCTGCCACAAACACTCAAAGAACTGGGTTGAGGGTGTTCCCTTGTTACTGCTTGAAGTTCGCGAGGTTATTTCAGAATCTACTGGATTTAACCCTTTTAAGTTGGTTTAAAAAGACAAATAAGCAAAACAAAAAAAAAAGTTTTCACAAGTTCAAACTTTTTTTTACTTTTAAGGGGGAGAGTGTTATGTATATGTGTAAATATTTTGTAAACGACAACATGTCGTATTGTGTTTGAATTTTCATTTGTATTATTCATTTTTCCATATTGATATTATTGTTTCGAAGTTTAAACTAAAATATGTTATTTATTTAGGGTAACGTTTTAAAACTTTCTCGAATTAAGTAGACCAATCACATGTTTGTAAATGAGTGCTGGTGACTTCCTGTCTAGAAGTGTAGTCTCGTGCAAGAACGGATATGCGTGGATAGCTCTGGAGTTGTATGGAAATTGCAAGATTGTTCGAGAAATAGGCCTATCGGTATAAAACACGGTGAAAAGATACAGATTCAGTCATCAGTTTTATTCGAGGGAGAGATATTCAGTCATTAGTTTTATTCGAAGACAAAGAGTGAGATTCAGACACCAGTTTCATTTCAAAAGAAGAGAGTTAGTTATTTGAGAAAGATTAAGTGTTTGCTGTGAATATTCAACTTGGATTTGTGATTGAAATTAGATCTACGGAAGCCGTGATTTTATTTCGTCAATCTCTACGATACTTCTGAATTACCGCTTGTGCTGAGAAACGGCGATTTCACTGAACTGTGAACTGTTTCGGAATCTCTTCGTGGGACCAAATTCACACCCTAGACTGGAATTTGAGACTTTAATTTTAGATCATTACATTAGATACAGGCCAGTACCGTTTTGTGTTGTGATTTATTTTGAAGTTTGAAACTAATATTATTTTGTTTTGTAATTAATTTCGAATGTTATAACTTAATATCTGTCTGTCACTGTTATTATATATAATTTGTGTTATATCTGTTATATTTGTTAGTAGTTCAGTGTAATAAATTATACAAGCTGTTATCTATGTTTTTCTGTTGCGTTTAATCTACGAAGAACTTAAAACACATCAAAAATACGTAACAGATGTCTAACTGCCTTTCCTTTAGTTTTACACTGCTAAATTAGGGACAGCCAGCGCAGATAGTCCCCGTGCAGCTTTGCGCGAAATTCCAAAAACAAACAATCCTTTACAATCTTTATAACAATAATAATAATAGTGCATATTGTTGAAGAGTGATTATTTTAAAACACATGTAAAACTGTTATATTTTAAAAACTACTAGTCTTAATGAAACACAATTTGCGCCCCTCAGTGGCTCAGCGGTATGTCTGCGGACTTACACGCTAAAATCCGGGTTTCGATACCCGTGGTGGGCAGAGCACAGATAGCCCATTGTGCAGCTTTGTGCTTAATTCTAAACAACAACAACGAAACACAATTTTCCTGAAAACACATGGAAAACAATACATTTTATTCAGGAAAGTTTGATAATAGTGAATTATGTTTCACCGTATTGGCCCAACAAGGCCAAGTGGGTTAAGGCATTTTGCTCGTAATCTGAGGGTCATAGGTTCGAATCCCCTTCGCACCAAACATACTAGCTCTTTCAGCCATGGGGTTATAATATTACGGTCAATCCCACTATTCGTTGGTAAAAAATTAGCCCAAAATTTGGCGTTGGATAGTGGTGAATTGGCGATGGGTGATGATGACTAGCTGCCTTCCCTCTAGTCTTACACTACTAAATTAGGGACGACTAGCGCAGATAGCCCTCGTGTAGCTTTATGCGAAATTCAAAAACAAAACAATTTGCCGTGTTATACTATATACGTGAATTGTTTGTTTGTTCTTGTTATTTTTCGAAACTTGCTTTAAAATTATATTTATTTTCCTCTCTTATTCAACATACGAAGTTGTGAGTAGATTAAAAATGTGTGTCAGAGTGCAGGATATTATGAATTTTAATAAATACTCTCCAGAACTAATGACACTAGCAACAGTTTTATTTAAGGATAGACTTGATATGTTGATCGAGAATTACTAAAAATCATGAGAATTTTGAAATGCCTTTCGCCATGTTTAAGCTTTTCTGAATAAATTTTATAGTTATCAACGAACCTTTGACGAAATTTATTTCCCTTACTGCACGTATTTTTAATGACATAATCGTTTTAAATGTGGGGTTTTCTTTATACTCATGAGACCTTATCTTGCTATATATAAAGATGTATCTAGATGATATATGGCTTACCCAAATAGAAATTTCTCTTTCCTTAAATATTAGTTTCTTAACACGACTGATGATAAAATTCAATTATAGTTGAAATTCTCAGACTGGAGAGAAATGCTGTACATTTCGAACTGAGTTATATTATTAAATTTACGAAAACATCCTGACCAACCTTTGAACCTAAGTTTAAGTCGAAACTAATGATGTAGAACCACTATTTGCTGTTTTCATTACAATGCACAGAAACAGTTTACCGAATCATACTTTTTATTTTGCTTTTAAAAATCTGTCTCAAATGAATAACAAATAAGTTTGATGAGTTGGGGAAACAAACTTGATAATATATAACATAGGTACTTTTATAAATCATGATTAATACTCTTTTCCTTTACAAATTCGATAAACTCTATCTTAAAAGTTTTCATTAAGCTCTACTAATCGTATAAACGACTGAAGAAAAGTATTGATAATCAAAATGGCATATCTGTTCAAAGCTGGCCTTCATCAGCAGAGAATAATTTTTATACTAAAATTAAAGTTTGTTTTCGAAGTTAACCGTTACTAATCATGAACTTACTTATACCCAAGTTAATTTTTAGAGTTTTTATTCGTTAGTCAACAAAAATTATAATAGCCATTGTAATATTTCTACTTAAAACAAGTATCCATAAGTAAGAAAAGGCACTATACTAGTACACTGAATAAAGTTTTATTGTAAAAAATAATCTCCATCAATCAAGGAAATTATTAAAACAAACAAAATAAAGAATATTATTCAAAAGGAAACTCCACCAACGTAGTAAAATATTGGCATTTCTATTCAAAGTTAATCTTATAAATAAAGACAGTTATTAATATTTAATAAAAGCTTTCTGCTTGAAGTTAACTCCATCAAATAAGAAAAGCATTAATAATTGATATTTTTAGTGGAAAACTAGTTTTTATCAATAAGAAAAGTTTTTATAATATAAATAGCTTCTCTGTTCAAATTAGATTCCCTCCATCAAAGAAATCATCTATATGCAATATAAATATATATATTTATCGTTTTCCTTTCAGCTAATTTCTATCAGTAAAGAACAGTATTAGTTTTTGAGATCACGTTTTTTGTTCAAGACTACATACAGTTGATCATAAAATGGTAATCAAGATAACGTTTTTAAATCAAAAATCGTATTAACATCTAATACATCGTTTACAGTGAAGCTAGACTTCCTTCGAGCAGTATAGTAGTAATAGTCAAGTATTAATAATCAAAGTAAAGTTTTAGAGTAAAATTGTTAACAATGAAAAACTTTTCTGTTTAAACTTAGCCTACAGTGATAAAATATCATTAATATTTAAAGTAATTTTGGTTTTAGAAAAGTTTTAGTCAAGAGTAGAATTTGTTTTTAAGATGACGTTTGTTCGAAAGTAGTTACAATCGATGAAGAAAAGTAATAAGAACCAAGGTTAAATTCCTGTTTCCATTAAGGTATGTCATGTAATAACAAAAACTGTACATACTTTATAATTACTTAAAATATTATTAATAAATAAGGTGGTAAAAATAATAGTTCCCCATTATGTGAAAACTGCTGATACGTAATAAAAATTACTTAAAGGTTCTGTGTTCCGTGTAGACATTCATTAATAGTATTAGTTACATTATGTATCTAGTTTTCTTCATATTTTGTTATTGTAGGGATTCTTTTGCACATGGAGGTAGGACTAGCCAGAATACCCCAAGCTGACGAACATCGTGTGATATTTTAGGTTTAAGATATTCTTCCCATCCAACTGGTAAAATAGAATGTATTTTATTTTTACAAGAATGTAAATATATATATATACATTTAAATAGCTATAATCATTATTGGGTTGATTCTTATGTTTGATATAAGTAGATAGTTTTCTCTAACTGAAATATGTAATCTAAATAATTTTCCAGTATTAATAACTAAAACTTTATAAGATATTTTTTATGGTTTTTCTATCAGTTCTTTGAAACTTAACTAGAATTTTGACCACGAATGCTACAAATTAATACCACTTTTATAACTTCACGTAACCATGAAATGATGGCATAAAAGTTATGAGTAACTGTATGGGTTGAAGTGTTCAGTAAATGAAGCCGATCAATTATGTGTTAATTTACTAGAAGGTTTGTTTAGAATTAAGCACAAAGCTATTCAATGGGCTATCTGTGCTCTGCCCACCACGGGTATCGAAACCCGGATTTTAGTGTGCAAGTCCGCAGACATACCACTGTGCCACTGGGGGACTACTAAAAGGTACTTTTATTTTGCAAATTAATTTCTTTTTTTCTTTTTCTTTTTACACATTATGCTTAGCTTAGCAAAACGTTGAAGTCATCACATTTAGAGGAATTATCAATGGACGCCTTAGCAACATTAATTTATATTTCAATTTTAAATATCGCTCCGATGTTCTATCTCACACTTTTGTATTATGTACATATCATTTACAAACTTTTCATTGTGTCATTTTACCTACACCAGGCTCCAATAGTTAAAATCCTGTATATATAGAATTTTAATTAATTACAGTAAAGCACTTTTATTCACTAATTTATAATGCCTCGAAAGATTGGAGCGAACGATTAAAGTAGAACTTAATTATTTAAACACCAGTTTGTTTTGGAATTTCGCACAAAGCTACACAAGGATTATCTGTACTAGCCGTCCCTAATTTTGCAGTATAAAACTAGAGGGAAGACAGCTAGTCATCACCACCCACCACCAACTCTTAGGCTACTCCTTTACCAACGAATAGTGGGATTGACCGTAACATTATAACACTGCCACAGCTGAAAGGGCGAGCATGTTTGGTGCGATGGGGATTCGAACCTGCGACACTCAGATTATAAGTCGAATGCCTTAATCCACCTAGCCATTCTGGGTTTTAAACCACACTTATACACTTCAATCAAATATGTAAAATATGTGTTGTTATATCTGTATTACATTTAAATAAAAATATAATATACAGATCTCTGGATTTTGTTCCTAGTTTGTTTGTTTTGAATTTCGCACAAAGCTACTCGAGGGCTGTCTGAGCTAGCCGTCCCTAATTTAGCAGTGTAAGACTAGAGGGAAGGCAGCTAGTCATCACCACCCACCGCCAACTCTTGGGCTAGTCTCTTACCAACGAATAGTGGGATTGACCGTCACTTTATAACGTTCCCACGACTGAAAGGGCAGGTATGTTTGGCGCGACGGGGATGCGAACTCGCGACCCTCAGATTACGACTCACACGCCTTAACACGCTTGGCCATGCCGGGCCAGGAGTTTGTTCCTAAAAATCTACCTAAGACCATGCAGAAAACAAAATTTTGTGTTAAAACTTCATACAGTAATTGTGGATATAATTTAGATTCAACTTTAATTTCAATTTTTAGTGAACTTTATGCCACACAGTATTTTTATACGTTTAGTACAAGTGTTAAGTACACGAGATAAATTACTGATTCCTACTATACTTATAAATTACAGACTCCAAGAATTTATATTTTTTTAGATAAACATCATTTTAAGACCCTTCATACACATTGCCATCTGATGGTTTAATGCGTAACTTTACAACCAAAAATAAATTAATGCTGCAGCATTTCTTTTTTTGTACAGTGAAACTATCTGACAAAATCAGATTATTTCAGAAAAATAAAATTTGCATTATAGACACGCTTAATTCTTTGTGACTTCCTAATACCATTAGCCTTGAAAAATTCCAGTGGTTATCGAAGGCTTGTGATTTATGTTCTTTATATTTACAAAGTTAAATCAAATACGCAAGATTTGTGTTGTAAATTACAAAGATAAATCTTTAGTGATGAAAAACAAGTTTTGTGTTACTAGCATTTCAGATTTACGTTCATAAATATGCATTTTGATATCTTTGAAAAAAAAAACTAAATTGTTAGAACAAACAAAAACATGTGTAATTCAAATTTAAGTAATCAACTGTCAACGGGCAAAAATATAGTTTCCTCTTACGTATGTGTGAAACTTCTGATGAAATTAAGTTTATGAAGGATTATCATTTGGACCTAAAATGGGCTTATCTTTAACAGGATAGAAGTCTAGTTTCAAAAGTTATGCGTAATGTTGAATATGTTTACCTACCGCAAGCAACAGCAAAAAGTCATGTTATACATGTCATATAAATGTATTTCTCCCCCAGTTTTGCTTTAACCTAAATATTGGGAAAATGACACGAGCTGTAATGGCCTTCTGCATACTGAGGAACTGTTACTTACAGTGAATGTTTCTCTTAAGTAACTATTAGCTTGGGACAATTTTTAAATGTGTGCTCCATGAAAAAATTTGTCTCCAGTAACTTCTATGATACAAAATTAGTGTAGAAATAGCGAGACATAGTACGAGTTTGTACAAAATATGAACATATGAATATTCATATTCAATGAGGTGTACTGCCTTTTTGAGTAACATTATACAGTGGAGCACCGTTAAGTCGTGGTATTTGGGAGGTCAACCTACTTAACTTCGGCTTAAACCTTCATGACTGAAAAGTCGAAGTCGCCAACAGCTCCGCCGAGGAGCCTAATCCGGGCCATTGCGTGATCATTATATCGGATTCAGTGATGTCGAGAAACCCACTTGTTGAGAATTTTATATGCAAAAACGGCTCGTTTGGGTTCAGAAAATATTTTAAATAGAAGAGCGAACAACGTTTCGACCTTCTTCGGTCATCGTCAGGTTCACAAAGAAAGAGGTAACTGACCGGAAGCTGACCACATGTTTGGAAGGGGTTGTGTAACAAACGCAAAATTAAAGAAGCCTTACTCATACAACTTAAACCCAAAATAAACCAATATAAAGGAACGCCATTATACCTATATTAATAATATAGATAAAATTATATATTCAAACATCTAACCTCGCCCTCTACACTGCGACACTCAGTTACACAAACCCTTCCAAACATGTGGTCAGCTTCCGGTCAGTTACCTCTTTCTTTGTAAACCTGACGATGACCGAAGAAGGTCGAAACGTTGTTCGCTCTTCTATTTAAAATATTTTCTGTACCCAAACGAGCCGTTTTTGCATATAAAATTATATCGGATTATCGAATTAAAAATAATACTTTAATTACTGATCATTTTTTTTCACGGATTTACCGCAGATTAACTTTAATGTATGGAGAGGTGTGATTCGGTAACAATGGCGGCCTCCATAAAGCTGACATAGAGAGCGGATAAGGTAGATTAACGGTCGATTTCTTTTGTAATATATTTTATTTATTTCCCAAATTAAAGCAAATCCTTTTTAAATATCCCCTTGAAGTTACAAAGCCAGGATTAAATTCGTAAGCCGCGTTTTTACACGTTCTTAAATTAGCGGCGAGCCGCGATAATCCTCGCACACATCGCTTACAAGACTTGCTACAGCGGCTTAAGCAATTTCGCGGTTTTCTGGTCCGTGGCTTAATGGCGCTCCACTGTATTAGTGCTGTTTCTAATCTGTCTCCCTTCAAAAATACACCATATGTGATTCTGCTAAGAATAATACAAATAACAAGAGTAGTTTTTGTGTTCAACAGATCACACAAAGATAAAGTTTGTTAATACCATATAATATTCATCATATAATACAGGCAAATATATCGATATCTAAGTTGTCCATATTACGTTACCTGTAAGGTATCACAATCAAAGATGAGAACAGAAGAGAAAACTTAGCTGGTCCTCATTCCCAGCCCATCAAGTCCAAAGGGATCTACACACTCTCCAATACATTTTAGTCCATTATTTTATGCAAAGATAATCAATTAACACGGATCTTTTACCACTTTAACTCATGTTTGATTGAAAAAGTTTTAGTCCATTTAATTTACAAAAAAAACGAGTCATTTCTTGAAATATTTACAGTTATTAAATACAAGTGTTTAAAACTAGAAGGATCAAACACTATTGTTTTCTGAAGTATTGCAGATGTACTTGTACAACTCAGTTTTGACCAGGGTAAATTTCTGACCAATTACTAACAAACCAAGTCTTTTCAAAGACAGATGTGGAATATTATGTAATTTATGAATGAACCTCTTCTTAATATTAGATATTTTACATTTCAATTCTAAAGCTAAATAACGCATTGAAATCTGTAAACATTGTGAAACACGACAACCACTCTTTTCATTCAATATTACCTAATCTAAGCACATGATAGTGTAATGGCAGAAAATGCTTTAGATCTGTAAAACAAACTTTGACTGTATTTTTTCATATTTGTGTAATATGCTGAAAACTCTCATTTGAATTTAATTCTGTCTTGCTATGTCATAACATTTTACTAAAACACACTCTTTAGATTTTTTTACAGTAAGTTTCTCAACTTACACTATATACATAACTGGAATGTGATCATTTTTTTAATAAATGCATAAATAATAATCTAGCTTACCAAATATGTTATAACACATTTACTATCACGTATTTGTTTTACTATCAATGTTTGTTTCAATTATTTATTTAGAAATGTATGTAACTTAAATTTTAAATATGCATTGCAAAATTTCCACCTATTCTCTAAATTTGTAGACACTTCTGGAGCATGAGAATCAACACTATACAATACATGTATGCAAAATTATTAAAGGTAACCAATACAACAGTGTGGAACAGCTTTAGAATATTGTTGTTGGTTTGTTACAGTCAGTATAACTGAAAAACAATCAACAGCTGGAAAAATACAGATATTTGACCAGGAATGTTTATGGATTTTGAAAATTTCAAACCATTTAACTTCAGTGAATTAGCAATTTTTACAATCACCCTGTATTGATGTTCCATTTTTTATATTTAACTTCTTTTTGCAGCTATTCCAAGAATAATAAACAAAGAAAATATGTTTTAAGATACATGTTTTTTCATATTATTAGCAGTCATTTTGTGACTTAATACAAAATATTACAAGTAATATACCACATTTATCACTTTGTTTTTGAGTAACTTTTCATTCAAGTCTGATATAGGCTATCTTAGGCCCTATTAAAATTCAGCCTTTGCAGTTAATAAAGTCTTTAATTATATTCTTCTATACTATAACAGTCAATACCCTTTAAAATAAAATACTGAAAAAAATTCTGCATGTAGAATAAACAAAATAGTTCTTGGTGATAAAAAAAAACATTGAACTTTACTCCTTCCAAAAAAAAAATATTCCAACCAGAATTTTTCTGTTTTTGTATTTGCTGTCTTATAATTCTCAATTTCTATGTCACTTGTTTTGATTATTCTGATTTGTATCAATATTTTAGGCCAACAGAAAACATATGGACCAAGCAATGTTTTCAATACTTTATTACACAACTAAAACAAATACATAATTCTACTTTTCTCCGAGAAAGTAAAAGAATCAATTTCAGTTTCTCCCTTGTCTTCATACTATAATATTTTCATTGGCTGTATGTCTACAAGAGCCATTAAAAATTTCATTCTTTATCTGGCAAAGCCTCTAATCCCTAAGATAGGAAGATAAAAAAAATCAAAACTTCAATTATAGCACAGAAAAAATGCATCTTAATAAGTAATTAATACAACAGATATTCTTGACAATAAGAAACCCACTTGGAATAAAAAGGTATCTCAGAACGACTGGTATGAGTACTAACACTTATTAATAAAGCAGAAAACAACCTGAAGATGACCTAGGAAGGTCAAAATGTTGTTCTCTGCTTTATTAATAAAACTGTTAGTACCAATACCAGCTGCTCTGAGACAATACAACAGATTCTAACAATGTTCCGACCTTCTTCGGTCATCGTCAGGTTCACGATTTTCTCAACCTAAACAAGCCGTTTTGGCATATAAAATTCTCAACAAGTGGGTTTCTCGACATCACTGAATACAACAGATACATTACAATGTGAAAGTTACATTTTTACACGTCTTGGTTAATTATTGTGCATTACAGAAAATGAAACAATTTAATGTAATTAAGATTTTAAAAGTGTATATAACAATCAAAAACTGGCATAATTTAACAAGATACAAGAAACACCATACACCCAACCAATCTTTTATTGTAATGAAAAGGGTAAAAGAATTTCCTTTAATTACACATAATATTCCTCAAGTAAGAAGGCAAAATTTTTGTACTATTAGCAGAACTTATGTATTATATGCTACAGAATGTAAATACTTTTTGAACACTATTCAAAATGTACAGGAATAATTTTAAAATTTTGAAAATTCAAGGGAGAAATCTGGACCATGGCAAATATGAGAGAGAAATGCCAAAACTGAGAAAAAATAAAGCACAGAAAGGAAAAATAGAAAAGTTGGAGGTAGAAAAAGATATAATGAACATTGAGTTTTTGATGATAAAGCTGCATTGTTATGGCACTCTTAACAACCAATTAGACACTATGAAAAAACATGGTATAATAAACTGTCTGTTAGAATAGCCTTTATACAGTTTGAAGTTACATCACCATTCTTCTATTTCCAGTGCTTGTTTGCAACTAAACAGCAGTCCTGTTCATTAAATATTCAACAGTCTTACATAATCCTACTTTCATTAATCCATGTCTAGTAATATTTTAACTAGTTACTCAGCAAATAAAGTGTAATGAATATTAACTTAGAACTTTTATATATTAACTCTTTCACAACCGGTTTGTATAATATACATAAATTCATCTACACATTAGGAATTTGAATTATAAATTTTGATGCAGCATGTGTAAATTCACAAAATTTGGTAGACCTTTAGTAAAGATTGCAATTTGCTCATATAACAAAAGTCTGATTTTTTCATGAAATATTTTTATTAAAGATTTCTTTGTGTAAATAATCTGGTTCATTACTAGTATAAGTGCAAAGTGATTTTGGGTTATGATTAAAAACTATTCTTCATTCCCAAAGTCTCAAATATTATTTGAGTAATCTCTAACATCTCCTAAATACATTTCAAATATTTATTTTCAGTAAAATTTTATATTCTGTTATTTTCCATACTCTAACTATGTGGAGTCTGTCACTTGACCAACCTCTTGAACATTATAGAAAAAAATATTAGGAAATAAATGTAAATTAAGCTTGTTTCATCCCGAGATTACTACATATTACAATGTGAAAATACAAGTGTTTAATCTAAATACCTTAAGTCTCATAACAATATATATTTACACATATATTCATTACTTTTCATCATGTCAACCTTTTAGTCATCCCTAGCCAACATTAGATAACTTGCAATATAAGATAAATATGAACAGGCATCACTGTTGCTAGGGCACAACCTCACATTTGTGAGTTGTTTATAAGTAGAACACATGCTTATCACTGCATGCAGTCACACTAACAGAAGTGTTAATAGCTAATATTTCAATTATTCAGGTAATTGTAATAATAAAAAAGTGTTACTAACCAGAAATACTAATTTTGATTACACGGTAGTTGATATTTTAGTGAGTTGTGACACAAATCAGTTAAGCTGAACAACACTGAATTAACTGAAAATAAGGAGACCCCATGATTACAATATTTTGATCATTTCAGAAATTGAAAACTGTAATAATCAAATGCATTATTTTACTAGTTGATTATTTTCATAGCATTAAATCAATATAATTGTGATTTCAGTTAATCTGTTATTTTGCATAACACTAATCAATCAAATTAATAGCCCAACACTAACTCTTATTTAATTAAGTTTATTACTTTGGCATGTCTGTATTGTTAAAAAGCCTTTTTTGAGAGCTGATGAGTGAATTTCATTTGTACATGAATATATGTATTAATACAAACTTTGAATAGCTTGTAATATTTTGATGATCTATGTTGTCTGTTGTGTCATCTATCTTCTGACATAGATCATTTATATGTGATATCTGATGTTATTTTGCAGCATGGTTTTATCAAGTTTAAGTTATCTTTGACTTTGTATGTGATGATACATAAAAGTTTAGAAACAACACCTTCAAGAATTGCATTATGTTTACAAAATATGGTAAGATATTGGTATAATTAAGCTAATTTACTTTTAAATAAACTAATTGGTTTAACTTCTAATGAACTGTATCAAGATGACCTAGAATTGAAGCTTGACCATTAACACACTGAATAATAACTAGATATAGTTAATTGTGTAAACTACTAATCATTATAACAATATGGTTCATTCACTTCTATAAGATGCAAATGTAGCTGCATCTTCAGTTATTTAAACACAACAGAAAGTTTTGTTAATTGGAATTTTATGGCACTAAGCAACTAGGCTATCTGCACCAAACAACTGGTAAAAAAAATAAAAATAAAATTATTAAAATTCGTAAAAAGAAATCATGTTAAAACAAAACAATGTCCAATTTTTGAGTTAAAAATTTAAAATGTTAAAAGACCAACAGCCCTTAAGAAATTCAAAAAGTCTGTAAAATATACAGTATCACCATTGCCAATGACACTGTCCAGCATCAGAGGTAAGCCTGTGAACAAAACATGTCTAAAATGGTGCCATCATTGAGAGTTGTAACAATGGCAAGACAGTAAAATGTGGCTTATTGCGACCTGAGTGTTACACAGACAATACATTGGTGCATCATTTTCTGTGACCAATGTGTAGTATAGTTAGGACAACTTCCTTTTTCTAATCCTTATGGAAGCAAAACAGTCCAATAGGCAGTTTTATTTTGAAAAGCTTGTTTACACATTGCTCACTCCAAGTTGACTGGTAACTGACATGGAGTCAAGCCTTGAATACAGGACCATAATCCATGTATGGAACAGGCACAGCAGTGATAGTGCCAGAGCAGACAGATTTAGCTGTGGTGTCAGCGAGCCCATTCCCACAAATACCAACATGACTTGTTATCCAGAAAAACTAGATAGAAGTAGATGTTAAAGAGAAATGGGCTGGTTGGTTTTGAATTTTAGTGAGAACAGAGTGAGAACTAACATGAAGGGACTCCAGGGCCAGTAGAGAGCTAAGCGAAGTGGTACAATTTGAGCACTACTTAGCTTCTATGTGATCCAGGGCAAGAGAAATGGCATACAATTTGAAAGCAAACACAGAAACTGTAGAGGATTCTGTGTGAGCCATTGAACCACAACAAACAAAGGCAGAGCCCACAGAGCCATCTCATTTTGAATCATCCATATAAACAGAAATGGAAAAATGGTTGGCAGCCAATGTGCATGCAAATGGTTTCAGAGAGAGAAAAGTTAAAACTGTTTGATGTGGTGCACTTCAGTAAACAGTTGAGAGTAATCTGTTACTGCTGCTAAATAAACTTCATCTTTGATAACTGACACAAGATGTAGAATTTGTCAACACAAGAGTCCATTTGCATAAGTAAGAGGGAGTTGTCAAGTGATGGCTTTAATCTTTATACTGAAAAGTCTGACACTTAAGACACAGACCTAAGGGACTCCAAGTTCCTGTATGAAAGAACAGGAAAGTGTTAAACCCACAATAGCATGGAGTCATTTGTCCATTAAAAATTTTAATAAAAATTGGTAAATGGCCATGCAAACCATATAAATGAAGGTCTCGCAAACTGCCATACCTCCACATTGTATCATAAGCCTTCTCAAGGTCAAAAAATACTGACACAAAATGTCACTTAAGAAAAGATTCTCTGGTTCATGTTTCAAGTCAAATCAGGTAGACTACACCAGAGAACTGTTGTCAGAACCCACACTGGGTGGCAGAGGAGGTTGTTTGATTTGAGGAATTGGATTTCCTTTCTAAGGTCTAATACAGACAGCTTGTCAATGCAATTGCACAGCAGTTTGAAGGAATCTTGGGATCTTTCCAAGACTTGGAAAATAGCCTGGTGCCACACATCAGGAAGTGTGTTCTCCTGCCAGATCCAGTTAAAAAAAATCAGAAGAATAGCAAGACTAGCAGGAGAGAAATGGTACAGCATCTCTGAGTGTATATTGTCATGTCTGACCAATATACTGCCAGACCAATGAAGAGCACGACTGAGTTCCATCAGTGTACAGGAGTGATTATAATCAAAGAGACAATCAGTCTGAAAGAAAAGAGGTGATCGCTCTGCCCAAGATGAAGAAGTGTTAGATACCTGACAAAAGCTTCCACCTAAAGTATATGTGATGCTCTGGGCATCAGCAACTTCCTGGTCAAAGAATAAGATAAAAAGGGGGACAGAATTATACTACCCACTGACCTTCCAAATCTCATCCCATGTGCCTTTGCAACTGGTGGTAGAAAGGATGCTGGTTGTGAATTTAATCCAAAATCCCTCTGGTTTTAACACCTTACCTGCTGAGCACATGAATAGGCCCTCTGAAAAGCGATGTAGTCTGAAAGTGTGGTATACCTATGAGAGGTATTCCAGTCCTGTGTTTAGCCTTCCATGCCATGTGACAGGCAGGATTCTACCACAAACGAGAATACAGTGGAAAATGTGTCAGTGTTTTACGAATACACTGACCAGCTGCCTGAGCAATACAGTCAGTCACTGCTGTTACACAGTCACCTATCAATAGCTTACAGATAACAGCAAAATCAAGTTCTGAGAGTGCAGTGAAGGAGGATCAGTTGGTCTGATCCGCCTTCCATTGATGCACATGGGTCAGATGGCATCACACTCAGCCAGTCCCTCATAAAAACAGGAAAATAATCACTGTCCAATGGGTTACTATCAACTCTCCAAAAAAAGTAAGAGAACAGTGAAGGAGAGGAGAAAGAGAGATCAATAGAAGTAAAAGACTGACTAGGTGCATGAAAATAAGTATAAACACCAATATAAGAGAAAATGGTTTGGTCTGAGAGTAAATGCTTTTTGGAGCAACCCCTCTCATCAATATCAGCACCTCCCCAAAGGGGATTATTATGTCCATTAAAGTCCCCTAGACTGAAGATCTGAATGATCTCAGGTCTCTCCAAGAGACTGGTAGAAAGGACACACAGTGATGGTATTACCCAAGGAATCATGAATGGCTACAGCCTCCAATGATGTGCTAAGTGGCAAAGATAAGGTGCACACATAGTGAATAACCAGCAGTGCCACCCCTCCATGCACTCGTCCAAAACACAACCTGTCATTTCTGTACAAAGAAAACTGCTCAAGGATGACTGTATTGGCAGGTTTCAGAAATGTTGCCTGTAAAGAAAAATACACAGAATGTTAGGAATCAATCATCACCTTGATTTCATCTAAATTAGATCATGATCAGGGTAAGAAATGTTGTGAACCATTTTAAAATGCTGTACCTCTTTTCCTTCCACCCACCTAGAGCATGAACAAAAGCAAGATGGGTGACAGCTACTACTATTAATCCAATGAGGGTCCATTTTGTACTCATATGCAGCATGGTCCTTGTCACCACAATGAGCACATGTCAAGAAACCACAAAATGATGTTTTTGAGTGACCAGTCCATTGACATTGGAAACCTTTGAAAAAATTCAGAATATATAGCCATACTTTGCAATTTAAATAACCTGCCTTGATGGTGGCAGGTGAATGTGATAATGTGAATGTCAAAATTAGGGCACTGATCGGCATCATAATTCCATCTTTGCAAGTGGAGTTATGCCTCACTGCAGAAACTCCTTAGGTAGAGAAACCAAATCCCTCTCAACAATAACTTCTTGTGACAAATTCAAAGTAGCATGGGGAGTAACATCAATGAATATATCCCTAATGACCTTGAATGCAACAGGAGTTCAATGTGTTTTGAAGTGGATGTTTCCACCAGGACATCCCCAAAACATAGCTTTTTGACTGACTTTGAAGAGCCAGCAAGCCCCTCTAGTCTGTTCTGAATAAAAATAAAAAAAGAGCCATTTCCCCTAAAGATTTGTCTGATGAAGAATGTAATATCAGAAAGTGAGGTACAGTTGAAGAAGTTGAAGATTACTGTTCAGAATCTTCAAGATGTGGTCATTAACCTTTGGTTCTGTTTTTTCACTATTTTATTTTAACTTAATGGATCCATAATAAAGAAAAAATATTTCGGTACCCACTAAACCCACCCACTATGAAGCCTTACGAGGGGATACACTACAATGCCAAACAAGGACATTGTAGCAACACTAGAATTTCATGAGTACTACATTCAAACACCAGCATCAAACACAATGTCCACCAGGATCTTCTCCTCCCTTTCACAAGTTGTCATGCACAGCAAGCATGTGGGATAAACAGAAGGAATGAAACCTTCTCTGGGAAGTCCCCTCACCACATACAGGAATCCACACAGAGGGGAGTAACAGGTGAAGTAGGTGAAACTTTATCTAAATTGCAATTGCATGTTGTCAACTATATTCTTAAATAAATTTATAATTTAATTGTAGTGCACAGCATTCAAAGACAATGCTTCCAACATCCTGTTACAAGTGAAAAGTAATTAATGCAACAGTAGTTTCTATACATAGAATTTTCTGTAGCTTAAGTTCAAGTATAAAATTCAACACTGATTTCATCATGTACAGAAAAATGCAGAAACTTATAAAATTACAATTAAAAATATCAAAAAGTTTATTAAACCATTTAGTGAAAGAAAATAGTCTTAGTTTAATATCATAAAGAATGTGATTTCTAATATATTTTAAAAGAACGAATAACTTTCCATGCTAAAAGTGCTACTACTATACTTTAGTCAATTTTTATTCATGAAATGTAGCATGGTGTAACAACTGTACTTCAAAATGATTAAGAAATAACTTCATATTATAGGTGTAAAATAAAAACCTTACTACTGTTTTATGTCCCTTTCCAGTCAATCTAGTGTCTCTCAAAAAAAGATACTGATCTTCGCTAGTTTTCAAAGCACGTTTCATTGGCTGGAAAAAGAAAACAAGTGCACGTGTAAATTATCTGTTTTAATCTTTTTCATGCTCAAGTCAATTAACTACTTTAAATTTGATATTATTATATATATTTTATAGAAAAATAAATTCTGAAACATTACACATGTATGTAGATCTAGAGTATTATAACAGAAGTCACCAAAATGCTTAGTTGTTAGTGTTACACAGAATAACAACGTGCATGAACATGCACAGTACACAGCATTCAAAGACATTTGTGTTTACATTATAAGTATGCACCTATTATCTAAAAGTTAATTTACAAATGTTTGAATAAATGCAAAATATTTCATATCACAGAAACAAGCATTTAAGGAATTATTCTAAGACATCACATTTCAATTTAAGATAGTAGATAGCCCTTTGTACCATCACTTCTTTTACATCAAACTCTTACTCCATCAACATATTGAAACATGCATTTTTGGTACATTTCCCATTGAACACTCCCCCCCCCCCCAAGTATCATTATTGTGCTTTTGGTTACAAAAAAATGTACATCAGGATAAAAATTATTCTCCATACTCTGTTAATTCAAATTAACAGAATTACCAACAAAATTCATCATGGATTTTATAAGCTCGTTAAATAGATTTTTCTACATTTAAATACAAATTATTTATGAATTTATTTGTTACATGAACCAAGTAATATATAAGTTGTACAAAACATTAACAATATACTATCAATAATGTAATTAATCCTACTAATTAATCATTAGTTCCCCGAGTAGCTCACACATAAAAATGACAAGTTAACACTCTTTGATTGATCCTTTAAATTTAAATATTGCAACACAAAAATAACTAAATATACCATTCAAATAAAACAAAGTTCTACCATCCACTATACTAAATTTAACCATTCCACTACAAGCTCAGTATAATATACATGAGTTCAGGTACATATTTGCACATTAAGTATTTGCATTGCATCTTTTGATATAGCATGTGTATCTTCACAAGATTTGGTAGAATTTTGGTACAGATTACAAGTTTTTGTACACAAAAAAATAAAAAATTTTAATAAAATATTTTTACTAAATATTTGTTTGTGAAAATATTGAGCCTGTTTCTTCACTAGTCTGAATACAAAGTGATTTGATGTTATAATTTTACAAAATATTCTTTGTCTCAAAAAATTTAATATTTTCAATAAGACTTTATATTTTGTTATTTCTATACCCAAATTATGAAGAATATATCACTTGATCAACCTTGCAACCATCATAAAAAATTAGGAAATAAATGCAAGTTATGCTTTTTTCAGGCTAAAATGATTACATATCATTTATAATACAAAAATTCAAATGTTTAGTCTAAGTCTCATAACACAAGATATTTATAATTTTTCATTATATTGACCTTGTGGTCATGCCTAGCTAACATTGCATAACTTACACTAAAGCAGTGCAAGTGCACTCATTAATTATCCAATACTATAAAACTGACCTTTAGTCTTCTCCATCTAGGCTGTTTTTATGATGAACTAGTATTTCGTAATATACTATCGCATTTCAATTAATATGCATTATATATATTTATTATTAGTATTTAGAAATGAAGTATTAAATTTATTTTCTTAAAATATAGAATATTATACATAGAAATAAAGCAATTATCTCTTCCATCTACAACTTTGAACTCTGTTGCTGTTGGACATAGATCACTAAGCCTTTTAAAAATCATACGTAGATAATTTTTTTTAGGTTTTATATATACAGTTAAATAACCCAAAAATAAAAATTAATTATACTGATACCACATAATTCCACTACAATTTCTTAGGCTTAGTAACTAAGATGGACTTAAGTGTGAAGAAATATGAAACTAAGTTGCCTAAAGACACAACATAGCTTCTTGTAATCTTGAATCAAAAGAATATGTCAGCCTTTTCACAAATTAAAATGGTTGAGAAAATCTCTAGAGAGAACAGTCTAAGCTGCCTATTGGTTATTCATATCATATACTGCAGTAAACTTATATAAGGGACCATTTATAAAAATGGAAAAAGGTGAACGAGGCCACTGTGTATAATTCAGTACATAAGACATCTCAACAGAATAAAAAGATGCAAGGTTCTTATTTTATATTCTAATTTGATAATATTAATAATTTGAGTTTCTAATTTGTATAAAACTACAGATTTAGTATTTTGACATCACAAACATAATTTTAAACAGTGCTACATTCAACATGTGACTAAATAAAATCTACATTTCGGTCGGTTCTTTTAATATTTACATTTAAATTAAGAAATTAACTCATACATAATATTAGTTTGAAATATACAACTTGATTCTAAATTTACTAACATAAATTAATAAAATAGCATTTCAATAAAACTGTGAATGCAAATCAACAAATGTGATGACATGGCCTTTGACCTATGACCCATCACAAAAGGGTCAATAATATGATTCAACATGCACTGGTATTAGGCAGTATTGTAAATCAGTAATTTGAATGTTAAATGAAATATTTTCAGAATAAAATAATCATAAAATCTGAAATTGAGATCTTCCATTTTGACTTTTAACTTTAGAATATTACTCACACAAAATAATTTTAAAATATTAAATCTCATTTTCCATTTGTTTACACCAATGTATTAACTTTCACTCTTCCCTTTTGATGGTTACATCATATAACAGCTTATAAGAGATAGCTCTGCAAAAAGGTTTTCTAAAAACACGATTGCTAACTTAAATGGGCCAGACACACTTTTGCCTGCAGTACAAATAATTTGAAAAAGAACATTTTCTTCATGCTTGTTTTTTCATTGGTTTATAAATATATGAGCTAGATCAGCATTAAATGAAGCTGCAACATCAAAAAAGTTTACGAATCCAAACGAGTATCTTAAACATTAGTGTGTAATTTGGAATACAGTGGTGTTAAGAATTTGAATGCATATATGGGCAAAATAACCCCTCGTTTCCCTTGAACACAAAATTAATTATGCTTAGAACACACATTTTGCAGTAACCAAAACTTAATATTTTCACTATTTTAAGCTACTTTGACATATGTAAATTATTTTAAAGGCAAAAACATTTGTAATTTAAGAAAAGATCATTTATATCTGAAGAAAGTATTTCATTAACTTTCACATTTCTGAAATAAAAATAGAAATTTATCTGAAAAAAATGTATTCACACACTCAGCCCTTCCTAAATAGGTCTTCCTATAGTCACGATTCAAAGACCCTATCATCACATTTGTTGACTTCCAGTCAAAATTTAATTGAGGAACTATTTTAAGATTTTATATTTATAAATTTTGTATCAAATTGTATATTAATTCAAATTTTGGCATAATACATCAGTTAATGTTTAATTTAAAAGTAAATATTAAAAGCACACATTTTGATTACAGCACTAATTCAAATTAGATGTCTCTGATGCCAAAATAATAAAGTCCACAGTTTTGTATGAATTAGGATCTCAAATTACCTATATTTACAAATTAGAATATAAAATATATAATAACCTCCGATCTTTTCTATTTGCCGAGATATTTCTCATGTACTGGATCAAACACAATGGCTCTGCTCACCTCTTTCCACTTGCACCTCTTATGTACACTTACGTCATAAGCATGTAAATAACCGACTGAAACCTCAATGTTTCTCCATAGTGGTCCACTCAACTATTTTCAAGTGAATCACCTCATCCTTTCAAAACAAAAGTTCAAAAGGGAAGGTTGAGTCTTTAGTCTGCTCAAAATTTCATTTTTTTTTTTTTGAATACATCTTAGTTATTAAGCTTGATAAATTATAGTGGAATTCTAAGATAGCAGTGTATAATTATTAGTTTTTAGTCATTTCACATGTGTATATAAAACAAAAAAAAATTTTGGTCGAACACTCAACACAAATTATTTGAAGAAGTAAATGCAGACAGATATAAATCAGTTAGTTAGAAATTGCTTTGGTGAATCATTAAAATGGTGATGATTATAGTATCCATCAAGAATACACACTATAGTGTAAATATTTTTGCAGATTGCATACTGCAGCACTTCACTCAAATCAACTTCCATCTTCCACAGCTTCTCTTCAGTCTTTCTAGTAATTACCAGATTTTAAATTTATTCCTCATAATGTATCTGAGAAACTACAACCATCTGTTTCTGATATTAATCAGTAGCTTCCTCATCCAACATGATCTTAACAAAATATATTCATTCAGAATGAGACTAGTCCAACATACCTTCATGGTATGCATTAAAAACAGCTCAACTGCTTCAATTCATTTTTCATTATTTGACAATTTTGTCCAATATTATGATAAACATCCAAAAATTTTTACAATATAGCAACCTAAAACTTTCAGCTTCATACACAGAAATTTTATTGTTTATCAGCATTTTCATTTTCAGTAATGCAAGTTTGCCATCCCTATTCTCATTTTTATTTCACAATCACGATAACCATCTATAGCAGTGGTTCCCAAACTGGGGGTAAATTACCCCCTGGAGGTAATTTAACAATTTATCGGGGGTAATGGAGGGGTGACAGAAAAAAGGTTAACATTAATCCTAATACCAGCTACCTCAATGTTTTCTTGATTTTCAGAATTTTAACTTAGTCTTAGTACGTAAAGTTGTAAATTAAACCTATTTTAAGTATGTAATAAAGTTAAACCAAATTACAATAAACATCAAAAACTAATATACAGTAGCAGAAAAGAAAAAATATGTATCTACGTGTGTGGTAACCTAAAAGTATTTTGACAAGTATGCTTCAGAACACAAGTCACTCAGTAATCCTGATGACTCTTCGATGTGTCCAGTATGAGTCACTCACTGCCTGAGATTGCCTCTATTTCACACTGTCAGTTTCTATGTGAGCATCAGCCAAGGTAGACAAAACCTGGTATGTATGTGTACTGCCCTGTGCAGTATAATTAGTATTTACCTACTATTACATCATTCCTATGCTGAATAAGCTCTTTTAATGCTATCTAGAATGCCATGAAAAAATAAATAACAAGTTCCCATTGTTCACACTTTTTTATGCAGCTTTTCTTTTTCTGCAGATTAAACAATAAAATGTCTAAGAAGCGCACCTACTCTGATGCCTTTCTTTGCTATGGCTTTGTGAATTTACCTTCTGGTGGAGAGGATTGGCCACAATGTGTAGTATGTCACGAAGTGTTGACAAATGAAAGCCTCAAGCCATCAAAGCTCTCAGCTCACCTCCAGAAGTGCCATCCAAATCTTCAAAATGAGGATCAGGCCTATTTTCAGTGCCAGGCTGTAGCACTGAAGAATATGCAGTTCGGTTTATCTGGAATTCAAGCCCAAAAGCTTCAAGCTGCAGTCAAAGCATCTTACTTTGTTGCATATAAATTTGCCGAACAACAAAAATGCCACACCATTGCAGAGAATCTGATTATGCCTTGTACATATGAGATGGTAAGCAAGGTATGTGGGGAGGATCAAGCAAAGAAACTGAGTGTCATATCTCTATCAAACAACACACTCAGCCAACGAGTCAATGACATGGCATCAGATATTCTATCCCAAGTTGCAACAGAGATCAAGGAAAGCTCATATAGCAAATTCTCCTTGCAATTTGATGAATCATGTGACATAGCCGGTTGTGCTGTTCTCCTTGGGTTCGTTCGTTACGTCCACCAGGACAAGATCAAAGAAGAGTTCATATTATGCGAAAATCTGCTGACAACCACAAAGGGAGAAGATATCTTCAATATCATCAACAGTTTCTTTACCACGAATGGATTGAATTGGAACAGCGTTCAACAGGTAGGGAGAAATGTTTATATAAAGTCTAGATTAGTATAAATACAATGAATTACATGGTATATAGTCATATAGTTTTATTTATTGTACAAGTAGCTGTAGTGTAGCTAATATTTTATTCATAATTCACAAAAAAGTATCGTGCCTGTCGTATGAAATACTAAAGTACCAAATTAAATTAAAACCATATAATTATAACGCAAAAGATAAGTAAGAATGACTAACTGACGCAATCTATAATAGTTTTTCTTTTTTAATCTAGGTCTCCGTCGATGGAGCACCATCGATGATGGGTCGTAATCGTGGATTACGGGGCCTCATACAAGCTATGAATCCAGAAATTTCTGTAGATCATTGCATCATTCATCGGTACTCTCTTGGATCAAAAAGCCTGCCTGCTAATCTGAAATTAGTGTTTGAAGATGTGTTGAAAATCATCAAGTCCAGGGATGTGAATTCGTGCATATTCAGGAAACTGTGCAAGGAAATGGGAGAGCAGTATCAAGTTCTGCTCTACCACACCGATGTTCGCTGGTTGTCACGAGGCAAGGTTGTACGTCGAGTCATTGAGCTCCAAACGGTTCTTCAGGAATTTCTGAAACAAGAAGAATCTCCTTTTGCTACCAAGTTCACTGATAAAAAGTGGCTTGCTCGACTTTGTTATTTGGCTGACATATTTGCAGAGCTGAACAGTGATAATCTGTAACTCTAGGGCCAAAACACGACTGTCATTGATGCTCATCACACTGTGACTGCATTTCTGGGCAAACTGAGACTCTGGATTTGACGCTTGGAGAAAGGAGTGATCACTCAGTTTCACACCCTAGACCAGTTTGTTGAGGAGAATAATTATGATACCAGATCACTTTTACAGACCATCAACAAAGAGATGAGCGACCATTTGAAGGGGCTTGAAACAAGCATACAGCACTACTTACCAGAGAGTGACCTAAAAACAGCCAGTGGATCATTCATCCCTTTTCTGTACCTGATGAGGCCATTCATGATGATGATTTCCCTGCAAAGGAGGAGTGGAATCACAATGCGAGCAAATGAAGCCTTGAAAGTCAAATTTCAAAACCAAAATGCAGATTCCTTTTGGATTTCACAACTAGCTGACTTGCCAACTCTGTCCAAGAGAGCCTTGAAGTTGTTGGTATCATTCTCAACAACGTATCTGTGCGAGAAGGGGGTTCTCAACTGTACTGGGGATGAAAACAAAAAAGTGGACTCGCTTGAATGTTGCAAACGATGCTAAGCTGGCACTTTCAACCACAAAGCCAAGAATTCCTAAACTAGCTTCAAGTATGCAACTCCATCCATCCCACTGATGTTCTTGACATTTTTGGCAATATTCATTAGAAATGCACAATGATCAAATGCAATAATTAAAAGTGTAATTCAGTGTAAATAAATTATATAAATAAATTGTAAATAAATAAAGTGCAGTATATCTCTAGTTTAATTTATCACTTTCCCTGACTTAGTTTTTTTTTTGTGCTCTAATTTTCTGAAACAACAGTTAAAACTGTGCCAAAAGTATAATGCAAGTTTTTTCTAATTCTGTCTCCCAGTGATCAACCTTTTAAATCCTCAATCTTTCTCAGGATTTCTACAGTATACAAATTAAAGAAATCAGATGAAAAGATCAAGCCATGTCTCAGGCCAATCTTAATTTGAATGAAATTAATTTTCTAACTTTCCTGATGCTATTTGATCCCAATAAAGATTCATTAAAATTCTGAAGTCTTTACCATCAATATCCAATTCTTCCAGCATTTGTTTACCTCCACACGCTTGACTGTTAAAATCTTTGGTATAATCAATAAAATGCTAGAAAAGGTCCTCCATTTTTACTGCCCTCTCTGAAATTATTTGTAGCATAAATGTGGCATTTCTCTTTAACAGGAACTTTGTCAATAGCTTATTAAACTGGTGGTTTGATAATATTCACATTTCAATGGTTCCTGGTCTTTCCCTAAATCCTGAGGTATTTCACCACTTTCATAAATCTAATTGATAATAATCTTTTATACATAAAAATAGCTCATTTGGGTTGAGAACATTTTTTTAACGTAGAGGAGTGAACAACGTTTCAACCTCCTTCAGTCATCATCAGGTTCACAAAGAAAGATAAGAGGTAACTGACCGGAAGCTGACCACTCCTGTTCACTCTTCTACATAAAAAAAAATGTTCTCAACCCAAGCAAGCCATTTTTACATATACATTTCTCTACAAGTGGGTTTTCTCGACATCACTGATAATAATCTTTTCTATATCACATCCTTCTAAACATTTTATTTATTATACTGAAATTTCATCTGATCCTGTATCTACATTGATTTTCATTCTGCTGATAACTTTGTATTTTTAACTTAAAAATTATCAATCTGTTCAAGTTATTAATAAATAACTTTTCTCCATGACTGTTGTAAAATACACTCGATCCATCATTTCTGTGCTTGTTCTTTTTCTTAATTACATCATTTCTTAGATTTAAAACATGCATTAGCAATGGATTCTCCTTTAACTGTAATATCATTATCCTTTAGCATTTCTATTTCTATATATTTTTCATTAAGCCACTTTCCCTTTTCTTCATTGCATACTGACTGAATTTTTTGTAAAGTTTCTTATAAAACTTTATGTTGCGAGTTTTCATCTTCCTTCTATTGTCCATGAGCTTAAGGAATTACTCTCTCATCCAATTGTTTCTTTTGCCTTAATTTGAATGGAATAACATTCACTAGCTGTTCTAACTAGTGCTTTTTCAACAGTTTCTCTTTATCTTAAAGTTCTTGAAGATAGTTTTTAACTGTAACTGTATTCTTTCCTTTAATTCAATCTTTTACCATTAGAATTATACTACGAGTCTCTTCCTCAATTTTGGCTTTAAAAAAAAAAAAAAAGTTTCCTCTCTCTTATCTTAATGGTGCATACTTCTGAGACATGGTCTCTCGTGTAGTCAGTCCCTGGGTAAGTTTGACTGTTGTATTGTGTATATGAACCTTCTATTGATAGAAATGTATTCAAATTGGTTTCTAACATATCCAGGGTTTTTTCCATGTACACCTTCTCAAGTGGTGCTCAAATCATGTGTTTAGTGACATTTCTAACACAATTCTCTCATAATTTCAATTTTTCTCTCCAAGTGCATACCATTCAACATTATTCATTCACTCACAATCTTCCTTGATTCATGAAATATCATAGCTCATTCTTTGTTGCCATTTCTTACCACAGGTTGCAGTGCACAATCAACTTAAATATATCTCCTCTATCATTGTCCCAGGTATCCACTAAATGAGATAATCCATCACTTTGCATCCCCCTAATGGCTTAGTAGGAAGGGAGGCTATGCCTTGCTAATGGTGACTCAAAGACTATAACAGCTAGAAGTACTTCTTTCAGTGTTATCCTGAAACTGTCTTACCACTTTATGCACTTTACCAGTACAATAACAGTACTACTAATACTTGTAATGCTCTAACTTAGTAAGTATTAATAACAAATGGGATAGTACTAATACTATTATTATTATTACGAAGTTTTGCTACAAAGCACAGCCGTAATACTGTGCTTACTTTTCTAGTTCTAGTACTACTAGTTTGAAATAAGTATCAGCCCCGACATTATTAAAATTAGTGTTAATACTAATAATGGTAAGAAGTACTACTAACAGTATTGTACTTAAAAGTTGTAGTTGTACTTAGTGCTTAATGAAACTGAAAAAGCGATTTTAACTTTGATGAATGTTTTCACCACAAATATGGTAAAGACGTTTTAAGCAAAATTGTTCCTAACAGCAAGAGTATGCTATATTAATTCAACAAAAAGAAACTCTCGTGTGCTATTGCTGTTAGGAAGTTCTGGTTATTACGTTAAAGTAACTGTAAATTACACTGAAAATGTAAACATTATGCACATACCTTTCCTAACACGATATAATTAATTCCCCATGTTGCAAAACTTGGGATACTTAAACAAGTAAATATTACGGCAGCGCTTGGCAGTATTTCATACCACATTTTACTTACACAGCTTGTTTTACTTAATTGAAGGTTTAACTGTAATATTTAATACGAATTTCCTTCTAACACAGTAATTATACCGAGAAATTAGGCTTCTGTCAATTTGCCCTTCAACAGACTACTTAACGATTACCCTTTAGCTCCACAGCTCGGGCAATTTCTTCTTCGACGAAACAGAAAACGTGTTATTTATATATATCTATAATTGTGAACATATTAACTATAATGTGTTTATGCATACCAAGAGGCATATTATAGACATCATTCAAAACAACGTAAAAAAATCTTCCTAAAATATGAAATAATTAAAACCGTTGAAGGAGGAAGGAAATTTCAAGAAAACAAACGATTGCTTTAAAAATATTTAAATAATATAAGACTCATGAGAATCATCTAGTAACTTTATGAGAAGCAGATCTAGTATCAACAGATGTGACTGAAGGTAATGACAAGTAAAAGTATAAGCAGCGTAATAAATAAAAATTTGGTCAGCTGTTTCTCGAGAGATCTTACAAAAAAAGTCTTGCTAAGAGAAATGGATTTGCCAAATCTGTGTAACGAAATTACATATACCAAGTTTGAAGAGTAATTGGGACATGACAACGTCGTTTCGTCGGTCCTTTAAGTTAAAATAGAGTTTATCTTTCCCTCCCCCCAAGGCCTGGCATGGCCGAGCGCGTTAAGGCGTGCGCTCGTAATCCGAGGGTCGCGGGTTCGCGCCCGAGTCGCGCTAAACATGCTCGCCCTCCCAGCCGTGGGGGCGTATAATATTACGGTCAATCCCACTATTTGTTGGTAAAAGAGTAGCCCAAGAGTTGGCGGCGGATGGTGATGACTAGCTGCTTTCCCTCTAGTCTTACACTGTTAAATTAGGGACGGCTAGCACAGATAGTCCTCGAGTAGCTTTGTGCGAAATTCCAAAACAAACAAACAAACAAAAACCCTCCCCCCAAGTGGTTTAACGGTAAAACTGCAGGTTTATGACGCAGATATTTTGGTTTCGATATCCATTGTGCAGCTTTATATTTAACAACAACCAAACTGAAACATAAAGTATTTGCATGAAATGGAGAAAAATACAATGAATAAACGACCAAACGAACACAAATAGTAATGAGTATTCTGTTCAATAAATTAGAAAAAATCAAAAGAAATGGTTACATTATAAAAGTAAATCATAGAACTACATTAGCAATTCTCTCAATCAACTCGTAACAAGCGATTTCGTTGGGTCGTTGTGTCCAGGAATCCAAATACAGTGACTATTACAGATGTAAAATTTTCCATTACAGAATTTCCCTTAGAGTAGATTAAAAGGCTAAGTTGGTGAAATGTGTATTATGTAATATGGTTTTGCTCTTCTTTGAACTCCAACTAAGTTCGTTATAAAAAAGGGTCTATACACAATATAAAAATCTTTATTAAAAACAGAGTCAAAGACGCAACACATAAAATGTGTTTGCTATGTGAATGTGAAACTTACCAGAGAGGAAAAGTAACAGAAAACCTCTATTTGTTCTCTCTTACACTTTTTAGTTGTGGGTCTTCCTGTAAACAGAAAGAAAGTTAACTCAAAATTAAAACAAACACAAAAACACCTTTATGTTATACATTGAACTAAGCTAAAACTGAGTCCAACAAAATGCTTCAGTGTTTATAAAACTCTGGGTCTGCTAGAACCTATAAAACTGAACAACGCTTAAATTCTTGCTTAGTGGGAGAAAAAGGCTTGCTTTTATACATCAACTACAAGAACATAAAATAAGCCACACTACTCACGACTTGCACAGCACTTATGTAGTTCTCGACAACATTTTTCAAAGCAAAGAAAGGGGAAAGCCATCAAGGCCATTATTCAATATGTTAGCAGTAAAAATATTTATCTATTGTGGAACATCATGGATACTGTTATATTTATCTCTTTCACTGGAGCATGCATGTGATTACTAAGGAGAACAACTCTCATCTAGAGTAAAGAAGAGTTGAGTTTTTTACTTGAACGATATTTTGTGTTCAAATTTAATTTAAAAGAAATTTCGAAAACTTTGCATGTGAGCCAACGAGTAACAAGCATATAGTGCCACCCTGTACAACAAAAGCAAGATGGTGATAAATATACAACATTCCTACAATAAAGAAAGGCAGGTTCTTAGTACGTATGAGTTGAGACTTAACAATTTCTGAAAGAGAAGAGAGCGGCCTGAGTTAAAAACATTTTGACACTTTCAAACAAGGAAAGTGTGAAACGTTGTTGTTGTTCTGAATTAAGCACAAAGTTACTCAATGGGCTATCTGTGCTCTGCCCACCACGGGTATCGAAACCCGAATTTTAGCGTGTAAGTCCGCAGACATAACGCTGAGCCACTGGGGGTTAGTGTGAAACGAAAGCAGACAAGTTCTACAACAAAGTTACTATAATAACCAATATGTTCATAAGAAAAGAGCAAGATTAGAGATTGAAACAAATTTACAACTGCCTTCACAGTTAACGAGCCACAACAATCATTAGTATAAATACACAAATAACTCATTAAAAGTATTATTATGAGTTAGCAGTCTAATTACAAATTCAAATTAAATCACACAGAAATAAAAAAATTGTTCTACAGAAATTTCAGAAAAGTACAAAGAACATGGATACTTCCGAACTAACCAAGGTACCAAATTATGCTGAAGAACAGAAAATAATTTGCGAAGTCCCCTATTGGTACAGCGGTAAGTCTACGAGCTTATAATGTTAAAATCACGGTTTTGATTCCCGTCGATGGACTCAGCGGATAGGCCAATGTGACTTTGCTATAAGAAAGCACACACATACATAATTAGTGTAATAAATATAACGGGACTTTTGGCAGACTATAGTAAGTAAGTACACCTGTGTAAAATATTCCTTATTTAAATAACATATAGTTTTTTCTAAATTTCTGTACGTACTTAGAATGGGATTTTAATACATAAAATTATTCAGTTACTAAGTTTTCTTGCTAAAATTGCTCAAAGAACAAAAGCAGTACTGAGTAGTGGAATCATGTGTGCTTTCTCGTGGTAAAGATTTCTTCAGCACAGAAAACTCTGTCAGAAAGAGATGTCTTCTACTGATAACTCAAATTATGCTTCAGGAATGCAATATTTCCTTGTTTTGTAATGATAATGACCGATAATGCCTGAAACCTTAAAAGAGTGTGTTTATTTAGTGTACAATGCTATGTTTTCTCATTTTGGAAAAAAGATTATTCGAGGTTATTGCATTTATTAATTTTATTTAAACACATTTAGGACATTACAGTGTGTTCAGACTTTGTGTTCATGTGTAAATAAATAATGATTCATTGAGCTTAAACTTGTACCTAGTCTTTTTCTTTGCAGAAATACTCGAGATTAAGGTAACACAGATTTTGTTCTACAAAACGCAATATGAGAGACTCCGTCTATTCTGTTACTTCTACCCGATTACTTGCAGGGAAGTCTATTAACTTTATAATACCACAAGATTTTTCCCTGCATCATTATCTGTCTCTCTCCTAACAACAAGATTTCCCTGTGCTCCTCCAGCAATACTGAATTAAATCTTCGAATGCAATGAAATATCAATTTTCATGAGCTGAAAGGAACATAATTAGGATGAAGAATTAGGCACTGATGAATAATGGATGTCAAATAGAGTTGCATATAGAAATAGGTACAAAGTTGTCCCCCTACAGTTTATCCTTAGTGCACATGAAATATGCATGACTAAGAATAGTTGCAGTTGACCATGGTCTGGTGAGTCGAAGACTAAATAAGATAGTTTCTGCACGAGTCTCGAGCATTTTCCAATCAGAATAGTTAAATCCAGATTATATTGAATCAACCTAAAAGTAGCTGATAGAATCTTATCGCCAAGAAGTTTGGAAATGTGGCAGGCAGTTTGTGTCAGACATTTTAATGATCAACCCAGCTCTTTCGGAGCCATTTATGCCGCCCCAATAACCTCTTGAATCTGGAACCCCCCCCACACACACACACACACTCACTATTCCACCACACCGTCGGGTCGGTCGCTTCAAGTTTAAAAGATTTCTAACCTTCCCTCCCTGAGTCCCACCTAATACGCCTCGCCCCCCCACATCATCAACCCATTCGCTCTCACCACAGTTATTTATTTGTGTTTTTCAAAACCCCCAACATGTTTTTTACTCATGTTGACACACCAAACAATGAATTACCTGCTACTCAGTGTGCTACGCCTACACAAAAAATATTTTACCATGGCCTAATAACGTGTTTTGTTTTGTGAAATTGCGTATACGAAAATTCGGATTTTCGGTTGCTTCAGGCTATTATCTGGAAAAATATATTTTGAAATATTCCTCCTTATCATTCACAGTTTAGCTTAATTGATTATTTTTAATTGATTGATTGAATATGCGCTTGTCTAGATTCCAATGTAGTCCTTACAGAATAGTTCCTTCAAATTCCCTAGCAATTATAGGCATTTGTTAGAATAAAGAAGGGGTAGTGGCAGACTCCAGAATACCAGAACAGAAAGGTGCACAGTCACTGGAGCAGGTGAGCATCGGGTGCGGGTGTCACGCATAATCGTTTTTGCAGGCCGCCGACCGCGTTCTATCAATGAAGTTGACTCCCAGGGGACGCGGTTGTACCGCACGGAGTCTCGATAGTTTTGGGCGATACAGGTATTTGTTACTGGTAGTATAGAATTTGAAATAGTAAAGTGTGTTAGAATTTATAATTTGATTGTCAATAGCCCAGCACCCGTTAACATGGATACATCGGCAGTATAAATCAGTAGTGCAGAAGCTCCCCTTTTTCGTGTATATTTTGTTATGGACTTATGGTTGCAAGTCGATAATTGTTTTACCAACTACCATAAAACTCATTATCTGCCGGACGAATTTATGGTTCACCAACATATTTACAATATAATCGACAATATAGATAATAACGTGGTAAGCGATATTGGTGTCAAAATGTAGAGTTCGTTATGCTTTTACTCATTCCTCCGTCACCCAATATCTTACTGTAAGTTATATCGTGTTGTCAGTGTCCAAACCTCTACAAGAAGCACAATTCTTGTGAGGGCGAGGGTCACTGGGAGTCAAACGGCTCACGGATCTCTGTGAGGTTCGCGCGGCTGCCATAAACAGCTCGATCCCACGAAAATGACTCAGATCCTGATGATCTGAGATGTGAAAGTAACAAATTCACTGTCAATACTCAATATACGATTAGTGGATTCTACTGACATCGTCATGAGTAACATACGCCGAAAATTAAGTGGAGCAGCTTATAGGAAGATAGCAAAGTTAAAAAATGAAAACACACGTGATGTTTTGGATAAGACACAGACGATGGAGGCCTTTTTTGCTAAACAAAGGCAAGAACAGCCTACTAGCGACGATGTTCAAACCAAGAGCGATGGAGGGAATACACATGACGGGCCTAGTAGTAGCAGTTTTGAACAATCTGAACGACCCGAACATATCGAACTGCAGCTTGAACAAGTGACGTCATCAGCAGCAGGCCTAGTAAGATCTGCCGGTTGCGTGCCTGAAACGTCAATGGTTCCAGCAAGTTTTTCAGACAAAGTAAGTTCAGATCCAGCAGAGTGGATAATAGATGATTACACAAAAGATTATATTGCCACACATGCCATCCTTCAAAACGATGACTCGGATTTCAAGGACTCTGTGAAAAAGGACGGGAAGAAAATCAGATCTGTAACCAAAAGCATGTTTGAAAGAAAACTTCCAAATGGCGAAAAAAGTAAGCGGACATATTTGGTTTATTCAGAGAGCAAAGGTAGACTGTTTTGTGCTCCTTGTCGTTTATTTGATTTTGGAAAAAAATCCAAACTGGCTGACGAAGGCTTTAATGACTGGAAAAATGCTACTGTCCGGCTGAATGAGCATGAAAACTCTCCTGAGCATCGGTCTTTAGTTTTATCTCTAGTAGCAAGGGGCAACATGTTGGGACGTGTAGATCTCCAGATGGCCATACAGCTGCACGACGAAATCAAATACTGGAGAAATGTACTCACTCGTGTGGTAGCTGTAGCGAAAAGATTGGCTTCACGTGGGCTTCCGTTCAGAGGTCGGGATGATAAGTTTGGCTCAGTACACAACGGCAACTTTATGATGTCGTTAGAACTAGTTGCGGAGTTTGACCCCTTCCTCGCTGATCACATTCACCGATATGGCAATGCTGGCAAGGGATCCACGTCTTACCTGTCTTTCAGTATTTGCGACGAATTCATCCAGCTTATGGCAGACCTTGTTCTAAAAAACATTTTAAAGGACATCAAAACTGCAAAATATTTCTCAATCAGCGTGGACTCGACGCCAGATATATCCCATGTTGACCAGTTGGCATTCATCATCAGGTATGTGAACAGTGATGGTTCACCTATGGAACGTTTCCTGACTTTTATACCCAATCCGGGCCACAAATCTGAACAGCTGGCAGAAGTTGTACTTAGCCTGCTTCAGTCATATGAGCTTGACATTTCTGAATGTTGTGGACAGTCTTACGACAACGCCAGCAACATGTCTGGTCAGTACAGTGGTCTCCAGGCTCGTATCATGGAGAAAAATCCTTTAACTGTGTATATCCCATGTTCAGCATATTCATTAAATCTTGTAGGAACGTGTGCTGCTGAATGTTGCAGAGAAGCATGTTCATTCTTCGAACTCTTACAAAGTCTCTATGTTTTCTTCAATGCTTCAACCCATCTTTGGAAAATTCTACAAAAACATCTGTCCGCAAATAAAGAAAGTCTCTCTTTGAAGAAACTCAGTGACACTCGGTGGCCCGCTCGTGAAGATGCTTCTCAAAGCCTCAGCAGAAACTGGCAACAAGTGTTTGATGCCCTCACCACCATGGAGGGAAATGCTATGGAAAACCAGCCGCTAGGAATGAGGCCGCTGGACTTCTTTCCAAATTAGGAACGCTAGAAACAGTTATTTTGTCCACAGTTTGGGGAACAATACTGTAAAGATTCAATGCTGCCAGTAAAAAGTTGCAAAGTGCTGATATGGACATCGGACTTGTAGTCGAGCTTTATGCTTCCTTGCTGCAGTTTGTGAAAGATTCAAGAGAACTGTTCGATCATTTTGAAGACAAGGCGATGTTGAAGTCCAGCATGAAGACGTACGAAATTAAGCGAAAAAGGAAGAAAAAAATTTCAGATGGTGACACCCAGGCAATGGAAGAAGGCAGAGAGGCATTTAGAGTAGATGTTTTCAATGTGATCATTGACAGACTTTGCTCAGAACTACAGCGAAGACAAACCGCTTATGTAGAAATCCACGCAAGGTTTGGATATTTGTTCAAGATAACAAATCTTGAACCCACTGATTTCATCAGTCAAGCTGGAACACTGTTGAAACTCTACCTCAATGATTTGGAAGTGAGCTTCGTAGATGAATGTCTACATTTCCGCGCACATCTTGTGAGTATGAAAGTGCAAAATGATGACTCTTTTGCGTTAGCAGTATACAGAAATCTGCGAGCTAAAGGACTTCAAACTGTATATCTAAACCTGGATATTGCTATGCGCATGTTTCTGTGCATTCCAGGAACTAATTGTACATCAGAGAGACCTTTCTCGGCTCTCAAACGTGTAAAAAATTACTTGAGATCAAGAATGGCAGAAGATAAACTAAATGCCCTGTCACTCCTTGCCATTGAAAGTGATATTGTTTGTAGAATAAACTATGACGATGCAAAAAACATGTTTTCGGAACAGAAGACCAGGAGAAAGCCTGTATATTCAGCCGCAGAATAATATTTAGTGATAATTGATTTTGATGTTTCATTTTTTATTGTGTTGGAAAATAAACGTTGTGTTGATTTTGAATGATAACAACTGTGTTTGTCTGTTGTTGTGATGGTGATGCTTGGTGCAAGTTGTGGCACGGAGGGGGGTCGGCAAAAGTATCAACCTAACCTTGTGCCTAGGGGCGCCGAAATCCTAAATACTTCTCTGTTGATTCTAGTATACAGAAAATAGCTATGAATATCACTGATGCTTTCCTGCAGATAGAACAAGGTAACTAGTATGTGTTGTTTATTATTAATTAATCCACTAGGCTTAACAGTGGGTCAGTTACTCCAGTAAAATCCATAGCTGATGTGTTGATAGAGTGTTTGATAGCTCAATTCAGTGTATCTGAAGAAATTCAATTGAATAGTGAGTTAGTTTCAATATTCAACCATTCTCTGTGTTATGTAAATTGGTGGGTAAGGTGAATAATTATAATCTGCTTATCACATCCAGTGTGACAGTTTGGTAGAATAGGTGATATAAACTACCAACTAATTTGGACAAACACTTGCTGTATGTGATAATGAACCATGCAGTAGAACAAATAACGACTGTTTGTTTGCTGTACATGTTCGTGTTCAATTAGAGTATATTGCACTCTGTGAATAAGATACGTGGTATTCCTCCCGTGACATATGTGACACGGTATTCACAAGAATATGAGAAATGAATAAGGTCTGCATTGCTCAATGAGCATTAATTTGCCCACCAACAGATATCATCATAATATTACATAGCTGGTTGCTAGCCATCATCCACCCATTAAACATCATTTACTAGTACCATTAAAGGCTTCAGGAGTTACTGACGGCTGACATTAATTTACTTGTTGTACACTTCTTTTCAAATTGTTTCAGTACATTTATACTTTGTGATTTCATCACAGAAATGTTCTACTAGTTTTTTAGATTCACCTGATGTACACGAATACAACTAAAATTCTTATCAGTTTTTGGAGGCTCTGATTATTGTTTAATCATTCCAATGGCCAAACATAAAGCACTAGAATATTTGTTTAAGTGCAGGAATGTACTTTCTATTCAACAGAACACTTCTGTGAATCAAGTGAAAGTTCTATGACATTCCCTTTACAACTCTCTCCTTCTCTATCATAAGTTTCTCCATAAACATATTTGGATTTTATCTTACAAAGAGTTCGAGAGACAAAACCGTTATTAAAAGCAAAGACCTAAAATAAGTACCACTTCTACAACTAAACCTAATTATCTCTGGCACGAAAATTTTATTGAAAAAATTACCAAAATATTTCAAAACTCAAGTACTTGATCACGAAAATCTCAAGGACTTGATGCATTGAAGGACAAGTGGAATGATTCTCTTGTATAATAAGCCTTTCTCTAGTACGGCTAGTGTCGGTATTAACACTTTCATGAATAAAGCAGAAAACAACGTTTCAACCATTTTAGGTCTTCTTCAGAAAGTCGAAATGTTGTTCTCCACTTTATTCCTAAAAATGTTAATACACACGTTAGCCAACCTGATATACAAATTGGAAATCGTAAGACTAGAGGGAAGGCAGCTAGTCATAACTACCCACCGCCAACTCTTGGGCTACCCTTTTACCAACGAATAGTGAGATTGACCGTAACATGAAAACACTCCCACGACTGAAGGATCGTTTGATACAATTGGGATTCGAATCCGCTACTCTCGGATTACGAGTCGAGTGTCTTAACCACGTGGTCATGCAAAATATTGGTCTTCTTCTGAAGATGTGACAGTATCATTATTCCTAGTGTCATCAGTTTTTATTATATCTCTTCCACAAAAGAAAATCATCGTTAAATACTCCCTATCATGTATTATTATTTTGCTCACAAACTCTTGCTTGCAGTTTTACTGCAAATAAATAAAAAGTCACTAGTCTTTGGCTCAGTCCACATTACCTTTTCATTCTTTGTGACCCTTTGCGAAATTTATGTGCACACATAAAATGGACAATATTTGGTCTTTCATACAGACTAATTTATTGCAACCCTATTCAAACAATTTTGTTGCTGATGCTAATTTTACGCAATCCTAGAAATTTATTTTTGCAAAAGTTTTAAAAATATATTTTATTGAAATCTGTCGAATAATACTATCTTTCTTTTATTTCTTTTTTTTAATTTAAGCCCCCTAATTGTAGCAAAACTCTCTAGTTTTCTGCGAGTTATTTCTTATGAAATAGAATGTTTCTAAATACTTTATGGTCAATTTTCATTGCTTAATTTTAAATTTGTTATTTTCGTTTAATTTACTTAATTTTAGCATTCTCAAAACATGTAAAGTTTCTAGATGTTAATAGTTTCCTGGCATTTACTTCAGTTAATCCAAGCGAAAAAGAGTTTGATAACTTAAAAAGAAAGTAGGAAAATTGTATCATAATGAAAATATAAATCAATGAATTAAACCTTCCCACTGTACATTTAATAGTGCCAAATAAATGATAAGCATTTACGTCGTGATAATACTCATAAATTAATTGTTTTTTTCTTATTACAAAACGATATCTAGATATAATATATGGAGAGAGTTTGTTTAATTTAAATCTTGTTCAATTGTGAGCAGAAGTGCATACGCCTAAGTCTCCTGGTGGCTCAGCAGTAAATCTCAAAGCTTATAACGCAATATATCAAGTTTCAGTATCTAAGATGCAAAGTACAAATAACCTATTCTTTAGCGATGTGGTTATTGTTTTGTTTTGAATTTCGTGCAAAGCTACACGAGAACTATCTGCGTCAGCCGTTTCTAATTTTGTAGTGTAAGACTAGAGTGAAGGCAGCTCGTCATCACCACTCTCCGCCAACTCTTTAGTTACTCTTTTACCAACAAATAGTGGGATTGACAATTACATTATAACACCCTTTCGGCTGAAAGAGCGAGCATCTTTGATACGACGGGGATTCAAACCCGCGACTCTTGGATTACGAGCTACATGGTTAAAATTAAGAAGTAAGTTCTATGTTACTCTCACATTTATCAGTGCTGAACAAAAATGTCAACAGGTTTTAGGTGACGACTAATTTTTATGTATCTCTTACTAGAAAATATGTACAATGTTAAAATCAAAGCTACCTTCCATAAAATTTGTTTGTTTGTAATTAAGAACTAAGCTACACAATTAGGCTCTGTGTACTTTTCTCACCTGGTGTATCGACACCTGGTTTCAACAGTTGTAAGTAGGAAAGGAGGCTTTCATAACAATCATGAATTATATTATTTTCAAAATATGTCTCTCTCTTGTTATTGCAACAAAATAATCATAGTATTTCTGGACTTGTTCATTGTTAAACCTAAATCTGTACAGTGAGCTAACTGTTTCGTAGACGCAACAGAAATCGAACCATTAATTTTAATATTACAAGCTTTCGAATTTCCCACTGAACCACGGGAAAATTTCTGAATTTAATTTCAACCTTTCTACAAACTCCTGAAAATGTGTTAAAATCTAGTAAAATTGATAATTGCATTATATGAAATTAAAATAGATTTTCTTCAAAATCTTATTTTGTTACTAGTTATTAAGTTGTATGCTTTCTTTTATGGCCTAAGTGAAATATAAAATCAAATATTTATATCTACAGTTATTTACCACTTCTGTTATATTCACTTTGAGTAAAGTTTTATTATCAGTACGCATTAACTTTGAAAAATAATTTGGTGGTTCAATTTTTGGAGGCATTCGAAAAAACCAAAAACTAGTAAATTTCTATAAACTTGGAATTTTGCTACTAATTACCTACTTAAAGTACAGTTGCGTGTTTACAATTCAGATAATCCATAATCGGTAATAATGGGGAAAACAACTGTTCATTTTAAAGTAACATTTACATTACTTAAATTCAGAACAAAAGTTGTAATTGAAGTGCTTGAAGATAGATGCTTATATTTGTTATCCTCTTAGAAGTTGAGATAAAATTTAGCAACTGGACCAAAATGATTAAAATCAGTTTGTTAATAACCCAAAACAAGATTGAGCCTTCAATAGCCGTGGTACTTGAAATTGTTTTAGACAGAGTTAAAGTAATTTTATAGTGAAATCTTTACTTTCCTTTTCATTAACTACATTTTTGTCCGCCAGCAATATCAAGCGTGAGGCACACGCATTTCCGTTTCGAATCTGTTACTCATGAGGATCTCTACCAGTCTACCGTCGAATTAAAATTTAACACCAATCGAAAGTTTTGGACCTCCAGACTCCAAAACTAAAAATTGGATCTCAAATCGTTCAAAAGATGACGGAACAACGATCTAAGAATTTGTACTTGAAAAAAACAACATAAATTATTCTACGAGCTACTGTGCCACGTCTAAAAATCACAAAATATAGAAGGTAAGTATCTGAGATCTGAGTTTTAAAAATTTTAGAACTCTCATGAATAACACCAAAAATCTGCAAATTTATTTATTTGTCGTTATTATGTAAGGTTTCCTACACAGTTGCTTAAGTTATTTATTAAAACAAGTATCTGAATCGTCAAATAATAATGCATTAATTTCATAAAAATCTACTTTTTATTGTTACATAATGAAAAAGAACTTTTAGTTTATTTTATACATTTTAATATCAAATATTCTTTCCATCTTATACAGCACGTTAGTTTGGTCTCACTAAGTAAGTTTCAAATATCTTCGCAAAGCTGCACTTAAAGTATTTCCGCTAGGCAACCCCTAATATTGAATTGATAAACTAGTTAATATATAGCATCCACAGCCAACTTTCGAGTTTCTCTGACCGAATAGTGAGTTTGACGGTTACTCTTTTAACCCACTAAAGGCGCGGAAGTACGAGACGCGACTTTATTTTTTGTGATAACAATAACTTCTACGCCATGTCTCATCCCTCACCGTATAAGACTCTGGCAAAATTCTGTAAGATAATTCTTTTGATGTTTTAATTCTGATTAGAACAAAAATTGCCTCCTAGTACTAATTTTCTTATTCATCTAAACATCACAACATAAATTTTAACACACGTTTCATTTACGAAAGAACGTCAACATAAAAAATAACATACGTTTTCCCTTTTTAAACTTTTGCGATATTACATAATTTGTTCACTAACTAAGCGAAGAAAATCCTGGAGAAAACAAGGGTAAACTTTATGTTGTACGAAGTAAATACAGTGGTCTCATTACGAGCGTTGTCACGTTCTTCGAATTTAGTTTGCTTGTGTAGTTTCAATCTGAATTTGGGATTTTTACTCAACTATGTATTTTTATTGTATCTAGATTTCTATATTATCACAAGATTTTACACTTGAATTGTTAAACGATTTATAATTTATACATTCTGAAATTAGATGATGCAAACGAACTTTTTGAAGAGATGCGATAAAGCGTGAAATATTTACGTCACAGGCTACTCAGTAGCTGAGCCACGGGCATGATACCAAAAGTGTTTTCGAAGAAGACATCCCTGAAAATGGAAGTAGACAAACTATGGAGAAAAGATAGCACCAACAAGGACTTTCGAAATTTCACAGAACTTTGCGGATATGAATGCATCATGTACTATCTTAAACTTGCTTGCGTCTGTTTCAACATACTCTCAACTTGTGAAACCGCAAATAATTACATTAAAATTACAGTCTAAAATTGAAATAAAATTAGGATACTATTAATTGGCAAGCTTAATTAAAATTTTAACATCAGTAGCACACATTTAAAATAAAAAGAAGCTACATTTTCTTTTTTCATTCTCATATATAATGTTTAGTAGCTTACAGAAACAATAAAAAAACTGTTGTAAGCGTACAGCATGTGGTATAAGTAACTATCAACAATGCCTTAATTATAAAAGTATCGATATGTTTGTTTCTGATTGTATTAAACCAGTATTGTTCACAGCAAGAGAAATAATAAAACGCATAAATATATTTTTAAAAAGAGTATAGTATATCTTGATCTCCATCTGATCGTCTTTAAGATCAAACGAGTCCTACAGCAGTATTTGCAACTATTTCAACGCAGCTTTCTTGTATCGTGTTCGAAGTCCATGACTGTATTTCAGAACTATCGTCCTTTCAGTTTTCATCTGTGTGTTTACGTGTGTGGTAAAACATATCTATATTAGCATGTTTTTTTCGACAGAGAATAATGGTTTCCAGTAGAGCCCTCTCTGTATGGTCTAGTTGCAAATTCTGACAATGTGACACTGCTAACTTCGAAGTGCCGCCTGGTGGTCATCCTGAGTGAAAAACTTTTTCATGATATTTATTTTATTATTATTATTACCATGGATGAAACTAAACATTACACTTAATAAATACTTGTTATTTTTTATTTGTTTATTTATTATTAAAGATAAATTAATCATAAAAAGTACGTTTTCACAAACTTGTTATGACCTTAAGTATAAACTAGGTTCGTAGAATTACTAATTTGAAAAGCATTATATAATTAGCATCATCAAGTGATATTTTAAATATCTGTCATATGTACCATCCGTTTAATTCATGGTCGATTGATCGAAGAACCTTCCTGAATTGGTTATTTCTTTTGTAAAATCACATTCATCAAGATATGCTGTAATGTATGTCTCGCCTCACTAATTGACCATGATAATGATAGTTTTAAGTGTGTTATTAGCTTTTATTTGTTTTGTATTTGTAAGAAAATAAAAACCTTTTAAAATTAAAAGAACAAATAAAATCGAAAACGAAAGTTAGTTCTCAACTTGATCACACATTTGTAAAGTTCTAAAAGATCATTTCATATTTCCAAAAGAAAAATACGTGTTATTACTTCAATAATATGCTTTAAAACTAAAAGAATAAATAAAAAACAAATAAACTGAAGAGAGGTATCTAAACTTTTAAAGAGTTAATAATTTATGCGTTAGAAAAATAACGATACTTTGTTTCCCTCAAAAATTCTATAACTATATTCTTCTCTAAAACAAATGGTTGATTAAACATCTTATTTAACATTTTTAACAAGAAACACAAGGTAAAATTATGTGCGCATACATCAACATAAGTGTCGCAAAGTTCCCTTAAAATAAGTCCTTATAACGAAAAAGTCTCAAATACATCAATCACTCTTAGTATTGGTTTTTAGCATAGCTGTAAATTAATAAATTAGTTTTAAACTTACACCTATGAAAATTTCTAATTTAACGCCATACCTTACCAGGCCCACTGCGAAACGAATTTTAATATGAATGGTTAAGTTTTAAAGGAAAAAGCTTGAATCAAACATACCTGAATATTATGGCTAGGCGCTAGGCGATTTGTTTGAATAAATGTTGTTCACATTGTTTATTTCACAAAAATGTCCAGCATAGCCAGGTGATTAAGGCACTTGACTTGTAATATGAGAGTCGCAGATTCGATTCCACGTCACACCAAATATGCTCGCTCTTTCAGCCGTGGAGGCGTTATAACGTTACGGTTAATCCCACTATTCGTTGGTAAAAGAATAACCCAAAAGTTGGCGGTGGGTGGTGATGACTAGCTGCCTTCCCTTTAGTCTACACTGCTAAATTAGAAACAGCTAGAGCAGATAGTCAATCGTGTAGCTTTCTGCAAAATTCAAACAAACACTTCAGGAAAGATGAAAATTTATATTCAATAACAAGGCATCATGTTCTACTTTTCTGGAAGTACAAGAAAATATATTTCGGTTTATTTTTTCTTTAAGTTTAGCAATATAAAACTTTTGGTTCGATATTTCACTGAATATTTACTTTAAATTATATATAATTATTCAACAACTGTTACACAGTCATTTTGAGAATAACTTGAAATCTCAAAAACTCTTTAGGCTGGAGCTAATACTATCTATATAATATTCATTAAAAAAATTCCCTACCTCGATATGACAATCAAAGTGTTTACCTAAAGCGAAAATATATACTGTGTGTTTTTGTTATAGCAAAGCCACATGGGGCTGTCTGCTCAGCCCACCAAGGGGAATCGAATCCCTGATTTTAGTGTTGTAAATCCGGAGACATACCGCTGTACTAGCGGATGGCAATATACAGAACCCAATATACAGCTTTCAACAAAACTAACTCCGATCACACTTTATGACTGCTGATCGATCTTCAACAGTTGAGAGTCCTGGCATTTGAGGGTTGCGGGTTCCTTCACCCGTCCCACCAAAAATGCAAGCCCTTTCAGTTGGGGAGGACGTTATAATGTAATGGTCAATCCCACTATTCGTTGGTAAAAGAGTAGCCCAAGAGTTGGCGGTGGGTGGTGATGACTAGCTGCCTTTCATCTAATCTTACGCTGCTAAATTAGAGACGGCTAGCGCAGATAGCTCTCGTGTAGCTTCGCGTGAAATTCAAAACAAACCAAACCAACAGGTAAGAGAAGAAACAGTTTGTTTGTAGTGTGACGAACAAAACATGAGCAACAGTCTCGTGAAAAAAAAAAACTCCTGAAATGAAAAATGGTGCTACTGAAAAACAGTGTTTTATCTTTCTGTAACCATTATCAAAGAGAAGGAATTCATCATCAGCTTGCGTTAAGGATAATACTGAAAATTTAATTCTCTACTATTAATCTACCCGTATCAATCCTCGCATAATTATCGAATATTAAAAATCATAAACATTATCAAAGTAATTGCTTCAATGGTGTGAATTTATCTTTGACATTTGTTTTTATGTAATTTTAAGACTTCATTTCTCACAGCGCCCGGCATGGCCAAGTGTGTTAAGGCATTCGACTCGTAATCCGAAAGTGGCGGGTTCGAATCTCGGTCGCACCAAACATGCTCGCACTTTCAGCCGTGTGGTCGTTATGATGTGACAGTCAAAACCACAATTCTTTAGTAAAAGAGTAGCCCAAAAGTTGGTGGTTATGACTAGCTGCCTTCCCTCTAGCCTACACTGCTAAATTAGGAATGACTAGCGCTGATAGCCCTCGTGTAGCTTTGCGCGAAATTCAAAACAAACTTCATTTTTTACAAGCATTTCATTCAAATAAAACTTGAGCATCAACCCACATATTCAACTAATAATTTGTAACTAATGTTTTTTTCTCAAATTACACATGACCTTTCAGTTAAGCTGTAATTATAAGAATGAGATTCTATTGCAGCCTTGTGTAAATCAACTAAGAAATAATCCAAAAACTTGTGATTTATTAATTCAGTTAAATTAAAGTCGAAAGTTATATTTCAAAATAATTCGAAAAGTAATTTCAAAGTTGCATCAGGTATCTTTATTATTCATTGAAATGTCTTCGTAAAAAACATACTTGAGTGAAAGTACTTTTTCACATCCGTTCTTGTCAGTCCGTTTCAGATTTCCAATCACATACCAGTTTAAATACATATATATTTGTATGTGTTTCAGATCTGTATTTTGTATACTACAAAATGGCCTTTCGTTCCATACTAGAATTCATCAGCTGAACTATATATGCGCCACCCAAACGTACTCTGAAACGTTATTGGTAAAGCAGTTCAAGTACAAACGTAGTGGAGTAAAACTCCTAAAACTGCTAAACAATGAACAAAACACATGCATAAAAAGGCGTGTTTTCTTTTCTTTCCAAATAATACATCATTCACAAATATTTAACAACAAAGAATATATTAATGTGAACATATTTCTAATAAAATACCAAATGAATGATATTGGTTTCTAAGACGGTTGAGCAACAGCAAACGCCGTCTGCCGGTGAGAATGGTCGATACTCCAAAATGGAAAGATGGTTCTGAAGGCACGATTACAAGCATCAGTTAGTGATAACATGAGCAAAAACGTAGAAGAAAGGGGTAAGGTAAGATTAGTTGAGATCGTGTGTAACATGTAGAGCAGTTGACTATTACTATTTATCTTTAAGACGACTTTATTAATATATATGTTTAGTCCCTAAATTATTGATATTAGAGGTCTCTCAGAGTAATGCAGGTATATAACTGAATATTTTATGCAAACACAGGTATGACTGTTCATGCATCTTCTTTAAACAGGAGTACAACAATCACATTACTTCTTATAAATGAAAAATTCTAGTTAAAACTTGAAAACTACAATGATTGCTAATTTTAAAGATATTTGAGCACAGCTATACAAGAGACATCTGCACTATCCGATCATAATTATTAACTGAAAGACTAGTGGAATTTTAGTGTCATTCTTACATGCGCTTACAGCCTGAAAGTGCGATTGTTTTTTGTCTGTTTTTTTTAGCAGCAACAGAGTACAAACACTGAACTCATAGATCCATAGTCCGTCACGCTAACCACTGGTCCACGCTCGTGAAATACACCTAGAAACTAATGAAAATATTAACTTTACATTATCAAATATACTACAATAATCTAAAGCAAAATGTTCACAGAAAAAATATATTTCACTGTTCATACAATGCCTTTCTTAAAACAACCCGAAACGTCGTTCTTGAAATAAATAATTATTAAAATGATTGTACTTTAAATCTAATTATATAAAACTGTGAGAGAACTGTCCTGAATTTATTAGCAAAAAGCCGAGAGGAAGTGGTTAAATATGCTTACGCATGTAATAAGTGAAAATATATTTTCTTATACTAGCAATTATATCGTATTTGATTTCTGCAACAGAATATTCCATGTTAGATCCCCATTAGAAAGTGTAAAGTTTCATATTATTTCAACTTTCTTTTTGTATTTCTGAGGAATGATTTTAACAATCTTTAAACTTTCACGTGTCGCCCATTCCAATGTAAATTAAAGAAGTTCCATGGCTTGCGAAAGAAAGATCTAATGATCTTTGGTTGGTTGGTTTATCATCTTTTCTGTATCATCAAAGGGTAATGTATCATTCTGTATGACAGGATTCGTATCTTTATCTATAAAGTTTAATAATTTATTTACTGGTCATTCATGACTTTTGGGTTTCTAAAGTGTGTGTACCAATTCCACACGAATGAAAATCGATTGTTTTATATCGTTTAAACTTCCAACAGCTTTACCGATAGACACTCCTGCAAAAACACTAAATAATGAAAGTATTTATATTAGAAACCCACCGTTTTTGTTGATAACAGATACCTTAAATTCTTCAAAGCTAACTCTTTCAATAGTGATAGACCCAGCATGGCTAGGTGGTTAAGATACTCGACTCTTAATCTGAGGGGCGCGAGTTCGAATCCACGTCGCACCAAACATGTTCGCCCTTTCAGCCGTGGGAGCGTTATAATGTGACAGTCTATTCGTTGGTAAAAAAGTAGCCAAAGCGTTGGCAGTGGGTTGTAAAGACTGCTGCCTTCCCTCTAGTCTTACATTGCTGAATTAGGGGCGGCTAGCGAAGATAGCCCTCGTGTAGCTTCGCGCGAGATTCAAAACAAAGAAACAATTAATAGTGATTTGTAGTTTCGTTGATTCGTCATGGGAAAATTACCTTATAAAACATTCAAAATAGTTAAAATTACACATGATAAATTAATATATAGCTCCGGTTATTAATTCTTAATATGTTTATGTGTAACTTTAGTTAATGTGCGAAGCAAATATTGACGCTGTTTAAATCTAAATGTCATGATGAATAGACGAAAAGAGACTGCAAGCACAACGTACAAAATATTAAAAAACCGTTTATTTACACCTAGGTTTTAGATCAATACAAAACACTAAATAATTGCAGAGCCATTTAGACGTAACATACATGTGTTCAAAGAAGAATTATAATATTTTTATCATGAAATGGATAGAGAGCAGATTTTTAAAGTTCGCTGAGCCATCCAAACAATTGCAGATTGTGTTACGTAAGTTCAAACAGGCATTTCAACAACTCGGCTTCTTCTCCTCCTCGTGAAAACAATAGCAAAATTATTTCTCTGAAAACTAGCTATAGTACATGAGTTGAGACAACAACAGAAGTTTGTAATTTCCCAATAGATGTGGTGAATGTTACGAGTCGTTAATTCATATTGGCAACCAAGTATATCTGAAAAATACTCACTAGAAAACGGTTGTTTAAAAAAAAGCTTATTTATATGTTCTGTGATTAAACATTATAGTATTAGTTCTTTAATTATATATGGTCCATTTTTTTTAAAAAAGAAAAAACTTCTAAATCGATCCCGGCAGCAGTCACGATGACCAATGACAACTTATACGACGAAAAATTAGTTTGTACACCAATTTGATATGTACACTATACTTTATTTCCAAGAAATAGTCCTGTCGTCACATGTAATTGAAAAGCTTCTGCGTTGTATTTGATACGTGTGGTAAACATCTGCCTCGCTAAAACATTTACCTGAAATTTGTCTCTAACATTCTTGAACAAAATAATACATTACGAATTTATACTGAAATTACGAATTTCTCTGCCTTGATGATGGCCCAGCCTAGCCACGTGGTGAAGACACTCGATTCGCAATCTGAGGGTCACACCCAAATCGTTCTCGCCCTTTCAGCTGTGAGAGTGATATAAAATTACGGTCATCTTTTCTTAACCTGAAGATGATCTAGTAAGATCGTAACGTTGTTCTTTCCTTATCAATAAAAGTGTCAATACCCGTACCAGCCGTTCTGAGATACATTTTTAAGTAACTCATTTGTGATTTGTCTTCAAGACATAGCCTAACATTCTCGAGGGAAGTTAAAACAGTTTTGTAACTGACTTTCTTCGTGGATTAAATGCTATGGTTTCTAAGTTCACTCCTACCTTTCCAGCATACTACACAATATAATTCTGTTATGCCTCTGATGTTATGCAATGTCCTATTTTGTTTTAAGAAACGTATCGACATACTCCATAGAAAAATGATTGGATTTAAGAAAAAATTGTACATTTCTAAGTGGCTTTATATAATTTATAAAGTCCTGCAGCGTAAGATTGAGGAGATGACTGTTACAATGCACATATACTCCTTGCTCTGAGCACTGTTTCATTCGAGTCGCTACTTCTTCACGAACGCCATTCTCGTTAGACATGCCATCTCAACACTTGCTGGCAATCTCCTCCGACTTAAGACCAAATCCACTGATAATCATTTCCTCGAGTTCATATAACACTTCACTCGCAGTTGATGCTGTCAAGAAGAATCCAGTGAATGTTTTTTTTTTCGTTTTAGCCTGCGAATATACCTCAGATGGAATGCCTCTTGTTATATTTCTCTGTTATTCGGGATTTCGTCCATGATTATTCCATACATTTTGCTCAACAGTACATTGTAAATTATCCTCTCCACAACAAGACTGGATACAATTTCTCATGTCTACTAAGTGTTTGTCTCTCTTTGACTTCATAATTTCTCCTTAAGTCATGGGAAATCCTTGTACCTAAGAAGGTGCAATAACTCCAGGGAATTGCGTCTATTGATATCAAACATTTCCTCAATATTTGGTATTTTGCAATGTTTTGTTGCACAGTAAAGATAAAGCATTCGATGGTTAGACGTTAATACTCACAATTATAGAAAACCTGCTGTTTATGATACAACCAGTAAGTCTGGAATTTTGATTAAATATTTTTGAATGTATGGTTATTTTTTTCAGTTTTTTAATGTAAATAAGTTATCCTCTATGAAGTTTGCGAAGAGAAAGTGAACACAATGATATTTTCTCATATCAAAGCTACTCCAGGGTATGTTTTATACCACTGAAAATTGAAATCCTTGTAAGAAGTTTCTCTCACGAACTTCTTTGGTTTATACTCCTTTAGAATTGGTTGTTTTGGTACATTTGATGACTCGTGTCTTGCATTCACTCTTGTGCTTCACCTACTGTCATCATTATCAGAGCTCAAATTAACGTCAGGCATTACAATAAGCGTGTCATTTACAGCGTCATCCGCCCCATACGAAGTGTCACAAACAGTCTGATCTATGATAGAGAGTGATATAACAGCGGAGTCAATGTCAGTCTCAGAGACAACAAGCTGTGTTTCCTGGCTAATATTTTCCACAGTAAAGTATGAATCACTCACAATGTAATCTCCTCTAATACTATTTCTGGGTGGACCACTTCTTCAGATTGAACCATTTCTTCTAGTTAGACTATTTTGCGTGAAAAAATTCACAGAAATATTGTCGTTACTTCTTCTTGATCGTTCCTTGGCAGGTGCCAGATTGCAACGGTTTGGGCTCCCAGTGAAGAAAACATTGAGTGGCGATTTATTTCTATCGACCATTGGTACTGAATTTGACATTATCACTTTTCTGAATTATTCTCACATGATTGTAATTATATTCCGATTCACTTTCTTTCCCACATAACACACCGGCGATAGTGTCGTTTACATGACTTTATGGGATCGGATGATGACGACATTTTTGCGAAACCGTGACACCTAATAATATGAAATTAAAAACTGCGGCTGTTAATGTCCTGACATTGAATACGTGCAAAGCGAAATTCATTGGGAAACTCATGTCTCCCAATGCATATTAATCATCAACATGTGTATCGCCAAACGTCACTAGATCAATTTCGCAAGTATTTCATGAATCTCGCTAAATTTCGTCAACAATAAATTACATAACAGGCTTGAAACATAATTTCTGTGAAAATATAAAACTTAATAGTTTAGAAAGATGAACAGTCCTCCACGGGTACGGCGGTGAGTCTACGGATTTACAACGCTAAAATCTGGGGTTCAATTCCCCTCAGTGGGCTCAGCAGATAGCCCAGTGAGACTTTGTTATAAGAAAACATATACAGGGTGTCCCAGAAGTCGCGCACCATACGTACATATAATAATGTCAAAGGATTAGCCCTGCAACCCTCAACAAAGTAAAAGACAGTTTTATAAAGAGAATTGATGAATGTATCAAAGCAGAGGGTGAACAGTTTGAGCATCTGTTATGATTATTATCAATAAAATTGTTATTCATATGTATTAACATAAAAATTTATATGGTGCGCGACTTCTGGGACACCCTGTATACACTTGAAAGATGAATAAATTTTAAATTCCAGATAAAACATTTTCACTAGTTGCACTATTAAGTTTAATTTTAACATAACGTATAATTTTCAACAATTCTCAAGAAAAAATACAACTACGATTCCTTGGACTTACTAATTATTCTTCACTGTAATTTTTTACGTGTTTTGGTTTGGTTTGTTTTGAATTTCGCGTAAAACTACATGAGGGCTATCTGCGCTAGCCGTCCCTAAGTTAGCAGTGTAAGACTAGAGAGTAGGGCTAGTCATCACGACCCACCGCCAGCCCTTGAGCTACCATTTTTACCAACGAATAGTGGGATAAACCGTCAATTTACAAAGCCCCCAGTTCTATTTCCAATTTATTCATTTAAAGTGTCCGACATATCCAGGTAGTTAAGGCGCTCTACTCATAATCTGGAGGTCACGGATTCAAATGTAAAGAGTAAAAATTTATATTTTGAGAATTTAAACATTTGAATGTATTATATGAGTATAAATGCTTAATGCACCAAGTCAGGTTTTATTGTACTGTCATAACATTAAAATAAATTACAGCTTAGAAACTTAACTCATGTTAGAACACCTATAGTAATTACAAACGGCCATTTCAAACCATCATCTAAAAGAGTAAAATACACTCATTCGAAAATAGTGTCAGTAATGGTTGAGATGTTTTGTTTTGCTTATGGCAGAGTTATTAAGAGTATCTGCCACAGTCCCAGATCTTCAACTGCTGACCAGCAGGAAGACAACCAACCAGTAGCATTTACAGATTGATCATGGTAATCAATACTCCCATGGCTGAAACGGAAAGCATATTGTGAATTGAATGTCATAACCAAAACGATATGCCAAACCACAAAAGATATACAGGGTGGCCCATAAGTCCCTACCCATCTATATATCTTATGTATCCAGTGTATCTGTGTGGTGTCACCAGTATTCTTGCACTCATGTACTTGTCACAATATGCTCTTCAAGTGTAAATGGGCTTATATTGGCCATATTTTTCTGAAAAAAATTATAATACCTGCATAATTGAATATAACATAATAACATATGGATGGGTAGGGACTTAAGGGCCACCCTGTACAAGGGTTACTGGTGAAAGACTTTACAAAGATACAATTTTGGTAAGACGTACTATAAAGAACAAAATACAACTTGCAACATAATAAACAAAACAGGTACTTACATATCAATGGAGGGCTATTAATTTTTTAATTATTTTTTTAATCATATTTATTAGTGGAGAAATAAGAAACATCAAGGCACTGTACATCATCAAATAGTCATATTTAGCTGAATTTATGTGGAGACAGTTGCTACATGATCAAGACCCATTTAATTCCAATCTTAATACTATCAAAAATTTCTGGCCTCCAGAAACAACTATTTCTTCTGTGTAGCATTTGCAAGTATAATGCTTTCTTAAGTTTTTTCTGTTGTTATGAAAAGGAAAAAAAACATAAATCTAAATAAACTGTATACATTTAATATTGTATAAATATGTTTTAAATTTCTCATACATTCAAGTGATTTTAACAGTGCTGATAATATGTAAGTACTCCAAAAAATGTTGTCTGCTCTTATCAAAAATTGTTCAGTTTCTAGTTATTTTAACATAACAGCATGTGATATTTTTGAATAAAACAAATATGAAAATCACTGGAGATGCTTTAGTAATTATTATAAATTTTATTCTCAGTACTTAACCATCTATACAAGCAGGATGAGTACAAAGAACAAATTAAGTGTTTTGTTAGTTAAATGTAAAACACTGAAGATATGGTCTTCACCAAAAATATTCTATATCTATTTTTTAACAAACCTTGTAAACACTGCAAATAAGAAGTAATCAATAACATGTTATGTATCTACAATAAAAAGTTTTTAGATACATACAAGATTTGGGCATGTGCTACCAAGTAAGCAAAAGTTTTAAACTACTGAATTCAACTTATTAAAATATAAAAAAATGATAGTATTCCTAATGTATCAGGGAAACAACTTGATACTCAAACAATTTCTTTTAAAAATATTTCTATATGATGTCTTTAACACTGGTGTAATCATATATTACAGATTCCACAAAGTGTAAGTCACGTAATCATATTTTCAGATTCATAAAATCTAAAAATCTACATTAAATGATAATTTGTTGTTGTTGTACAAAAAGGGAGACAGGAAAAAGTTAATATTATTACTGATTTTTAATAGATAATTTAAAATCAATGATTTGTGGGATAAGTGGATTACACCTTTCACGATCTTGGACCACTTGAAGGTATTACAAGCTTTAAATAATATTGGTAAACCAACATTTCTCACACATAACACACATGTAAAAAACATAAAAATGTCACAACTCTTAAGACATGTAACACATAAGTCAGAAAACATTAAATTTAATAACAAGTAAACAGAAAATACATAATTAACTTATATCTTAGTACAAATAAAACTTGAGATTTTCTAATAAAATATCATAAATAAATGTTAAAAATATAAGGTAAATGCATACCAATGTAAAAATGCTAGAACAAAGATTCTTGTATTACTCCACATTTACCAAGGTTAAAAGACTGGCAAAAATATGTGAAAAAAAACGTTCACCTCAATCACTGACATATAATAATTCATTTAATACTTGAGAAACATGTAAGTATACCACAGTTAAGCAAATAAGAGTTTCTGATAAGAATTTTTTTTTTCTTAATTCTAAACTATTTCTCCTACTGAAAAATAATCTTCAGAAACTGTGTGAACAGTACAAACTCATGTATGCACAGGTATAATGTTAAATTTAATTGTGTTAATTAACTTCATGGTATATAAAATTAAAGCTATACTTATATTACTATAATTCTAAACAATTATCTTTTATTACCACACATTTCTTTCTTCTGCTTACATAAGTAACTGATTTTTAAATAGAGCTTATACCACTTAAATGTTTTTTTACCTTTTACATACTATATAATTAATTATATTTTCATTGAATTTAGTTTCTGGTTGACATAAAGTATTTTTTGCTTTCTTTAAGATATTAATAAAGGATATTAATATAGTCACAAACTATACACAATATCTTTTACACTGTCTTTCTGTAAGGTACTTTGTAACTAACAATGCAAAATTTTACAAAATTCAAACAATATGCTTAGGAAAATTTCAAGATTTTTAAAATAATTTTAATTTCTTTACTACTCTTTACTCTAGACAATACTAATCACACACAAAAAAGCAAGTACTTATTGGCACTTCAAATGTGTTTGATGTATCTCTGAAGATTTTCCTAATTTAATTTCTTTCTCTATATTTAAAAAATAGTATCAGAGTCAGTCTGTATGCTTTCAATGGAAACATTTATAAAACTTATGTAAGCATAGCATATTTAATACTTAATCATAACATAATTTAGTGAGGAGAAAATAGAGAGGAACAAATAACAATGAGCTTAAAAACAGCACTGTGTTAGTTTAACAGAATCCTATATACACATACAATATTAAATAACACCACAGTAATTTGTTTTTTACACATTGATGTTAGTATAACCACCAGAACTATGGATAAAAAAAAAAAGACATGTTTACACATACATTTAAGAGTATGAAATTTTGGAATAGTTATTTATGGGATAATAGATTTATTTCTTTACAACTTTTCATCTGTAACAGAGAGATGTGATCGTGTCCAACATTGAAGGTGCATTTAATGTGTACCTTAAATGTTGTACACAATCATATCTCACTGTTAAAGATACAAGGTTGTATGGAAAAAAAATCTATTATCCCATAAATAGCTGTCTTGAAACTTAGTATTTATCAAAACTTAAATGAGTCTCTTAAAAAGCACACATCTAACAAGTTGTACTGAAAGATTAAAAACTAGCAACATAACTACTTTAACTGAAAACATTTTAAGTAAGCAGTAAAACAAATATTAGCAACTTAATAAATTTACAAAATTCTAAGGAATGAACAGTACATTTCCACATTCAGAAAAGTAAGCTGAAATACAAAGTTCACTACTGCCACAGCCATAAGATTTAAAAAGAAAGCATCAGAAATGTTCAGGAGAACCAGTATCCATGTATGATCACTTGGAGAAGTCTCCCTTTATTTAAACTACTATAGTATTTCATGCTGATGGCCATTATTAATGAGTAAACCTGAGATAAACTACTATTCATTCTCTCTTGTTAAATGCAGACTGTAAAGTGTTGAGGTTACTGTCTTGTCATGCCACAACACAGCTAGAGCTATGAAAGAATGTATATAAACAACAGATATTTCATGTATTAAAAAATAATAGAAGATAAATGACAGAATACATGACCTATCAATGTTTTGTAAAACTTAAGTGTTAACCTCAGACAAAATATCTTTAGCTTCAAAGAACTTTCTTTTCTTTCAAATCTATGATATTTGCACATTTACAATATAGTTACTTACTCTTAGTGTACAAAAACAGCACACAAGCATTCCATTCTTAACAATTTTCATGTATCTGGTAACATAGAAGCTTTAATATGGTATATGTAATTTTGTTTTGAAGCTTATTTCAGGAGAGTACTTACTCCATTTATATATCCAAATACACATAATGTAGATAATGCTGTAATCACAGCATTATTTTGATGTTACTAATTAGAATTTTTAACACAACATTTTGGATTAGGAAAACTGCATGCATTATTTATTTGCAAGAGAAGATAAAATGTAAAATATGTAAAAATATAAGAACAACTCTCGAGTGTTAGATTTATTATCAAATATGTAATTCTCATCTTACTGCACAAATCAAAATCACATGCATTCAAAAATTTGTCTCATTCTGAAGGTTTAACATTAATTTATTTCAAAAACACATATTTTAAGAGACATTCTAGAATAATTTGTTTAGAGAAATAAACCTCATATTCATAAATTATTCTTTTATAGGGTCAACAAAACAGCCACATCCCATTTTAATAAAAACTATAAAATAATGGCACTTAAATATTGTAAAGATGATTTCAGTAAAACAACCATACATTATAAACTCTAAAAGAAATTCTTTTCCTATCAATGTCAAAAGAACTACAAAGTTGCATTTGTTAAGAACAGTCTAATGACTTAATTCTTTCTTTAAAACTGTACTTCTGTTTAAAACCTCTACACAAAATCATACAAATCTGACAGAAAACATAGCACATTAGATGTGTTGCTCTCTTCTTTCATGAACACTTGTTTAGATAAAACTTGAATATTTCACTAATTATTACATATGAACTTCTGGAACAGTCAAGTTCATCTTTAATACAACACTGGTGGTTACTAACAACCATTTTCTGCATCTTACACACAAACAGCTCAAAATAATATTTAAAAATTAAAAGTCTTACATATTATTATGTCACATAAAATATATTTTAACAAAAAATTCAAGTGGTAAATATGTTATCTGGTCATTTTATAAGGCACTTTATTTAAGGGCACTTGAAGTAACCATCTTTTCAATAGCAGACTGTTATATTTTCTCATGCGGAACAAGAATAGAACAACAGAAATATTCCTTAAATCAGATGACTGTTTTCCTTGGAGAACTTTCATACTGTTTCTTCAGTCGTTTTTTCAGTTCACCAGGAAACTTCTCATAACATCTTTTGCACACTGGTTTCAAGTCAAATTCAAAAAACTTTGTCCTAAAAATAAAAAAAAAATTAATTAAAATGAATCTAGATTTAATTATATATTTATTGAAAGAAAAAATTTTACAGTTAAAATACTCAAGATGTTAATTTATGAAACATTTGTGTAATTTTTATCAGTGGCATAAAGAATTGTTAATGAGTTATAGTAACAACATACACCTCCAATCACTTTGTCTCTGGCTATTCCCAGTTACCATTAAAAACTCTAATCATCTTGCTGAACTCAGTTAAAATTGATCTCTCCTGAGAATGTTATACTATAGAAATTTATAATTTTTCCCTATTTCATGATTATAAAAGTGTGCAACGCATGAAAAATTAATACTTTAAAGAAGTGCATATCTGTATTGTTGAACCATGTCAGTGGAGCTGTACAATGGGCTATCTGTGCTCTGCACACAACGGATATCAAAACTCTGTTTCAAACACTGCAAGTCCACAAACATATAGCTTTTAAAAGAATGGATAGATAGCATTCTGTTGAATGCTTATATTGAATATAAGAAACTCGCTATTATGAATGTTACAGTGTATCAAGTATTTAAAATTTTCATATATCCACTGTAACAATGTAAAAAAAAACATACGGCTGAATCTATTCCCAAAATTTCTATTTTAATTCTTTAATTGCAGTAATTTTCACTTACTTTTAACGACCATAAATGTTTTCAATATTCATGTATTTTATGAAACATACCACAGCAAGAAGTGTCTAAGATATTCTAACCAAGATTTTACATGTGCACTGTAAGTTCCAACAAGACTACTTCTTGACTTGACACTAGTTGTGCACAAAAAGTAATAAATACTTAAACTGCTTGTTCATACAATAATTAATAGAAGTACATAGCAATTTACTGCTGTTAAACAAAGAACTTTCTTTAATTGGTAGACAGTACTGTTGTTATGACTCAGATATAAAATATTACTTCAATGTCACCTTTTATGAGTTTTTTTCCAAAGCACACAGCCAAATGGAAGGCCACATATCAAAAGATTTAGAAGCAGTATGTGGAATGTATCAAATGGAAATACATTATCACAATGAATATAGCATGTGCATACGTAACTTTCTTCAAATGCCAAGGCTGTTTATTATCTTAAAGTATGTTGACGTTTGTAATAAAATTGTTTTGAATTATGTTTGTTACTAAAGCTTAATATTTCTGATCTAATAACAATTAAAATAACGATCTAATTATGAAAAAAACCTACTTCTGGCTCATTTTTGTGTCGCAAATTGCACAAGCAAAATGATTCACACACCAGGCTTTGTTTAGAGCTGAGAAAACTGCAAAAAAAACAAACAAAGAATCAAGAAAACATTTTTTGCTGCTTTCATAAATTGGAAAATCAAGAATCAGTAAAATACTTTTCCTGCTTTAGTAAGCTAATTAAACCAAGTATTGTTAAAAAATTTTGCAATTTTAGTAAACTGATAACTCAAGTATCAATAAAACGTTTGCTGCTTTAATAAAGTGAAAACCAAGAATCAATAAAATATTTATTTTCTTTATCATGAATAATGACACGATTTATTAAAAGATTTCAGTTACTTTAATAAATTGACATTTGAATATCTGACATGGTGTACCATCCTTTCTATAAGAGTACCAAACAAGAATATTACTATTTACTTTTCATGTCTCCCTACGCAAAATAATAATGTGTAACTTTTTTTCTTCTAAGATATTTTACGCTGAGAATATTGGATGTCTAGTATACCAGGTCAATAACTCCAACTGGATAACAGTTTTATTATATTAATATTTTAACAATCCAGATATACAAGGAAATAAATATGTTAATTACATAAACAAACTCTGAAGTATATTTATATCAATATTTTTATTTTTGGGTGGTATTAAGTATAAATAACATACTTTCAAAAAAAAAATTTATTCTATACATATATTGTCATTAGTTAATTTTCTAAACCCTTTTGTTAATACAATGCAAATGTTTTGATGTTTAAACATGTATAGTTTGTGATTAACTCAGTTGTTCTGTTGTTGTTGTTTTTTGTTGTGTCAATGGCTTAGTTATACTGAACCTTCTGATGATGTGTAGTACCCACTTGTTCTTTTCAACCTAAAACAGTTGCTGAAAGCAAGATATTCTTTCTTATCCAGTACATGAAGAGATTAAGCTTCACCAGATATACAAAAGGAAAATAACCTAACCATTTTATATACTTACCAAATATATAAATTTCATATCTTGTTACTTCATCAATGATTGTATTTTGGTATCAGTTTGTAGTTATGAAGAGTTTTACCAATTTGTAGTTTAGCACAAAATTGTACAATAGTCAATCTATGTTCTGCTAAATTGGTATTTAAACCTAGTTTCTCGCATTGTAAGTCCACAGACATACTACTGTGCCACTGAGGGACAGATTTATAAATGGACAGACAACACTCAGAAATATAAAATATGAGAAATTCACTATTATGAGTGTTACAACACACCCAATCTTTAAAAAATTCATATGTCCACTCCATCAATATAAAAACTACAGTTGAATCTATTCTCAATACCTTAATTTTTAATTTATGGTATTTTTCACTTACTTTTAATTGTCATAAATTTTGCAAGCTATGTCTAAGATGACCTCTGGTAAAAGACCAGATGCAAGGAATATGATAAAAAATAGCATTTGACTGATTTTTAAATGTAGAAGACGAGACCATTGTCCGTGTATGGAATAGGCACAGTGGTGATGGTGCTGGAACAGACAGATTTAGCACCCATGTCTGCAAGCTCGTTCCCATGAATACCAACATGGCCTGGTATCCAGAAAAAGTGGATTGAAGTAGCTGTTAATGAGAAATGGGCCAGTCGGTTTTGAATATCACCAAGAATAGGATGTGAACCAATGTGTAGCGATTCCAAGGCAAGTATAGAACTAAGTGAATCAGTATATTTATACTGTGTGCAGTTGGAGTACTGCTCAGCTGCAATATGATCCAGGGCAAGAGATATGGCATACAGTTCAGCAGTGAACACAGAAGCTGTAGAGGGGATTCTGCGCGCAACTACTGAACACAGCAAACCATAGAAGAGCCCATTGAATTACCTGATTTGGAACCATCTGTATAAATGGGAACTGAATGATTGTTTGAAAGATATTCATTGAATAAAAGACGGTACTTCCAATCTGGAGTATCTGCCTTTTTTAGGTGACTGAAAGAAAGGTCACATTTGGGGGCTGTAATAAGCCATGGTGGGATGGTGCAACCTGTGGAATCTGCAGTGTTATCCAAGGACAGACCCAATTCATCCAACTGCGCCCAGATGCAAAGGTCAAACGGAGCAATGACAGATCGTCTATTCTGAAAAAATTCTGCCCACCGAGGAAGGAAAACACATTCCTAAGTGAGATGTTTTGGAAAGGAATGAAGTTTTGAAGTATATTGTATAGATAGTTGCAAACGGCAAAGTTATAGAGAAGGTTTATGAGATTTAATGGATATGCTTTGAATTGGAGAGGTACGGAAAGCCCCAGTGCAGAGTCGAAGTCCTTGGTGATGAATGGGGTCCAGCATCTTTAAGGCCGAGGGTCTGGCAGAGCCATACACCATTGATCCATAGTCGAGTTTCAATCGAATAAATGCATGATATACCTTTAACACTGAACATCAATCTGCCCCCCAACTGGTAGAAGAGAGGACACGGAGGATGTTCAGTGCTCTTGTGCATTTGACCCAAAGCTGCTTTAAGTGTGGTATAAAGGTCAGTTTATGATCAAAGATAAGCCCCAAGAACTTGGTCTCCAGGACCACTGGCAGCAAAACTTCACCGATATGAAGTTCAGGATCAGGGTGAATACCCCCTCGAAGGCAAAAGTGTATGCATACAGTTTTGGAGAGAGAGAAATTAAAGCTGTTCGCCACAGTCCACTTCCATACACGATTGAGGGCAGTTTGTAGTTGCTGCTCAATATATCTCATGTTTGACGACTGACATGAGATGTGAAAGTCGTCGACATACAGCCCTTTCACAACAGTGAGAGGGAGTTGTTCAGTGATGGCATTTATCTTTACACTGAAGAGTGTGACACTCAATACACAGCCTTTAGGGACTCTACAAAAGAACAGGAAAGTGTCAAACCCACATGAACTTGGAATCTCCAGTCCAGTTAATAAACACGGGTAAATGGCCACGTAACCCATATGTATGAAGGTCTCGCAAAACGCCATACCTCCATGTTGTGTCGTAAGCCTTCTCTATGTCAAAGAATATTGATACAAGATGTTGGCAGTTGAGAAAGGCTTCTCTGATAGATGTTTCAAGACGAATTAGGTGGTCTGTGGTGGAGTGCTGCCGACGGAACCCACACTGAGTGGGCGAGAAGAGGTTGTTTGATTCAAGGAACCAAACAAGACGAGCATTAACCATCCTTTCTAAGGTCTTACAGAGAAAGCTCATCAAAGCAATTGGAAGGTAGTTTGAAGGAATCTTTGGATCTTTCCCTGGCTTAGAGAAAGGTAAAATATTAACCTTGCACCAGACATCAGGATAAACATTCTCCTGCCAGATCCGGTTGAAGTCAATCAGAAGGACATAAAGAGAAGCCAAAGATAGATGGTGCAGCATGTCATAATTAATATCATCAGGTCCAACAGACGTACTGGCAAACCGATGAAGGGCCATTTTTAGTTCCACCAGGGTAAAGGGACAATTATGGTCAAAGAAACAGTCAGTTCGAAAGGAAAGAGGTGATCGCTCTGCCAGAGTCTTGATGGCCAGGAAGGTGGAGGAACAAGCAAAAGTGCTAGATGCCCAGCAAAAAATTTCACCTAGAGTGTCAGTGATGTTCTGGACATCAGTCACCTCCAGAGAGTAAGATCGAGAGGGGGACAGAATTGTAGTGCCCATTAACCTTTCGAATCCTGTTCCATATGATCTTGGAACTAATGGTAGTAGATATGCTGGTTGTGAACTTAATTCAAGATTCCTTCTGGCTTTGACGTCTTACCCACCTAGCATGTGCATGGGCCCGTTGGAAAGCAACCCGGTTTGAAAGTGTGAGATATCTACGAAAAGTATCCCAGGCCCGTTTTTGAGCCTTCCGTGCTAAGTGGCAAACAGGATTCCACCACGGAAGAGGATATCGTGGAAAACGTGTCGAGGTTTTAGGAATACACTGAGCAGCTGCATGTATAATACAGTCAGTTACCGCTACTACACAGTCGTCTATTGATGGCTGATTTACGATGGCAGGATCAAGTTCTGCTTGAGCAATGAAGATGGACCAGTCTGCCTGATCCAGCTTCCACCGGGGCATGCGGGTAGCGTGGCATTGACCACGGCCAGTCTCTCTCAAAAGGATCGGAAAATGATCACTGCCTAGTGGATTACTGTCAACCCTCCATGAAAAATGGGAGAACAATGAAGGGGAGCAAACCGAGAGATTAATAGCAGTAAAGGACTGACTAGGTGCATGAAAGTAAGTGGAAGAACCAGTATTGAAAAGAGAAAGATTGTGATCAGAGAGCATACATTCTACATATAAACCCCTCCTATGAATAAAAGCACTTCCCCAGAGGGGATGATGTCCATTTAAGTCCCCCAGGATAAAAAATGAAGACGGCAACTGTTCAACGAGAGCATCAAGGTCTGATTGATCATATGTCTCTCCATGTGACAGATAGAGAGAACAAACAGTGATGGTATGACCCAAGGAAACACGGATGGCTACGGCCTCCAAGGGTGTGTTGAGTGACAAAGACAGGGTGGGCACATGCTGATCAACCAGCAGTGCCACCCCTCCATGTACTCGACCATCACACAACCTGTCATTTCTGTACAGAGAAAACTGCCAAATGGAGACTGTATCAGCAGATTTGAGAAATGTTTCTTGTAATGAAAGACAAACATGATGGTAAGAAGCAATCAGCACTTTGATATCATCCAGATTAGAACGTAAATCTCAACAGTTCCATTGTATTATGGTGGCAATTTTTAAGAACGGGTAGGTGAAGTGGCTGGAGAACCCTTCAGTTTACAATGACATCTTTTTTCTTTACTGTCTTTAGTCGGAAGAGGTCTATAAACCTCCATGAATCCTGCCCTGAGTCAAGTAATCAGGTTTTTGTTAATGGAAGGGGAATCCAGTGACTGAGGACCCGAAAGAATGATTGTTTTGTCTTTTGGGGTGGGAGAAAAAAATGTATCAGAAGAAATGCCTGTATTTAAAACTGAAGGACATGGATCTTGAGGTTTGTTGGAAGGTATGGGAGGAACAGAGATGGGTATGGAAGTCGATTCATCAACCTTTTTAACCACGGAGGTCAAAAGGCTTTTCATTTGATTTGAAAACGACTCTCTTGGAAGCACAAAGAGATCTGCCTGCACTCCCACTGTAGTTGTGGAATGAAGTGCAGCAGCGTGTGTCCATGATGGAGTGGTGGGCAGCAATTCCCAAGCCTCAGGATAATTAATGTTATGTGTCGTTTTCACACGCTGCACCTCTCTCGGGCAAGAATGAAAGTAAGAGGGGTGAGAACCATTGCAGTTGCAGCAATGTGGGTTCATGTCACAGTCATAGGCATCATGGTCCTTGCCTCCACAACAAGCACATGTCAGGGAACCATGACAAGATGTCTTTGAGTGGCCGAATCTCTGACATTGGAAACATCGAAGAGGGTATGGAATGTATGGCCAAACCCTACAAATGAGATAACCTACCTTCATGGTGGCAGGTGTACGTGGTGAAGTAAATGTTAAAATGAGGGTATTTGTTGGCAGTGTAACTCCATCTTTGCAAGTGGAGATGCGCCTCACTGCAGAAACTCCTTGAGTGGAGAGACCAGCGAGAATCTCTGATTCGGGAATGTTCTTCAGATTCCTTTCAACAATAGCTGCTGGTGAAGAATTCAAAGTCGCATAAGGTGTAACCTCAATAGGTATATCCCCAATTGCCTTTGAATTCAAGAGGAGTTCACTGTGTTGGGATGTGTATGTTTCAACCAATATGTTTCCAGATCGAGCTTCTTTACTGACTCTGGAGACCCAGCAAGTTCCTCTAGTTCCTTCTGAATAAAAAAGGGGACATTTGCCCTAAAGGTTTTTCTGAAATAGAATGTAATATAAGAAAATGAGGTATGTGTGTTACTGATGTTGAAGCTTGCTGTTCAGAGTCTTCAAGACGTGGTCATTTACCTATTGACTGTTTTTGCACTACTTTATTTAAATTTTTTGAAGGAGGATCAATAGGAAAAAGGGAAAAATTTCGGTACCCACTGACCCCACCCACCATGGAGCCCTACAAGGGGACGCAATACAAAGTCATGCAAGGACAATGCAACAACGCCAGGGTTTTGTGATCACTATACCAAAACACCAGCATCAGGCACAATGTCCACAACACTCATTGAAAACTTTCAACACTGGTACTTGGTTGACTCTAGCCCAAGTGGACCAGCCGACTGACCCTAGGGGGGGGCACCCAAAGACCGCCCGTCTACAGAAATTCGAGGCCAAAGTGGTGTGTTAGGGTTGGACCATCCAACCCCCAGGATCCTCTCCTCCCCCTTCACGGGTCACCACACACAGCAAACACGTGGGTGGATGTTCAGATCCCAGAGAAGGTAACCAGACAGAACAGAACCTTCCCTGGGAGGTCCCCTCACCACGTACAGGAATCCACACCGAGGGGCTCATACTCAAAGAATAACTTGTTATACTTAAATGTTTTGACTAAAAATATGTTAGTTTTCTATTGTTATTAGTTGCATTCAAACTGTTAATAAATCAAGTGCAAGATGATTTTCATTTTAAATGTAAAAATACTTTTCAAACACCCCCAGTTTGCCCATAAAGAACAAAGGTCCACTAGAATATCTTTAAAAATTTTCCTTTTGTTAAATTCATAATTTCACATCTTTTCCTTTTCACATATAGTTAATTTTTGATGTTTTGCTTTCCTTTCCCAATCATTACCACTTATTATTCAACAAAAGTCATTTTTATATAGCTTATACAGTTCAAACAAATCTGTTAAAAGTGAGCATGACAGATGTCAGAGTTTGAAAAAATATATTACTTGTTTCAATTTTATTCATTCTGAGAACTTTATAAGGAATTTGTCAAAAGGTTATGTAAGTTTTGTATCCTTTAAATGTATCTCTACTCAACTATTACTAAAGATACAAAAGGTCAAATCTCAGAATTTTCATAGTTCATCAGTCATATAACAATACATCTAGAGTTTTAAGTAGTTTTTTACAGGTTTGGAATAAAGGACTGAAAACATGGATAAAATAAAACTTCAAATCATAACATTCATTGATAGTAAAGGTATTTAATCAAATTTTGAATGTAACACAGTGATTTGTTCAGAAAAGTGTTTTATAGCTTCAGTTGCAAAAGGGTTAACAAGAAATTTGGCTTCTGGTGAGAAAGTAGAGCCTATTTATTTTGGTTGATATTTGCACAAGTCATATCGAAAGTAAAAGAGTAGAAATTTAGAATCATAATTTGCAGGTTACTGACACAGCAAGAATACCTCAAAAAGAAAATGTTTACACTATTTTAGTTTCAAGTATACCTGATTCTTTTTACTTGTTGCATGTGTAAGTTTTACCAATGTCACACCAATATAAGTTTCAATGTTAAGCATCCCTTATGTGACACATTTTTTGCACCTACTGACTGAATGACAGATTATATGTGGTGCAAGTGGTTAAAACAGGTAACCCTTCCAAGCAGCCTTTGTCCCCCTTTTGTAGAAATTACTTGTAAGCCTCAAGAACTGCAACTACTCACTCAGCAAAATAATTTATTTTCACCTGTTTAGAGCTCATGTTTAAAGAAATTCCTGTTGTGTAGAACCATATCATTTTTATGTTGCACTGTTGTTCTTTTGGTGCACAGTTATGAGAGTTATTTTTGCTTTGTCTACTGTGGAAATTTGAAATCCATATTATAGCTTTGTAAGTCCATAAACTTACCATTGTCTGATCTTTATCACACTTTGATACTAGTTAACAAAAGTAAACATAATAAATAAATTTCTGTCCCTTTTGTTGAAAAAGTACTAATGCTGCAATATTTTTAGGGAATTGACTATAACTTCAGGAAACAGTAGGTTCACTTCTGATAAAACACAAAATATTCATTTGAGGTAAAAATTCTCACCATCTCCAGCAATAACATTATTGCAGACAAAGCACAAATTACCAAACAACTGGTGGTAATGGGTTTCACAATAAGCAAGTCCTTTCTTTTCATAATGACGATGACCCAGGAAAGGTTTTTCACACTTGGCACATACAAAGTGCTAGTGAGAAGAGAATAAAATATCAATTGTAGTCATTAATAAAAGTTAATAGGATTTTTATTTATTAAAAAGAAATTATTCCTAAACTTCAGCTTCCCAAATATGTCAGGAAATAAACACAAAATACACAAAAGTTTCTTAAACCATGATTGCTTATAAACTATTGTATATTCAAAGTCTAACAAATTAATTCCTTTAAATAATAAAGACAATCTTAAATAATAAATAATAAGTTGTTCAAGTCTATTCTCAAAAGATGAAATTTGAAATCCAGTATTGGATAAATTCTCGAATTTATGGCTTTCTATTCAAGTTCTTTAACCACTGGTGGAAGCTGTAAATAACACCACCACTTTACCAGTGTGATGAGTGGAATCTACTCCATATTATTCAACAAGCAAAATCTCATTATTTTAGTTTAATCAATAGCTGTTAAATGGTAATAATTACAGCGAATTATATTATAATTAAATGTTTTCAACTGGTGAAAAACCAATGAAACTTAAAAGTAGGAGGGAAATTAATCCAAAATGTTCATTATGTTAAAAAAAAGTTAAAATGTGAGCACAGAAATATTATGTGATCAAAAATAAAACTACAAATCTTTGAATACATGGATTAATCACATATTCCTTTTAAACACAGTAAAAGAAATCCACATTCATATAACAAAAGCATTGGTATTAGATTTATTTAAAGGACTTCAATTTTACTTAATGTTTTTGTTGGTTTTACTTTGCTCAATGCTGTTTTTCTTGATAACTTTTTGTAGTGCAAGTTTACATGCATCAATTTGTTACACATCTGTAAAACTAACAACTGCCATAGATTACAAGATACTGATAACTTACTTTTATCAATTTCAGAAGCTTAACTAATTTTGTTGTGACAATGAAAAATCAAGAAGTCTTAATAAATTGCCTTACTTCCACATGCCAATGTTTACCCAAGGCAGTCACCACTCTCTCCTCAATGGGGCGACGACATGCTCCACAAATCGGGATTCCCATCTTATCGTGGCAGCGAAGACAGTAAAGTTCATCTTTTACTTCACGAGCTTCTGCTGTCAGTTCAATGCTGAAAATTTTGCATCATCCAATATCTTTCTATGAAACATCTCTAGTTTCAATTATCACAATTAACACAAGTGCTAAGTCTTTCTAAGAATTAAAAATAGCAATTTTTTACAAAATAAGATAAAAATAATTTTCCTTCTAGAATTACATATGTGAAGTAATTGTATCACAAAGTAATACAGACACAGTGTACATACTACTGATTAAGAGAATTAGAAAATATCCAAGGTTATTTAAGCTTTCAATAAATCAATTGCATATAAATAGGGAAAAATGCATTTCTAAAACATAAAATATGCATATAAAAGTAAACAAGCTGAGCAAAAAGTCAGTAAGAAAATTACATGTTGTAAAATAGACCTAATCTTCAATGGCTGAACATTAAGTGTACACAATAAATATATCTTACCCACATGCTGTACAATTAAAGTGGTATGGATGGTAAGGTTCTCCACGAAACTTCAAAGGAGTATCATCAATGATGGCACTGAAAAATATTATTTTGCCTTCCTTAGAAATAGCAGGTAACATTTTTTTTTTTAAATTGTAAGATTATTTGTAATACTAAACTATTAGCACTCTCCTTTTGATTAAACAAAAACAATATCAGTTTCAGTTATAAACAATTACATGGGTTTTCTTGTAGCCATGATGTAACACATTCATAGAGGTATAGAAGTTAAACTTATCATTTAAATTAAACTTTTCTTCAGGAAATTAAAAATTATGAATAGCATCACAATGATTTTAGTTTCTATAAGTATCCATTAAAATATGCTATACTTACTGGCACTTATAGCAAATATATTTTCCAATAGCAGCAGCTTTAACTTTAGCATTACAGTCATGACACAGAGCTCTAAATGAAAAAAACTCAAATTAGAAATTAATTTCAGAAGTGTTGTATTAATTCTGGTTATATTTTGGGAAATAGACAAATTAGGGCAAAGTAAAAAAAAATTCTGAAACAATGTTCCCTATAAGAGTTATTCTTAGTACATAATTATATTTTCCAAACAACATTCACTCACCAAAAAATGTTTTACACTAACAAAATGAAACAAAACATTGAAAATATTTTGTTTAATTTATAAATTTATAAAACCCTAACAGATTGGATTAGTTACATTTATCTTCTGCAATATCATCAATTATTATATTTGTTATAGGTGTCTTTATTTTCTTACCTCTTCGCATTGATAATAAATCCTTGGTCAGCTAATGGTACCTGACACATCTCACATCGAAAGCAGTTGGGATGCCAGTTATTGTTCATAGCTTTGATTACTCGACCAATGATAAACTCTTTACATTTCCCACAGGATGGAGCAAACAGAATATGAAAGTCGTGTTCACAATACTTTCTACCTTCAAACTGTATTAAAAAACATTTGGTGGAATCGCATCACAAGTATAAATAACCAAAAATTAATGATTTCTAACAAAGTTTTTTTTTTACTTTTAGGCACAAGATGTACTAGTGGAACAAAGCAAAATGAGCTGTTAGAAACTATAACAGTCTATATTCACAGCTTAAATCAATTGTATACAGCTTTAAAACTGAAAGAGTATTATAAGATTTAGATTGACATTACAACAAAAATCAAAGTCATTTCATCGTGTCTCTTAACTTATTGAAAAAACCAACAACAACAATTTCTTTTCCCTACCTCATAAAAGATCCCTTCTGGAAAAGGTCTAAAACACTGAGCACATCTGCAATTTTTTCATGAGAACAAATTGAATAATTAAATAAATTATACAAAAAATATGACCAAAATATAAAAAAGCTTTCATTGACAATAAAAATTTTAAATTTTTGAAATGTCATCTAATTTTTACTAGAAACATATTAGTTCATTAAAAACGTATTTACTTCCATTTTATATTATTTCTAAAAATACAAGATAAAGTTTGATGTCAAGGGCTTATAAATCACAATTTTTATACACATATACCCATGTAATGATTGAAATAGTCTTGAATTTCAGATTTTTATGACTAGTTCATAATACAGATCTTCAGTCAGGTATATACAAGGAAATGTTTTACAAATTTAGTTGCAGTTGTTCTGAATGTAGCAAAATAATATTGTCAACAAAATATTGAAGAATAGTATGCACATAATAAAACTTACTTAGGTAAAGTTGAAAATGTTAATGACTAAAAACTATCACTTTGGTCATGAGTCTGTCCACCTGGGGAAAGGTTAACTCATCTCAAGGGATTGTACAACTGTACATTTTGGAATGAGTTAGGTTTTATCTCAATACATGTTGCTCGGGATAGTTCATAATGTATTTAGCATTGAATTATGATATATTGCACATTTAGCACTTGGTCTGTATTTAAATGTTAAATCAGAATTCTTTGTTTTTGTTACATATGAACTAGTGTAAAAAAGCATGCCACCCCAACAACCAGTAAGGTTTCGCACATAAAAATTTTGCTTGACATATTCAATTGTGTTTCTTTCCTTTGCTGTATGTATTCAACTTATTTAATGCATTACATCTCTGTAATCTGCATCTTGAAGTTTTAAACTTACCTATCAGATAATACTGGACAAACTTTCAAAATTAAGTAGCTTCTGCAAGTAAAAGTTATTTTCATATGCAATACTTCTAAACATTCACAGCTCTGAAAATTTCAAGATGTTTCATTGTTTTGTTTTTGAGAAACAGTTTAAAATGCTTATCTTTGCTGCAAGTTTCAATTACTGATTTTTGTCTTCTTATGTAATTGTACAACTTACTTATAATATAGTTTTTATTTTGTAAAATTATATTTTGTCTTTTCATTGATACAAAAATATTGCATATAGTTTCATTTCTCTTATGAGTAATGGAGTAATCAAACCAAAATAATAAGAATTTTTTTTAATGGATGATCACAAGGTTTTATTTAATGTTTCAAACCTGATTCTTTTTGTTATATATCTAATTTTAAAATTTCCTTTTCCCTTTTAAACAGTTACTTGGCTAGTAATTATAGCAAAAGTTGTATGCATCTTTTTTTTTCTAGAACATTTTTTAAAAAAATTTAGCTAAGTTTTATTACTTTGTTCCAATCCTTTACAAATCTCCTATGAAATTAGCTTATACAATAATAAAGAACAGAAAACAAGTTTTTATCACTTGTTTTAATCATTATGCTACAATGTCTCAAAGCTAAGGTTCAGGTAATTACATCATACCATGACAAATTACAAATTGGTATTGAAGTTACAAAGTTCACATTATTACCATTTTATTCAAATAATTTCTAGCTTCTTTTAAAATTTTTTACCTGTATAAAATTAAATAAATATAATTTTTTGTTGTATAATTCAATTAATGATCCAACTTTTCCCTTAGTATGAGATGTACCCATTCAGGCATTACATGTTTAAGTAACATTATCTTTTTTACTTTTCTATACCATTTTATCTATATATACTCTTCAAAAAAAGAAATGCAAAAGGGATATTTTTTTTTATTTTAAAGAGAAATATATATAATAACGTTACAAGCTCAGAGTATGTGATGTTACACGTGTTAAGGCACTGATTGTCTGACCAAAATGACAATAAAAGTTGTGCAATTTGAAAACGGAGAAAAACATCGGATTTTTCGCCAAAATGCATTCGTGTCCAATAAATTTGTTTGAGAGATCTGCATGTTCTGCAAGTGCAACATGTGCAAAATCCCTATAAAAGTGACAGGCTCTTAATTTCCATAGCTCAGTGTTAAGCCACCAACACGCAATACAGTTGCTCCAAGACTGACAGAAGAACAATGCAGTAACGCCATTGGTCGCTTGGAAGCAGGCAAATCTCGATCAGATGTTGCCAGAGCTGTGAATGTACACCCAAGCACCACCACAAGGCTATGGAGTCATCACCAACAACATGGATCAACTTGTGACTGTCCACTCCACGATCTGACAGACCTCGTGTGACCATGCCTGCACAAGATTGCTACATTCGGTTACATCACCTTCGAGATAGGACCACCACTGCAAAGTCTACTGCCTCAACCATACCAGGGCTGCATAGGATTTCTGATCAGACCATATGCAACCGTCTACGAGATGCAGGAATCCAACCTCGACGTCCAGTCAGAGGCGTCTTCTTCACCCAGCAACATCATCAAGCACGGCTGCTGTGGACTTGTGCACATCGGGTATGGCCTCATCGACGATGGAGGCATGTTTTGTTCAGCGATGAATCAGGTTTTATGCTTTGTAGGCTGGATGGAAGGACCTGTGTTTACCATTGCCAAGGTGAACGTTTTTCAGCAAACTGTGTGCACAAAGTTGACAGATTTAGTGGTGGCAGCATCATAATGTGGGCTGCAATTGCCTACATTGCCAGAACAGACCTTTTGCACATTCAAGGGAATCTTATGACTCAACGATACATCAACGAGATTCTTAGGCCCCATGTGCAACCCATCATGGTGAACGTCAACGACGTTTTTCAACATGACAATGCCCATCCTCACACAGCCTGATTCACCACTGTCTTCTTGAGACACCACAACATCAACATTCTTCCCTGACCCTCCAGATCACCAGATTTAAACCCCATTGAACATCTTTAGGAAGAGTTGGACCAACATCTGCAACAGCGACAACCTCAACTGCAGACTCAACCTCAGCTTGCAGCAGCTTTGCAGGCTGAATAGACAGCCATTCCACAGGATGTGATTTATCGTCTCATTGTTTCCATGGGCAGGAGATGCCAAGCATTTATTGATACTCATGGGGGCATACTCATTATTGACATTGAGTGACATTAAACTTCAACTAGTGAGCGTAGACTTCACCTTTGCAGATTTTAGATGTTCAGCAGTGAATGTGCAAAGTTTCACACATGTCATACAGAACTACCTGAAATAAACTTAACAATTTGTCTCAAATTTTGCCTTTTGCATTTCTTTTTTTGAAGAGTATATTTTGTAAATAGTTTAATGTCTGCCATAACTCATTATCAAATTTAAGAAATTTCAAAGTAGATTTTCATTGATGTTACAAGCAGCAATGTGACAAAAAAAACCTCCTTCAGTTTACAATTACATTACTCATAATTCCTTATCATATTTGTAGGTTTAACATGTTCACATCATTATAGTACCTTACATTTCTTAGGCGTGCAAGTTTTAACATGAAAACAAAAACAATCCTCTCTTATATAGAATTATGGTTATATTATGTTGAAATAATTTGTAGGAAAAAATGAAGAAACTGATCATATAGTTACTTACACAAAGCATCCTTGATGCCACACTTCTCCATGGGAATTTACAACTTTTTCATGGGGTTCAAAACCATCCCCACAACGAGAGCAAAACATGGTGCTGAGTGACATTATATATGTACTCTGAAACAAAGAAAGGTTACACATGTGAATTGTTGTATAAAGTAAACATTTTAGGAATCTATGCTTTTCTCTTAACTATAAGAATAAGATTCTATAAATGGCTTTATAATATACTACATATGTTGCAGAAGTCAAAAAGAAAACAAATCATTCCAGAATAAATATCAATTATTATATTATTAATAGCTTTTCAAAATGTAACTTTTTTTTTACCTCTACTGTGATTCCATATTATATCTTAGGCATTTCTCCAAAACATACTGAGTATCAGTACAAAAAAACCAGTACATTTCAGAAGAACAATGATCACTGTCCTGTATATATAAGAAACTGTAACAGTAAATTTCCAAAATAAACAGAAATATATTTGGCAATGATGAGTCAAAACATTTACACTTCTTTTAAAAAATGTGAACATATTTTTGGCAGAACATGTTTCAATTTTTCATTGTTTCTTATGTTGTAATACTTGTGCATCCACTTTCATTAAAAGAATGATATTATGAGCTATGTTAAATAGATTATTTGTCTATATTTACCCCTCTGTTTATTATGAAAGTTAACATTTCTTAAAATGAAATTGTATATCCAATAATACATTCACACTACAGATATTAATCAAATTAAGATTTCCTTAATTTGGCCATCTAAACACTGGTCTCATTTTTTCTCATTTGCACTAATTTTTTATTCTCCACTTAATTGCTCTTGAAATTATTTGTCATGACACTCTCTAACCCGGTACTGCATATAAATAACTCATTCAGGTAAATATTATCACTTTTGTAGACTCTGACCCTGACACCTAGTGGTAAGAAAGGGCAGAAGAGTGAGAGAGGAGGAAAGTATCATTGGAAATACATTTTTAATTTAAGAAAATGTTAGCTCCCAAAACACATTTACCTCTTCTCATGCTACAACTATAATCCTACATTGAAGGACCTGTGAGGGCCTAACTAATACAGAATTTCTGTAGAGATTGTAAACATGCCAATATACAATTAGCAATCTTGTACGGGAACCACTCTACATCCACAACAGGTAAGCTCTTCGTCCAAAACCTAATTCATTTACCGTGTGTTGAATTTGACACGATCCATCATCATTATTGGCCAGGCCCCAACCAGGTAGCTCATATTCCACTACTTAAAACTGGAATTGTAGGACCATGGTCCCTAAATTCCCTCTTCCTGTGGATTCCTGTATGTGGTGAGGAGACCTCCCAGGGAAGGTTCTGTTCTATCAGTTTACCTCCTCTGGGATCTAAACATCCACCCATGTGTTTTCCATGCATGGCAACCCGTGAATGGAAGAAGAGGATCCTGGTGGTTGAGAAGTCTAATCCTAACACACCACTATGGCCTTGAATTTCTGTAGATGGGTGGCCTTGGGGTGGGGCCCTCTTGCATCAATCGACTGGTCCACTTGGGCTATGGTCAACCAAGTACCAGTGTTGAATGTTCTCAGCAGGTGTTGTGGACTTTGTATCTGATGCTGGCATTTGGATATAGTGGTCACAAAGCCCTCACATTGCTGTAGTGTCCTTATTTGACCTTGTAATGTGTCCCCTTGTACGGCTCCACAGTGAGCGGGGCCAGTGGGCACCAAAATTTTCCTTTTTCATTTTGGATACTCCAATTAAAAATCTTAATAAAATCATGAAAAAACAGTCTATAGGTAAATGACCACATCTTGAAGATTCTGAGCAGCAATCCTTACCATATGTATCACCTGTTGTACCTCATTTTCTTATATTACATTCACTTTCAGACAAACCTTTAGAGCAAATGTCTCCCTTTTTCATTCAGAAGGGACTAGAGGGACTTGTTGACTCTCCAAAGTCAGAAAAAAGCTTCAATCTGGTGACATATTGGTGGAAAAATCCACATCTCAACACAGGGATATATATACACCTCATGCTACTTTGGATTCATCATGAGAAGTTATTGTTAAGAGAGATTTGATGAATATCTCAGAGTCAGAGATTCTCGCTGGTTTCTCCACGCAGGGAGTTTCTGCAGTGAGGCATATATTCTCTCGCAAAGATGGAATTACAATGCTGACCAATGTCCTTATTCTCAAATTTACATCACCACATATGCCTGCCATCATCAAGACAGGTTATCTTAATTGCAGAGTATGGCCATACATTCCAAACCCTCTTCAATATTTCCAATGTCAGCAGTTCAGTCACTCAAAGATGCCGTATCATAGTTCCTGCTCGTTGTGGTGGCAAGAACCATGATGCCTACAAGTGTGAAATGAACCCTCACTGCATCAATTGTAATGGCTCTCACCCATCCTACTTTCAATGTTGCCCTAAATAGTTGGAAGAAAGAGGGATGCAACATTTTAAAAAAATTCATAACATTACTTATCCTGAGGCTCACAAGTTGCTGTACACCATTACCTTGGATACATCTTCTTCTCCCAAGCTATGATGCAAAATGATCATTCCTTCACGCCCTCAGTCACTGGAATACTCTACCAACAGCAAAGACCTGCCCAATCGACCTAGGCCAAGATCCATAAAGGTTGATAGACCTCCATCGAATAAAAACAGTAAAGAAAAAAAGATGTGGTTGTAAACAAGTGTTCACCACCCAATTCACCTACATGTAAATGAAAATGGCCATCTTGATACAATGGAACTGTTGAGGTTTACATTCTAATCTGGATGATATTAAAACACTAACTGCTTCCAACCATCCTGTATGTCTCTCCTTACAGGAAACATTTCTGAAACATGCCAATACAGTCACCTTTTGGCAGTTTTCTTTGTACAGAAATGACAGACTGTGTGATGAATGAGCGAATAGAGGGGTGGCACTGTTGGTTGATTAGAATGTACCAACCATGTCTTTGCCACTGAACACACCCTCAAAGGCCATAGCCATCTGTGTTTCTGTGGGTCATACCATTACTGTTTGTTCTCTCTACCTGTTGCCTGGAGAGACATATGATCAATCAGACCTCAATGCTCTTATTAAACAGTTGCCATCTCACTTTTTAAAACTGGGGGACTTTAATGGACATCATTCCCCTTTGGAGAAGTGCTGATGTTGAGAGGAGGAGATGCTCCATGGAGCATATGCTTTCTGATCACCTCACTCTTTTCAATACTGGTTCTTATACTTATTTTCATGCACCTAGTCAGTCCTTTACTGCTACTGACCTTTCAATTGGCTCCCCCTCACTGTTCTCCTATTTTTCTTGGGGGGTTGACAATAATCCACGAGGCAGTGATCATTTTTCTATAATTATGAGAGAGACTAGCAATGGTTGATGTCACCCAAGTCAAATGCCCAAGTGGAAGCTGGATCAAGCAAACTGGCCCTCTTACACTGCTCTCGCATACCTTAATCCTGCCATTGTCTGTAAGCCATCAATAGATGACTTTGTGGCAACAATAAATGACTATTATACAAGCAGCTGCTCAGTGTATTCCTAAAACCCAGAATCCTGCAAGCCACATGGCACAGATGGCTCAAAAACAGACCTGGAATACTTTTTTGTAATTATCCCACACTCTCGCACCTCTTCGCTTTCCATCAGGCCCATGCACATGCTCAATGGAGAGGACATCAAAGCCAGAAAGAATCTTGGATTAAGTTCACAACCAGCATATCTTCTACCACCACTTTCAAAGTCATATGGAACAAGATTTGAAAGGTCAGTGGGCAGAATAGTTCTGTCTCCTCTTGATCTTTCTCACTGATGGCCAGGTGTAAGCTGTTGCTGGGTATCTAGCACTTCTGCTTCTTCCTCCACCTTCTTAACCATCAAGACTAAGGCAGAGCAAACACCTCTTTCCTTTTGAGCTGATTGTCTCTATGACTATAATCATCCTTTTACACTGGGGAACTCAAACTGGCTCTTCATCAGTTTGGCAGTATACTGGTCGGACCTAATGATGTATACTATGAAATGCTGCAATATCTATCTCCTGCTTCTCTTGTTACTCATCTGATTGTTTTTAAATGGATGTGGCAGGACAATGTTTTTCCTGATACCTGGCACCAGGCTATTGTCCAACCTTTCCCTAAGCCAAGGAAGGATCCCAAGATTCCTTAAAACCATCATCAAATTGCTTTGATGAGCTGTCTCTGTAAGACTTTAGAGAGAATGGTTAATACTCATCTTGTTAGTTCCTTGAGTCAAATAACCTCCTCTTGACCACCCAATATGGGTTCCAACAACAGAGCTCCACCATAGACCATCTGATTTTACTTTAAGCATCAATTAGAAAAGCCTTTCTCAAACAACAACATTTTGACAACATTCTTAGACATCAAGAAGGCTTATGATATAACATGGAGATACGGCATTTTGTGAGACCTCTACATATGAGTTACATGGCCACTTGCCCATTTTTATTAACAATTTTTAAATGGACAAATGATTCCATGTTCTTGTGAGTTTAACACTTTCCTGTTATTTTCTACAGGAAAGTGGAGTCCCTCAGGGCTGTTTTGAGTGTCACATTTTTCAGTATGAAGATTAATGTCTTCACTGAAACACTCCTTATTGTTGCAAACAGGCTCTATGTCAATGACTTTCACATCTCATGTCACTCATTAAACATGAGGTATATTGAGTGGCAACTACAGACTGCCCTCAATCGTTTACTAAAGTTAATCATAACAAATGGCTTTAACTTCTCTCTCTCTAAAAGTGTTTGCCTGCACTTTCACCACCAACTGATCCTGAAATCCATATCGGTAAAGTTGTGCTGCCTGTGGTCCCTGAGACAAAGTTCTTGTGGCTTACCACACATCAAGCAGCTGCGAGTCAAATGTACAAGAGCACTGAACATTCTTTGGGTCCTCTCTTCTGCCACTTGGAGAGCAGATCAATGTTCTATGCTAAAAATATATCATACTTTTATTCAATCAAAACTAGACTATTAATCACTTGGCTATGGCTCTGCACCAGGGCTTTCTGCACTTCCCCTCTTCAGAGCTTATACACAGAGTCTCAAGAACCTTTTTTGTACCACTGCTGTTTGCAACTGTCTTTACTACATGCTTCAAAGCTTTCTTCCTTAACAAAGCATCCCATCTGGGGTTGAACTTTCCTTCCTTGGTGGGCTATGCTTTTTCAGAACAGATGATCTGCCACTGCTGCTTTTGGCCTTCTAATCCAGGTGCAGCTGGATAAATTGGGTCTATTCTTGGATAACAGTGCTGTATCCACTGGTCAGCCCATCCCACCATGGCTTATTACAGTCCCCAAATGTGACCTATCTTTAAGCTATCTGAGAAGAACAGACATTCCAAATTGAAAATATTGACTGTGATTTGCTCAACATCTTTTAAACCATCCTTCCATTCCTATTTATACAGATGGTTCAAAATCAGGTGTGTGAACTTTGCCATGGTTTGTCATGGTTCAGTGGTTGTGCACAAAATCCTCTTTAGAGCCTCTCTGTTCAGTGCTGAACTGTATGTCATTTCTCTTACCCTGGATCACATAGAACCTAAGCAGTTCTCAAACTGCACTATTTATACTGGCCCTGGAATTGCTTCACATTAATTCACACCCTGTTCTCACCAATATTAAAAAACAAATGGCCCATTTCTCTTTAACATCTACTTCTATCTAGTTTTTCTGGATACTGGGCCATGTTGGTATTTGAGGGAATGAGCTTGCCAACACCACAGCTAAATCTGTCTGCTCTGGCACTATCACTGCTGTGCCTGTTCCATACATGGACTATGGTCCTGTATTCAAGACTCAGCTCTGTGCCAGTTAGCAGTTGACTTGGAGTGAGCGATGTAAAAACAAGCTCTTCCAAATACAACCCTCTATTGGACTTTGGCCATCTTGCTTCCATAAGGATTGGAAAGAAGTTATTATAACTAGACTACGCATTGGTCACAGTTTTTTAACTCCTCATTTCCTTTTATCTGGGACTGATGCATCAATGTGTTGTCTGTGTAACACTGAGGTCACAATGAGCCACATTTTACTGTCTTGCCGTCTTTACAACTCTCAATGATGGCACCATTTTAAACATTTTCTATCCCACGGTTTACCCGTAACATTAGAGGGTGTTATTGGCAATGGTAACACTGTCAACCTTAGAAATGTTTTATTTTTTTAAACATCATTAATCTTTTTAATGCTATTTAAGTTTTTTAATTTACACATTAGATAGTTCTCATAATGCATTTACACAATCTCTATAACCTCTTGAATGCAAATCAATAGTTTTTAGTATTCACATATATACATCTGGTATTCATTCTCTTCTACTACCATGAACTATCTCCGATTCTAAAATCTGACATCAAGAAACCTTAAACGTGTGTCCACTCATTGTGTTATCTTTATAACACAGCACAAAAAATGAAACTAATAACTAATACCATTGAGGTTAAAGTAATAAAAAAACTTTTTTTCCAAAAAGAGAGTTTAAAGCATGAATTTAAACCCTTCTTCTGTAAGAGCAGCATTGGAGGCTTTGGGAAAAAGTATGCATTAGGTGTTGCAACTGGTAAAATTCTGAAGCCCTTTTTTCTCTGTTTATTTATGCTCAGAAATCAAAGTTCTTGGTTTTAGTTACAGAAATTATAGAATTAATAAGAAAAAAATATTATCTTTGTATATGACTGCTAAAATTCCATTTCCTCTACCACAGTAAGAATATCAACATGATGAAAATATTGCAGACAAGCACTACCACTCATGTTGCTACCCAGCTGAAGATTTAGCACATGTTAATTATTTAAGGTTTTAGTTTTGTGTATTAATACATTTATAATTTTAGTCAGTTTGTCAAACAAGACTGACTTTATTAGTTTCCAAGTCACTTTTTTGTTCTGTTCAAAAATTCTTGCTTGATAAATATTTGAAATAAGTGACACAGGCTATCACTCTGAAGAGAAGCTTGAAGTCTTTGGTTTGTATTTTTTTTCTTTCTGGGTTATGAATAGATCACAGGAGATTTGACTTGGTTTTTAGAAGTTTGGAGAGTGTTTCTGTTTTTCTGGATTATGAATAGATCACAGGAAATTTGACTTGGTTGTTAAAAGTTTGGAGAGTGTTTCTGTGGACAATATGTTTGTGATCTAGAAATAAATAAAATGGCTGAAAATATTGTCTTAAGTACAACAAATAACATACTTAAATTCTAAAATTTCAAATGTTCCTACCTGAGGACCTATGTCTATTGTAATTATCTGCAACATACAGGAAGGCCCGTAAGTCCCTACCCATCCATATGTTATTATGTTATATTCAATTATGCATGCATTATAAATTTGTTTCTTTTTTTTTCAGAGAAATATGACCAATGTAAGCTCATTTACACTTGAAGAGCGTATTGTGACAAGTACATGGGTACATGAGCGCAAGAATACTGATGACACCCTGGATACAATAACTGGCAAATTTAGAGAAAGATGAGTAGGGACTTACAGGCCACCTGAACATTACTTAGTGTGTTTTAAGTTCTTTGCTACATATTGATCCTTATACTTAATTATATTTTGGTTATATTTTACATATTTGTAGAGTAATGATATGCCTAATGATGTGTTGTGTATTATTTGAATTGTTTTAAGCCTTTGTTAGATAAGTATATAAATAGAGAACTGGAGATAATTTTTCTTGTTTGAACTCCTTTTTCTTTTAGTAAAAGGATAGTAATACAAAAGATTAGGATAAATTGGTTCTTGATAATTTCTATTCCCCTTTCATTAAGTAGGTTAATAATGAACTCAATGAACCTATTGACCATATTTTACTTTGCATAATTAAACTAGCAATATTATAACCAATAACTAGGATGTATTGCAACTGAGAACTATAAAACTTTATACCAGATGTTTTTACACAGAGATTTAATTGTTAATATCATATCCATTTCAACAGGTCCGTGCAAAAGGTGAGCCACCTCTGTATAGCTGGTAATACAATTTACATAAACTGAGCAATTTCATATCATTGCAATGAATTCATAAGTAGATAGAAAAAAACCTGTCTTTCAAAGAGGCTTGAATATAGTAGCTTATAAAATAGGTTTTTGTTACAAAGAAAATTGCTTGTTTAACACATGTAGTTTTAGATGTGATGTTCACACAAAATATAATAGTGATAAAACTGTCTTAACTTGGACATAGTTTAATGAAGAAAATTTTAACCATTTATACAACTAATATTACAGTAAAAATTAATGTTTTACTGGTAGAAAAGACAGTAGATGGAAGGGTGTGTGCCAGCAAACTGGAATTTCAAACAAGAACTGCTATTTTTAAAGCATAATGACCTAAATATGTACTTAACAATGATGTTGAGAATTTTCCAATGGATCTTGGACAAGTGGAGGTGGATAAAATTATCTTTCAAGTAACTTTTATAATATTTATGCAGGAAGCCCCATGAAAAATTGACCCTCTTACAACAGTTAAGGGTAAAATTGACATCATACACTATTAAAGCATCTCAGGTAACCAAATGTTGCCAAAGTTTCAATATTATCATACCAATATAAATTGTATCTTCTAAAATAGTCCAAAGGTGATTCTGTGAGTACAATACACTTACATTTTTCATGTCTCCATAATCATTTGAAATGCATCTATTCATGCCATTAATAAATAACTTGAAAATCTAGTGTGAAGCCCATTATCTATGTACAATACACTTCACAACTTCAAAACAACTTATCATAACTGAGGAGGTCCAGATATTAAGACATCACTCAAAACTTTTAAGCATCTTACCGATTTTGTTGTACTCCAACTGTACTACCAAGTAAGGACCTACAACTTATTAATAATAATACTGAACTCATACTGAATACTGTTCATTTTATATCGAATCCCCTATATGCAACTAGTTGATAACAAATGTCTGAAACAATTTCTAAATTGATCTTCCAAAGCAGGTTATACTTTACAAGTTGTACAACTTACTAGCTTACTTCCTTAATCTGGTTAAAAATGTAACTGAACTAACAAGGACTACACTCTCATTATAAAAATTCTGTGCTTTCCTTATACCAAGCTTGAATAACTTTTAACTGTTGTAAATGTTTACCTACACTCTGCCTGGGTCAGTGACTGAAAGTGAAACCATAATAAGACACAATGCTAGAAGTGAAAGAATAATATTAAACAGAAGACAGTACACATTGCTACACTAAACTTATGTAAGTTATGTTAATAGCAGTTCTATTCCTAACCTCCTAGCTGTGATATAAACTTTGCTTTTCCTGAAAACTTAGTTTCGGCTAGTATTACTATTAGTACTAAAATAAAACTAAAATTGTAACTGCTTTAGAACTCATTCACGAAAAATGAGAGTAAAACAAACTTTTTTGTCAGTAAATTACTTGTAGTTATTCTATAGTAGTAGTAGTATTGTTAAGTTATAATAAAATAATAAAACTACGTAGATTAACAACTTACTTTTATTTACAATTGTTCATAGGGATAAGAAAGTAAGAACTGAGAGACGCCGTCAATCATCCATGAGCTCACGCCTACGTCATCTCCCTACTGTGACACATATAAGGTAATGTGTAAAAGGACCTACTTCCTGTTATCACTCCCTAATCGTAACTATGCTCCATCTGAACTTAGAAAGGCGGAAGGAGATAATTGTCTTTTAGGTGACATTGTCGTGACTTGAGTGTAGAATTACGTAATTAATATGTTTTTACTGCTTGAGCGATCTTGGAAATATCTTATTTGGCTATTATTAAATATTTAATACTGTAAATCTAGGTTCATTCATTAGTCCATTGACAGACAAAGTATAGTAACGCTGCTTATTTTCATTTAAGACTACGTGTTTTCTGTTTACCAAGAATATCGAAACCCGACTTTTACCTACCGGGAGGAGGGGGTATTGATGCAAGAAAAACACAGATGATTAAGACTCGTCATGGTTGTATGGCTTCTAGTAAACCTAAAATCAGGTACCTATGTAGGACTTCACACTTATACAAGCCTGAGTAATTCTGGCATGAAAACAATAGAGAGTGACTAGTGTAATATTTGATAATAATGTATACTGACTGAAACAACCTCATCAGTAGGTGAGATAGCAGTCTCTGGATAGCTAAATTATTAGGTAATAGACTAGTGCTGTGCCTCTCAGATCATGAAAGTATACTGCCAAATTAGCAATGTATCACTAAGAAGCCTGGGGTTGAAAAGAACTGATCTGATGGGTGAAGAGCTGAATACATCTCCTTGTTCTACTACCTTAGAGCAAAGCCATGTTGATCATCAGTGAATGTGCTGGGGTTCCTAAGTGCTCTTGTAGTGCTGTAATATATTTTTACCAACATTCAGAAAGACAGTGAAGGAGGATTTGAGCTATTTTGAGAAAGATAACAAACTTGATGCCTGGACTCCAGAGGAGGTTGTACAATGACTGATTTTAAGTTAAATATATAATCCTAGATTTAATTGAGTATTCTAAGGAGAATCAAGTCTGAGACTACAAAACAGTCATTACTGAGTTACAACAGAAATTTAATTCCTTGGAAAACATGTGATTTTAATCTGTCTGTCCAAATTTAAGGTGATGAAGAGGTATACCATAAAAAATTACCATAGATGATGTGTTTTTTTGCATGACATAGTTTACCCAACAATGGCATCAGGAGATCATGAGAATATTCCTCTTGAAAAGTTTGTAGAAAGGTAGTAGTTGTGTCATCAACTGAATGTGAAAGATCTTTTCACCTTGATTCGGATAGTTTTTGGTCACAATGTGGTACAAAGTGATGACTGAAATAAAGAAAATATCCTGTTGACTGCTCTACTGTTATCATTTCAAATACCATCCTACCAGGCCACCTACATCATGCTAGATTTCAATCTCAGCAGAAGGCCAACTAACCATCCTAGATCTTAGCATTGTGATTTAATTACACTGTTGTTGAATGAAGGAACATGACTACCTTGCTCTCGGATCTAACATAACGAACTTTGTTCTGGAGATGAAGATAAGCTAGAGATAAATGGAAAGATCAAGTTCTAGCTATATCTAGGATGTTGCATTTACAGGACGAGGGCATTTTCCCTCAAAACCTCAGTTGTAGGTTCTAAGATTTTTAGAATGGATGCACTGAAAAGATTATATGTTAGTTTTGTTGCTTGTGCAACTGCTAAATAGAATATTCCATAGTACAGTTATCTAATACCAATCAGATTAACCACAGAAGCAGTGGTCTACATGACAATGTGGAAGATGAAGTCACAGCATCTCATGTACAGAAGTAGTTTTCTGTTGTTTCCTACAGACATTCTATAGTATTCCTATGCTGTGTAACATCAGTATAGAGCCCATACATGATGCAGATTGTTTTCTGCTCAGAAAGCAAGCAGGACCAACTTTGGCAGTTATCTTTCTGTGAGGATGGGTTGAAGTTATGGATGATTGGTTATCCAGCTGCATGCTGAAATAGTAATTAATATGGTGAACAAAATGGAAGCAACTGATGGTAGTAGTAATCTACAATTACATTCATCATGCCATACACAAAACATAAATTCAGAACACATCCGAGATCACTAGTTAAAGATTGTGCAGTGCCAGTGCAAAACCAGCAACTTTGTAACTTGTTGAAAAACTATGCTAATGTATTTTTGGGAGTAGATGGCTTATTGGGTTGAACAATAGTCACACAACATCAAACACCTACTGGTTAGATATCCACTGAGAAAACTGTTGTACAGGTTTTCCTGGAGCCAGCAGTGAAGTACAGTGGATTTTAAATGATGGAATCATATAGTCTTCAAATAATACTTGATCATCTTGAGTAATAATTTTCAGGAAGAAGGAAGATATGCCCAGGTTCCACATTGATTTAGACAAGTGATTGTGGTCATTCACATTGATGTTCTTCTATTACTGTAAAGAGATGAATGTATAGAAAAATTTGAGGGAGACTTCTGACTCAACACATCAGACCTTGCATCCAGTTGAACTTGAGGAACAGAGAACAACTAAGATTGTTTTCATATGAGAGATATCTTGTACATGTTTTGCATCATGATAAATATCTTGTGTGATTCTTGCATCACTTGTGAGGGGCAAAAAGAGCTTATGCTGAATGTGTACAATGGGAAAGGGCCTGATATATCTGAGTGGCATTCATAGTGTTTGATGACATCTTTCAGTATGCAGATGATAATTCATTGCATGAATTACGTTTTCAAATATTAATAAAATTAGTAATTAACCTTGATAAGTTTATATCTACTGAAAGACTGTTCATGTTGCTTAATAAAAATAATTAAAATGTCTTTGCAAACTCTTGAAAATTACACATCAATACAATGTAGCACATAATTATTCATACTTTTCATTGAAGTAAGATTCATTTAGTCCTCTAGTCTACATGTTCCCAAACGTAGACCTCCTTTGTGATGATCTGTTTATGAATTCTTTCATAAGCTGTTCTACATTTATCTTGTTGACCTCATCTTTGTGAGTGTGACAAACTGTCACATTGTTGAGGCGGCACTGAGACATAATTGACCTTAACTACGTCTTCAACCGTCTTAATGCAGAAAAACTGCGTTCACAATCGCAGCTGGATACTGGACATACAAGCAAAATTTTCATGAGAAGAAACACTTCACTAAACATCTGCTGGCTTGTTTCATGCATTTTACAGTAAGCATCCTTCGTACCTTTCAGAGATACTGCTTTTGTTGTTCCTTTGAACACGGACAACTGAAACTCAAGCCGTTGTGTAGAGATTTCTGTAGAGAAGCTTATAACCGAGTTGTCAATCTTTCCAGATGTGATCATGTTCTCAAGTGCCAGATATTACCTCAAGTCATTGTTGTCTGTATTTGAATCTAGTAGTCAGATGTTCTGTGACTGTGTCCACAATTTCAAAATATTAGCTTCTTTAGTAATTTCTAGCTGTTGGACAATGATGTGCTGAGCCATCACCTGTGGTCCTTCCTGGGGGGTCTGCAAATGCATGGTGGTTCAATAGGCACCAGATCTAGGGAAGTTACCTTTTTCTTAGCTTCATCAAATATCTTGTTGTAATTTTCCACTGTTCGCAATACCCACAATTGCTCAACTGTCATTGCAGATGCTTCAGTCATGCCAGATACTGTCACTGATCTTGCTTGGAATGCACAGTTTAGTTCCTCTAATGGATGCTAAGCCATCAACAATCCTAAAACTGTCTTTCCTTTGTCAAATCTGTCCAGCAGACATCGTGCTTTCACTACTACATCTGACTTTTCATTTGCTAATTCAGACAAAGAATCGACAATGTTACTGTGGTGATCATTAGCACATGTAATTGCAGATAGGCGGCACAACCAGCATGTTGAACACAGTGGGCAGATGTATTTAACTGGACCATTGTGACTGTCTGACGATACAATATTTTTCAAAGATTGTCTTGTATTTGCCTGACCTCTGAAACAAGACACCAAGTTCATGTACCCACTGGATAAAATCTCGATGCATTCACAAGCATCAGCTGCATGTTGCATTATTAAATTAGTCTCTATGCTCTGCAGCGAGAAACCAAAGCTGATGGTTGCTTCTCTTTTGTTTTTGTCTCACATCCACTGTACGCACCACTCATGTTAGGGCCCATCATAAATTTGTGCTATTAATTCTGACAATGTTAAATTGAGTCTGGTCAGTACATCAAGTAAAGTCGAGGATATTGTATCACCAGTTGCATTGAAAACACTGTACAAACCAAGAAATGTCTTATGGACGTCAAGGTTCTCATCTACATATCTTACTTCCTGTTCGGCACCTGTAACATCTTGAGTGCCATCAACCATTAATGCAAAAAATTTACGTTGCTGCACCTCATGTGCTATGTTCCTCAGTATTTGATGGCTGAACGTCTCCATTATTTCATTCTGAGCATGGGGTGATGTGAATGTGGTTTTCTTTGGCAAGTAAGCCATCAACTCAGGATCTTCCTCTTCCAGGAGCTTCATTAACTGCAGGAAGTTCCTCTCCATATCAATTTGTCCACGTGATGGTAAACCTTGACGCAGTAAGAAACATAAACTTCTGAATATTTTGGCTAGACTTCCTTTGCATTTTTCCTGCTGCTTCTTTTTTCCATCATGTAGCTGGACAGTCACTTCTGGAGATATAGTGAATCTGTACAGAGTGGAGGACTGGTGTTCGTTGAATTTCTGTTTTGCTATCCAGTTGCAAAAACAGGTGGACATAAAGGTAAACTCCACTGGTCTCTCCAATTTCCCTGTAAAAAGGCCTCTATTTTCCACCTTGGCACAATGAAAGCATATGACTTTTTGAGTCTAATTGTCGAAGTGCACCCATGGGAACTCATCAAACCACTTGCCCTGAAAGTTGATATTTTGCTTTCTGTCGTGGTATTAGTTGTGCATCTGGATGATATGGCTTTCCATACTGTATCTGTGAAGTGTCAGTTTTTTCATTCCTGCATAAACTTGTTTCACAACTATCTGGTTCATGATGTAGAATAGTTGCACAAGCATTTTCAGACTCGTCCTGTAATGAACGTGGTATTTCCTCTGTGTGTCAAGTTTCTATTCCTTTGCTTGGGGTTGTTGGATTATCTGCATTGTCACTTGTAGTATTAGTAACTGGCTTGCAGAACTGTCTAATATCGGAAATCAGTGATGTCGAGAAACCCATTTGTTGAGAATTTTATATGCAAAAACGGCTCGTTTGGGTTGAGAAAATATTTTAAATAGAAGAGCAAACAACGTTTCGACCTTCTTCGGTCATCGTCAGGTTCACAAAGAAAGAGGTAACTGACCAGAAGCTGACCACATGTTTGGAAGGGGTTGTGTAACTGAGTGTCGCAATGTAGAGGGCGGGGTTAGATGTTTGAATATATAATTTTATCTATAATATTCATATAGGTATAATGGCGTTCCTTTATATTGGTTTATTTTGGGTTTAAGTTGTATAAGTAAGGCTTCTTTTTTTGCGTTTGTTTATGTTTGTTTCTTTATTTAGTGTTTTCTATGATTATGTTGTGTTTATTTGACTTACAGTGTTCGAAAACATGTGAAGGTGACTTTTTATGTTTTTTGAATCTGGTTTCCATTTTTCTACTTGTTTCTCCAATATAGAAGTCGTGGCAGTTATCAAATTGTATTTTATAAATAATGTTTGTGTGGTGTTTGTCAGTGTAGTTCTTACATAGTATAGACCTCAGTTTTGTGCCTGGTTTTTGAATAAATTTAGTATTAACTGGAATATCGTAATTTGTTACCAGTTTGCCAAATGTTGGTTATTTGTTTACTGATGTCAGGAATATATGGTATACAGCAGTATATGGTTTCGTGATTTTTTGATTCGTGAGATATATTTACTTTTGTTGGTTGATTTCGCACGTTTAGAAAGACCTTATTTTTGCAGCTCGACAATTCTGCAACGTTCAAACTCTGTCATCTTTTTAGCTTTTGTCATGTTTTTGCTCAATGTAACACATGAGATGTCAGTGGGAGGTGTTCAGAACGCTGATGTTTGAACACAAATGACTAAATTTCGTTACGTGTTTACCGATTAACGCTTCGTTTCAGTATAGTCTTAAACTTTTGACCAGCTAGTACTTTGGTCAATTTCATAGTGTTCACATTTTCCCCCTTTACTTATTTTCATCTTTCGAAGCTCTACTCAAATAAGTGGTTGAGTTTATCAATGCAAAATGCATATTTTTTATTTATGTTCGTTGGCCTTAAGATTTTAACCAGCAGTGTATATGTAAACCAAATCACCACAATTCTTGTAAGTCACTGTTTCTCTCTTCTTTATTATTTTCTATCTATCTTGTTGTTGTTATTTAGAATTACACCACGGGTATCAAAACCCGGATTTTAGCGTGTAAGTCCGCAGACATACCGCTGAGCCACTGGGGGCTTCTATCTATCTAATGTCTTCATAATTTAATATGTAATTTAACAGATTATCAACAATAAAATCGTCTAATTATCACTTTTCAAACTAAAATGCCCCCAGTGGCACAGTAGTATGTCTGCGGACTTACACACTAAAAATCGGGTTTCGATACCCGTGGTGGGCAGAGCACAGATAGCCCATTGAGTAGCTTTGTGCGAAAATTCAAAACAAACAATCTTCTTTTTATTTCCAGTAATAGTTTTTACCATTGCACAAATCCAAATAACCTTACTCAAAAACTCTAATTTCCGCCCTTCTACGTTAATTTTTTCAGTATACTTTTGTGTATTTAGCTCGTATAAATATAATTCTTTATGTTTGTTTATTTTGAAATATAATGTTTTAGTTCAAGTTATTTACATTCAATTACAAAGTGATATTTGAACGTTTTAATTAAATCTTAGAGAGAGAATTTTAAAGTTATCAAACCAGTAGAAAAGATACAGAAGAACTGAAGAGTTTAGGTATTTGTATCAACAGTAGAAAAACTGTACGTTTGAGTTATATGTATATTCTAGCCAGAGTACCAGGTCATTGGACAGATCAAATAAAAACTCGTTTCTAATAAAGAACAGGAAACTGTGCTACTATGTTTTTCCTTTGAATAATAAAAATTAAGGATGCAATTATATTTCATTTGCTTTTTGAACTTAAGTACAAAGCTATGCATAAAGGTACCGACACTCAAAAGAAAGTTGAGAGCTTTAAAAACAACTGCCAAGATGCCCAGGTCTGGTTGTCCAAGCAAGATGCTAAGAGAGGTCTCCGAACACCCTAATATGTCATCACGAGACCTACGGGTTACTGTTGATGTGAAAGTGCATGCCTCAACAATCAGAAAGAGACTGCACAAGTTTAACTTGCATGGGAAGTGTGCAAGGAAGAAACCTTTGCTCTCTAAAAGAAACATCAAGACCACACTGAAGACTTGCATTGGAGGTCTTGAATAATATTCTTTGAACAGATGAGTCCAACAATAATTCAACATAAGTTGAATTATTTGGACACCAGAATAGAGGATATATTTGGCTTAAACCAAATACAGTATTCCAGGAAAAGAACCTCACACCAATTGTGAAGCATGGAAGTGAAAGTTTCATGGTTTGGGGCTGCTTTGCTGCAGCAGAACCTGGACAGCTCACAAACATAGAATCCACCATGAATTCTACTGTGTATCAGAGTGCTTAAGGATCATGTGAGACCATCCGTACGAAAATTAAAGCTGAAGCAGAACTGGACCCTGCAACACGACAATGACCCAAAACATACCAGTAAATCCACCAAGAACTGGCTGAAAACTAAGAAATGGAGAGTCCTGGAATGGCAGAGTCAAAGCCCAGATTTTAATCTCACTGAAATGCTGTGGGTGACTTGAAACGGGCTGTACATGCAAGAAACCCCTCAAACATCTCACAGATAAAAGAAATCTGCATTGAGGAATGGGGCAAACGTTTTTCATACCCATGTCAGAGACTGGTAGATGGCAACAAGAAGCATCTCACTGCAGTTATTTCAGCCAAAGGGGTAACAATAGCTAACTAACTTTTTCTCAGTTAGAATATTCATTTTTGTTGAATTACATTTACAGAAAATCTTGAAAAGTCTTTTTCTCAGTTTTAATTGTTGAGTTATATCCCTATAATCTCTCAGTATTGTTAAATTCATTCATTCTCTTCTCGATTCCATCAAGGAACATAGGGCCGCAATCACTTGCGGATTCTTCAATAGGTTTTTTAAGTGAGTAGGTTGTCAACCCACTGCACCGAGCTGTCCCTAATTTATTAGTGTAAGACTAGAGGGAAGGCAGCTAGTCATCACCATCCACTGCCAACTCTAGGGCTACTCTTTTACCAACGAATAGTGGGATTGACCGTCCCCACGTCTGGGAGGGCGAGCATGTTTGGCGCGACGCGAACCCGCGACCCTCGAATTACGAATCGCCACCTTAACGCGCTTGGTCATGCCAGGCCATCAGTATTATTAAAATTGAGATTAAATATCTATATATCCAAAAAATGTTATGCAAATACACAGGCTTTTATAAGGTGTCTTAACTTTTTTACATGATTGTATACTATTTTCAATAATTCTATCAATAGTAGTTATTAGTTAATTCTAATATATATACAACTTTGATAGTTTTTCCGAAGTTAGATGAGGGTCCAAAACCCCTCATACCATCTTGTATCACTATGTCAAGTTTGGTGCTGATCGATAAAAAAGAAAACAAGAAAATGTAGATATGTATAAGGAACAGACATACATACATTGACATTTATTTATACAAGCGCACATATGCATGGTGTTATTATGATCGGCCGTATGGAAACTACTGTCCCATTGGAAAATAAGAAACACATTTCTTTCTTTCTGTATTCTTTCAGTATATATAAACTATTGATTTAGACTTTCTTCTCTTCTTCCGCCTTCCGGGCCCCCCGCTAGTACAGCGGCAAGTCTTCGTATTTACAACGCTAAAACCAGAGATTCGCTTCCCCTTGGTGGATTCAACATAAAGCCCGATGTGGCTTTACTGTAAGAAAAGCTACACGCCCGCCCTCCGGAGGAATTTCTTTTGACGCTCATGAATGTTGTATCGATTCTTAAGCTCTATTTTTAGAATAGTTGTTCTTGGATTATTTGGTGGAAAAATAAAAATACAGAACACAGTCCACTTAATGCCAATAGAAACATTTTATTTCTTCAACTACATAAATACATTCTGTAGAAATACAATATGTAAAAATTCATAGAATTACCGTTGGATAAGGTAACTATACAAATGGATTACGCCTTCTCTCACTGCTTTTCTCGTACGAACAACAAATAAAATTTACACTGCTGAATGAATTAACTGGTTGATTCAATAATCAATGAACAAAAACTGCGACTGACAAATATTTAGGCAGGTAGTTGGAACGCCTGAAAGCTAAGAAATTCTCTTTCCCCAAAGCATCAACAACAATTTTCGAGCACCTTTGTAACTCGCATCGTTTAATCGTTCGAAATCGTTTCCAACATATGCTGCACTCTCAAGAAAGTTTGAGCCGTCTATTTACTACTCGCTTATCACATTACATTAAAAGCTTTCTTTAATAAAAGCAATATAAACGTTTAAATAAAAAAGCAAATCTCGAGAAATGACGATAATTTTGTCATGTAGAACGAATCTGCTCATAACGGTTGATAAAACATAGTTTAACAATGTTATGTCACGTGTATATTTTTGTACCCCGTTTTAGTTGTTTTTAAAGTTTAAATTATGCGTAACACCCCCAATACTGGTACTGATATAAACAAAATTTTAAACCTAACTCTACAATGCACTCTCCTAATTTAAAAATTATGCAATTTCTTGTAGTTTCGAAATGAGCATGCCGTGGAAACATTTTATACGTACAAGTCACAAGACACTTTCCCTCTCATAGTTAGGTGGAGCTACACGGTTTTAATCAGCAGTTGCTAACTTGATGTTTGAAGGCATGATTAGATATTTTATTTTACTGCGAGATGGTGTTGATTGTGCAACGCTTGGTTTTGTTAGTGACATTATTATTTTGTTTAGCAAGTGTTTTATGTAATGCACCAACAGATATAAAACTTGATGAAAAAGCAAAAAGAATTCACCGAATTGATTGTCTGAACATACTTGTATACGTTCTTCTTCTAATTTTGACAGTTTGTACGATATGGCTTTTCAAGCGTCGAAGGGCTCGATTCTTGCACGAAACCGGATTAGCGATAATATATGGTAATACCTGAATTTTAAATAAAAATACGTTTCGAATAACATGAGTACTTTCACGATATCTTTCAATAGTTTTAAAAGTTAATATAGTGGTGTAGATATACAGTAGATATAAATATAATCAATGATATCTACAGCAGTATTCTCTTTGGTTTGAAATATAACAATTTAGTCATGATATTTTATTCACTTATTGTGATTAACCATGCATATGAGAATGACTAACGGTTATCTTATGAAAATGCGATTTATATTTAAATCAAGCAAACTATTTGATTGTCTACAAAGTGAATGTTTTTTAACTCATTGCCATAGAAAGCAGCTTTGGCTATTGACACATTACAATTTTTGGGGGTATGTGTAATGTATTGAACTACATTTGAAAAAAAGATTCTTTTCAGCAAATACTAGAAAATGTGTTCTAAAATAAACCAACATTTTTAAATTTTATGAAGTTTGTGTTTGGGGTAAATGCAAAAATGTTAAATGTGACATTCAATAATTTGTATAACTGTAAAGCAAAAGGAAAAAAAATACAATATAAGTATTTAATCATATCTTCTAGTTGCTTCACATTAACTGGTATTTTTATAAATTATTGTTCAATATGTTAGAATTTTCCAAATAAATATCATACAAAATTTTATTATTATTTTAAAGTATATTTGTGCTTGTAGGTAAGTCACAGTGTTATGTAACATACTTCTTGTGTACATCTTTTAAGGATGTTTGGGTTATTTATCATACCTTCATCTTCTTAATAAGTTTTTATTTATCTGGGGTAATATATGGTAATAAATCCTTTTGTGTATTTTTTGTACCAATGAACAAAATGAGAGAGGAGTTTTTAGCTCATTAAGAAAGAACCGGATCAGCAGATCTCAATTGGTTAACCTTAATGGGGCTAAGTCAGTGGTTTGCTGGCCACCCTCTTGTGGTCTTTGACAGGTTGCATAATTGGAAAAAGTGGTAACACACATAACCTTTTTGTGGTTCTTCATGAACAAAAAGTTAAACCATTGGATTATGTGGTTTACTGTTATAAAATATGTATAATATATTTCAAAGGTTATCAATTAATGTACTCTGAAATATACCTTATAAAACATCTCATATTTAGTGATTTTCTAGGTCTTAATTATTTGGTCACAAAACTAAAGTATTATCCATCAGTGCAGTCAATTCATCATTAAGCCACTTTATTTTTCTTTTCACAGATTGAGGCAAAACTTTTATATTAAATAAATGTTCAGCTGTGAGATAGTTGAATGTTTTAATGTTCTATTTTTCAAAGAGAATATTATCAATAATCTTGAATCTAAGTTTTGTATTGGACATTGGATTGGATTTAAATTATAAACATATTGATCTTTTGGTGGTACATACAAGTAGAAAGATGAAAAATAGTTCTATGACCAGTTTTTCTCAAGTTCTAAAAGGTATCAAAAATCAAAATACGAGTTTCTTTTCTTTTTCATCATTGATGGTTCGATAGATAGTGGATAGGTGTTTCAGAATTGGAGAATTTTTAACATTACTACTACTTTTAAAGGAGGTGTTAAAGAGTTGTCCCTTGGAATTATAGGCCAGTTAGTCTTACTTTTGGAGTAAAAAAAATTCTGGATAGTTTGATTAAATGTTTACATAATTATTTAGTGAAATATAGCATTTTAAAATAGTTTGTATGGATTTACTGAAGGGAAAATCATGCCTTAGTCATCTGTTTTCATTTTTTGAGGACAGTACTTATTAACTGGACAAAAAGAAAGTACATATGAGTGTACTTGGTGTACTTAGATTTTAAAAATATGTATATAGTACCAAAGATATTAATAAAAAATTATTTTGGTGAAGATTAATGAAGTACAGCTCAGTTGGGGCTTTGTTTCAAACAGTGCCACAGAAGCAGTGTTTGGAAATTTTTCATACTTGTATTAATGACCTTGACTTGGGTATAATTAGTGGGTTAATAAATTTGGTTGATAATGTTGTTGTTGTTTTGAATTAAGCACAAAGCTACACAATGGGCTATCTGTGCTCTGCCCACCACGTGTATCGAAACCCGGATTTTAGCGTGTAAGTCCGCAGACATACCACTGAGCCACTCGGGGGCTGGTTGATAATGAAACATTCTTGGTTTTTATTGAAAATACTGAGGTGTTAAATGATATGGATCACATGGTAAGTTTGACAAAGATATGTTTTTGGCATTTGACTGACTTTTGACTATAGGTAAAGATAACATATTTAAATTATAATAACTTGGATCATACATTTAATATAAATGTGAACCTACTTGGTAGCTTGATAAAATAAATGGATATTAACACAATGGTGAATAAGTCATCATCCAATCATTGAGTCATTACAACTAAGTAATGCATTGCAACTAAGCAAGTTGTAAAGCTAATAAAATGTTAGGGTGCATTGGTAAGTGTTGAGTACAAGTTAAATATAAAAAAAAAAATATTAGAGTTCTATATGATTTATGTTCTACCATTATACTATTGTACTATAAGGCAACATTGATGGCCAAATAGCCTTATATCTTGGAAATACTTTGAATTAATTTCTCAGCAATAATTCTGGAAAGCATCATTGAATCAACTTTAAAGAAAAATATGGGGACATTTGACATTTTTACTATATTATTTTCTACTATTACTCTTCACTAAATTATGTAGAAACCATTTTCTTATTGATAAAATAGGGATTTAGTATTTGTTGATTAGGTACATGATTGTAAGAGTACTTAGTTCTGCTTGGTTCTTATGGCAGGCCCAGAAATTACATCAGTGAAGTCAAATTGGTTTCACTCTAATCATTTTAAGGTTTAACTACGCATGTTCAAAACTAACAGATAAATTAGTTTTAGGACTAAGAGGTGATAGCATTATGTGCATGGGTTACATTTTTAAAATGTTTGTAACTTGGATGAAAATTATTAGGTTTGCTGAGAAGTTTTTTTATGATTGCCTTACTAGTAAAGAAAGTAACTTGGCGCTCAGATTAATTTATGGTAATTTTAAGTGTAAGTGTAAGGTTTTTATTTTTGCTTTTTGTAGAACTCGTATTTCTTATGTTTAATTATGGTCTCTTAAAGATATGATTTCTTTGAAAGGGTCAGAATAAAATGACTGCATTGTAATCTGTGTTTTTGTTTTGTTTTTAACATGTGAATCTGAGCTTGAGTGTTCAATTTTGGTAGAATGCGAGGGGAAATTATTTAGATTCATATGTTCAGAATGGTGAAGGGAGATATACTGTACCTACATGAAGTATTTGATACATGTGAAATTATAAGGCAGGAAATGTTGACATCAGAAGCTATTTTTGCACATTATAGAAGCTCATATTATACAAATTTATTCTTAACATTTTTAGTTCTATTGATTGCAGTATTTCAAGCTTGATAACAAGTACATTTAATCATAATTATGTATGTGGGATGTGTTGGTGACCTTCATTATTAGGTGGCTTTCTGTTACTTGTCACTTGATCATGACAGTTAAGGAATTATCTCTGAGAACAATGTCAAGTTTTTGCTGATACAGGTGTATTTGTGTCCTAAGACTGTTTTCTGATAATCTTTGAATTTTGTTCTTTTCTTTAATTGGATCACTTAGATAATTCAAAGTTCATACAGTTACCAAAACCTGTTGGTAATAAGTTATAAAAATTATAAAAGAGTAGATATAACTTTAAGCTACATATAAAACTAGTATGTTTGCAAGTTAGTTTTTATTTCTACTGTTAGTCTTCAAATTCAAACCTGGGTTTAATTTTTATCTCTAAGTGTATAAATGAATGCATACAAGTAGTAAATTATGTGAACCATAGGACATTGAGCTAAAATCTTTGAAAAGTATTAAAATGTGAATCTGTTGGCTTCCTTTCTCTCTAAACAGAAAGGTTAATGTAAATTGGCACTTCCAAAATATGCTTGCCTTTCACACTTTCAGTTTTTATTCTACTGCTAAGGTTTCTTCCTTAACTCAACCAAGCATTGGTATGGTTTTTTCCCCACTGTTGCTTACTTTAGTTTTTTATACTTTACTTAATTGAGTGTGATGATACTTATCTTGTGACACTTTCCACCTACATTAAGGTGCCCTTTATCCTGATACTGTATACAAGTACCTAATTCAGAAAATTAACTTTTTCTTAACAGGGTATAACTAATGCGTTTCCCAGGTGTGTGATTGTTCAGAGTTAATTTGGATATTCTCTGTTGCCGAGTTAATTTTCTTAAACTATACTTCTTTTTTATGATTAGCAAGTTTCTTTATGCTAGGAAATCTCAGATTATTGGCAGCATGGAGACCAAATAGGTTTCTCCTATCTCATCCTTGGCATCTAGCATTGCACAACAATTGGGGGAGAAGTGATCACTCTCAGTTGAGCTTGTCTGCAATCTTACGTATAATGAGATGGAAACATTTGGCTTCTTGGTGTTCCTGAGATTGGAAATGAGTAGTTTTTCACATTGGAGAGCATACTGATTTTCTTTCCTGTGCCTTTGTCTGTTGGCTTTTCAGTCTGTCTGTGAGGTAGTGGTGAGTTTATGGGCTTGTTGCATAGTAATCTAGAGTTTGATTCATAAGTTATTCATTCCCTAGTCTGAGTTGACTTTTTTTTTTACTGGAATTGTGGATAAACAGGTCCATTGTAATCAGCTCCTATTTGTACATTCTCATAGTCATGGTGTCTCACCACCATCTATTTTGTGTGTGTTTGCATGCACAAAGGTCAGGTATTGCAGTTCTGTATTTTACCTTTACACTAACATAGGCTTCTTATAGATTCTGCCAAATTGTACAAGCTTTTCCTTGCCACCTCTGTTCCATGAACAGCTGGATACTGCTACTGCTGACACCATCTTGTTAAAACAGCACACCCAGATTCTACTTTCAGAAACCACCAAAGTAGGCCTCTTCTCTTCTCTGAGATGTATTGTTACTCCAGTTCAATGTTTTTAGTTTAGATCTTTCATCACGTCTCTTGTCATGCTCAGCTGACTCACATTAGCTGTGAGCTATGAAACAGGAAACTGATTCTTACTTACCTCTCTTTTTCCCACTACACAGATGATTCTTTCTCTTCTGTGAATGTGGGCTTGCTCAAACCCCTCAAACATTTGGGAAGAGAGGACAAGTGATCTTTTTAATGGTGTTTATGCAACCAAGAGGTCAAACATTTCATTGTATTCCAGTTTCCTTTATAAGGATCATTCTTTGACATTAAGAGGTTGTTCAGTTGATGCTGTAAAGATATGGGATCCTATGCCACCCTATAATCCAAAGTTTTTTTCTCATGAATTCCTCATTTCAGGGAGGGAGTGCATGTACCAACAGTTGGGAATTCTTCCAGGGTCTACACATGAATGATGTGGCTTCCCTACACATTCTTTTTCTTTTTGCTCTTCCAAAGGCAATGCCATATCATCTGGGTTTGAGAGGAAAATAATCAGGCTTCACTCTGATAATTCCATGGCTATGCATTTTTCATCAAGGTGGCAATTAGTCTAGGGATCCTTGTTTTGAATCTTGGGTTCTCTTTCTTGGAACCCCTTCTATCACATCACCCTGCAAGCTTGCCATGTTCTGTCAATGATGGCTGTAGCAGCAAATCAATTTCTCAACCCAAACAGATTTTCCCAACAGAATAGATACTGCATTGCAATATTCTGTTGGTTTGGCTCTTATTTTGCAACTAAGGTTGGTAAGTTGGTTTCTCATTGGAACACTGAACTACTGGCAGTTTGTTTTCCAGTATCTCATTTTGTGCTTTAGCAGTAGATGCATTCCATCAGAACAGGAAGTTATTACTATTATAGGCCTTATCTCCAATTCATGTCCTCAAGGTACTAACTATATGCTCAAACCCAGTGTGCAAACTTCAAGTGACTAATGCTGCTGTTTGAACTACTTGTCATCCCAGTGAGCTATTATTAAAATTTTGCTACAAGTCTTAAAACTTTTATTACTTTTTGAAAATGGCCATAATGTTTAACTCTGAACCAGGACTGGAAAGACTAACTACAGGTGACTGATGGTGGTTTTTGTACTTACCTGTTAGTCTTCCTGGCAAGTTATGATAATTACAATTATGCTACAGAAAGTTGTTTACAACTTGTATTACTGTAGTTTTCTCTTTACATTGTAGACTAAATGTAGACATTGGTTTTATGCTATTTATTTTTAAACTTAGTTTTGTTTTATCTTAATTTTCTTTTATGAATCTTACTAAATTCAATTTTAACTTTTTACTGGATGTTTATCACTGATAGTCTAGTTGCTTTACTCCATAAAACACTAAATCAACCAACCAACCCATCATTGAGTTCTGCTGATTAACACCAAATTGACAGCTACACCCTGGTTTCTGCTTCTTTAGTATCTTCAAAAGCATCTTCCTCTCCTGCTACTTAAGCGATCTGTGGAGGCAGCCATGATTTAACAGGTTTTACTGAACATTGACTGTTAATAAAATATTTATATCCAGACCAGATAAAAAATTGAATATTGTTTGAATTTGTAACATTTTTTGTATATAATTATTAGTAATAATCACTATTATAAATTGTATTGTCATTTATATATTAAGATATATTGTTTAAGGGGTTTTCTAAGTACAATGGCTGTGTAGTAGCTTTTACCAGTAAATCCATCATGTAAGATGTAGACTAAATCTAAAAAAATTGCTGAAAGCCTAACTAGTAGAACAATGTCTACAGCACCTTGTTTAAAACTTAAATTGTATAAATAAATCCTGAAACTTTATTAGCCCAGTCAAAAATGGAGCAAATGATTTTTACAATAATTCTTTCTTCAAAATATTCGTAATAATTTTCTTGATGTGTACTTTCCAAGTTTCTGTACTAAAATGCATTATTTGATACTAGATAATCAAATTTATTTTCTACTTTTTTTCATTTATTTACTAAGACTTCCAATGCTATTTTCAAAATAACTAATTTTTCACAGGATTTTAGTTTCCTAATATCATCACTGAAATTGGAAATACTATTGTCTAAATATGCATTCTAGCTTTTCAGCATAGATAAAGAATAAAAAATACACCAGGTGGGACTAGTAATTTTCTTGCAATCAGGATAACACCAATTTTTTTTAAATCATCAAAGCAAATTATCACTTTTTATGTTCTTAAATTTAATAGACGTTAGTGATGTGTGTGGATTTTTTTCAATGTCAGTTTATGTTAATTGCAATATATTATAAAATGTACTAACTTTTCTATTTTTTCTTACAATTGATATTATGTATTTTGTTAACAATAGAAGTTAACCTAATGTTTTAAAAAAATAAAGAAATTTTTCAGTTATTGTACACATTTAAAGTTCTCACTTTTTAAGGTTTTAGGATAAATCTGATTAAGAGCTTTATTCCAGAAATATCTTAAGCTCTTAGAGAGCAGTTTTATCCATCAGTAGAATGATTTAATGAAAATTTTTCTCACTCATGAATAAATTTATTAGTTTTTCAAGTCAACTATCAGAAAGGCAATTCTGCTAATGAATGCATGATTTTGACATGTATTTTCAAACATCTATATTGTTTAATTTCATAGGTACAAATACTGGTCACTTAAAGTGCTTTTATTTCAGTACTTTTAATGTTAATGCATAGTAATGTGCATTATAAAAAAGCAAAAAGAAAACAAAAAATACCAAGCTAGTTAATGTAAGAGCCTCTTTAAAGGTAAAATATTCATATGTACAGTACATCTAATATTTTTTTAGATTAAAGGTGTTTGTGAATGCCAAAGTGTTTATAAGTATGCAAATAACAATGCATGTTAATACAGTGTACATGTGTATCTTTAATCTACACTATACAGATGTTTAATTTGTATATTCTCTTGATAGAAACAATTGAAACAATATGGGTGATGTTACAGCATTAAGAAATGAAAGATGGCCTGCTGTGTTTTCACAGTAGGTGATTGTCTTTTTACAAAAGTATTTATTATTACAATTAATTATTTTAACTTATCAAACAGAAACAATGAACTGTGTATTCCAACTAACATGCATTTCAGAAACCAATAAATTCTTCAAAAATATATCATGTGACACTTTAAGTTAATATGCAGTACATGATGGAAAAACGGGCAATGAATTACCATTATATTTTATTTAAAAATAACATTGACTATGAATTTAAGTTTACTTTGTGTCATTGCTTGTTTTGGTCTGTGATTTATGGTGTGTAAAGTGTAGATGTAATGGCTTGTTACCTGCTTAGTGTTCTGCTTTTGTTTTTACATGTACATGTGTTTATACATACACACACTACTACACATGTAGTCTCGTACCTACATGTACATTGTTTGTTTGTGTAGCTGTGTTACTAAATGTTGAAATGTAAGGAAAGAAATATGCATTATGATACAAAAACAGGTTCAAACACATTACTAAGAGATTATGTAAGAATTAACTGAAATGAAAATTCAGCAGTTGCATGAATATCTTAGATCCAACTATCTTGAAAATTTTATTTTACTTACAATTATAACTTCTTAAACTGATTTACATATAACTATGAATGTATCTGTTCTCCCTTTTAAATATCATTGTAAACATTAAGATTCTCTATGCTGATCTTTATTAAGTACAGTGATGCATCTAAGAACAAGTTATGCATTTATATATACCAAGTTTATTTTATAAATACATATTTGCAATGGTTGAGTTCAGATTTACTTCTTCAGCATGATAATCCTGCAAGTGGTAGAGATGAAACATTACCTACAATTTTCTGTATGTGTATATAATATTTTCCAGATGTATTTGTACATTTGGTTTTAGAACTTGGTAACTGTTTGTAAAAATAGTTGTACAAGCATAACACACAGCACATCAGGCAGTTTTAAGGCCATTCTACAGATGGAGCCAAAAGTTACCTATTTTAACAATAAATCTTGTACTAATTAATTGCTCCAAAAATTTAAAGATAATTTCATTTTGAAATTGATAACTTTTCAAATTTCTAAAAGAGTTCTTACATATGTTTAAAATGTTTTGAATTTCTAAAGTAATTTTACATGGTTACAATTTGAAAGTTTCTCTCACTGTTCATTACTTTGAGGAAATTGAAATTCAAGATTATAAGTTATGTTTGTACTCATGTCTGAATCTCAACTTGTATTTTGAATAAATTATTTTTAATTTGCTAAAATTATTATATTAAATATTTTAAAGCTATTTTTTCAATGAAAAATTTAATTAATTTTTTTAACAGGAAAATTGTCTTCACAATAACTAAATTTACATAGTTTTTGTAATTTAGAAATAAAGTAAAAGTTATAATTTGTTATGACTTTAATATTGCCTTTGGGCTCCATTTGCACAAAATTTAAACATGACTTAAAAATGTATTTGTGGTGTGCAAGCATATTGTTTTCTATCTCCATGTTTAATTTTAATATATGAAGGTGTATCTAGTTTAACATTTAACAACAGTCAAATAACACTGCACAGCAATTTTTTTTTTTAAAGTTTTGCTTTCTGAAAAGTTTTTGCTGATTGTAACAGGTACCTGGTGGGTATGTATAAATTGTTTTGGTTTTGTTTCATCACCTAAGAACTCAAAAATAGACAGTTAACTGTTTATCAGCAGTAACATATTTAATTGCAATTATGTTTCTAATATGCTATTAAGTTCATAATCAAGTGTTTTGCTCCTAAATTTTGTTTGTATTCGATGTCTGGTACATCATGTTGCAGTGTCCACAGTAGTCAGCAAGCATTAATGGATTCCAGTTAGCCTGATATTGTTTTTCCATTGTAGCAAAACTGAAGATTTTGATGAAATGGTACGTGATGGGTGAATTTGGATGTGATTTTCATGATCAGCAGCCAAAAATCTATAAGGAACACCCAACAGTGTTCAAGAAGCAAAAACTTTAAGCTCTTTTTACTATGGTTATCTATTTGTCATTCATTTGAGGTGCCATGTAATTTTTTTATCTGAAATATTTATTTAAATTTGAACATTGTGAAAGTCGTCATCTTTTTGATTGAAAGATGAGGTATAACCCTTTAGGAATATAACCTCATTATTCTTCTATAGGAATAATTAAGTCATGTCCTTCAAAGTCTACGTCTTTATTTTTGTGAACTGAATCATTTAAAGTTGGATAATTCAAAGTTACCCCATAACACACTTTCTGTCAAAGCTCCTCTTCTATGCAGAACATAGAAAATTAATTTTTGGAGATATAAACTGAATGATGTTTTATCAAGCTCTAGATACTTTTTTTTCTTTTAATAATTCATACAATATTTAAATATTTTTAAAAACAAAATTCTTGCCAATGTGTTTAATGATTTGAATAGTTTATGATTATAGTAAATATATAAGCTATTCTTGCATAAAGTTGAGATTTTTGGTATTAATTTGGATTTTATCATTGTCCTTGAATTTTGAATGAGTTTAAGATGCACATCAATTCTAAGAACTGTTGGGTTTTCAAAAATAATGGTAAAACTGTTTTCTTAAGTTTCATTCTTTATTTAAGAGTAGAAAAAATTTTGGTATCTGTATGTAGATGTTAACATGCATTCTTTTTAATATGTAGGTCTGGCAGTCGGAGCTTTAATAAGGTATGGAGGTGAAGACACAGAGGTAGTGTTTGTTGCTGTTAAACCCATCTCGCATAATAATAATACACCCGTAGACATCCCACCAGACAACTTGTTTTACACCATGGAAGTCAAAGGTAACCCTGTTAAAGGTGACTTGAATTACTTGAACAAAACATATGCTTATGCTTTTAGAGGAGAAGTTACTGATGTGGTCAGCAAAAAGCTGGATCAGAAGGTGAGTATATATAATGAACATCAACTTGTTTTAAAATTTTTCCAACACTATTTAGTTTATTTGTATGAATAAAGGGCAGGCTTCACAAGTAATTTGGTAAAATTTAAGGTACTGTTTATATGGTTTTTGAGTTACAGAAAATTTGTAACTTTTAAACTGCTGAAACAAGCCACCTTTAAAGTTGGTAGAGAGTAAAAAAAAAAACACTTTGCATGGAAAGGATAACGTGTTTCAAGTATAGATATTGAAAAAAAAATCTATTCTTTGGAACAAAAATTGTTAAAGCTGCAGCATCTATATATTTGAGAGGATCAATTATTATTTTTTATACATTGTGTATTTATTACAAAAAACCCCTTGGAGTGGATTCCTGTACGTGGTGAGGGGACCTCCCAGGGAAGGTTCTGTTCTGTCTGGTTACCTTCTCTGGGATCTAAACATCCACCCACGTGTTTGCCGTGCGTGGCGACCCGTGAAGGGGAGGAGAGGATCCTGGTGGTTGAGGGGTCCAACCCTAACACACCACTTTGGCCTCGAATTCCTGTAGACGGGCGGCCCTTGGGTGGCCCCCCTTGGGTCAATCAGCTGGTCCACCTGGGCTAGAGCCAACCAAGTACCAGTGTTGGAAGTTCTCAACGGGTGTTGTGGACATTGTGCCTGATGCTGGTGTTTGGGTATAGTGCTCACGAAACCCTGGCATTGCTGCATTGTCCTTGCGTGACTTTGTAGTGCGTCCCCTTGTAGGGCTCCATGGTGGGTGGGGTCAGTGAGTACCGAAACTTTTCACTTTCCTATGGATCCTTCAAAAAATTTAATTAAAATTGTAAAAAAACAGTCAATGGGTAAGCGACCACGTCTCGAATACTCAGAACAGCAATCTCCAACTTCAGTAACACACGTACCTCATTTTCTGATATTGCATTCTCTTTCAGAAAAATCTTTAGGGCAAATGTCCCCTTTTTTTATTCAAAAGGGGCTCGAGGGACTTGCTGGCTCTCCAAAGTCAGTAAAGAAGCTTCGATCTGGTGACACACTGGTTGAAACATCCACATCCCAACACAGTGAACTCCTCTTGAAATCAAAGGTAATTGGCGATATACCTATCGAGGTTACACCCCATGCTACTTTGAATACTTCATGAGGAGTTATTGTTGAAAGGGATTTGAAGAATGTTCCTGAATCTGAGATTCTCGCCGGTCTTTCCACTCAAGGAGTTTCTGCAGTGAGGCGCATCTCCACTCGCAAAGATGGAGTTACACTGCCAACAAATACCCTTGTATTAACATTCACTTCACCACGAGCACCCGCCACCATCAAAGCAGGTTATCTCATTTGCAGGGTTCGGCCATACATTCCATACCCTCTTCGATGTTTTCAATGTCAGAGATTCGGCCACTCAAAGACATCTTGTCGTGGTTCCCTGACATGTGCTCGTTGTGGAGGCAAGGACCACGATGCCTATGATTGTGACATAAACCCACATTGCGTCAACTGCAATGGTTCTCACCCCTCTTACTTTCATTCTTGTCCGAAATGGTTGGAGGAAAAAGAGGTTCAGCGTTTGAAAACGACACATAACATTAGTTATCCTGAGGCTCGGAAATTGATGTCCACAATCCCATCTCGGACATATGCTGCTGCACTCCGTTCCACAACTACAGTGGAAGTGCAGACAGATCTCTCTGTGCCTCCAAAAGAATCGTTTTCAAACCAAATGAAAAGCCTTTTGCCCTCCGTGGTTAAAACAGTAGATGAATCGACTTCCACACCCATCTCTGTTCCTCCCATAACTTCCAACAAACCTCAAGATCAATGTCCTTCAGTTTCAAATACAGGCATTTCTTCTGATACATCATTTTCTCCCACCACAATAAACAAAACAATTACTCGTCCGCGTCCTCAGTCGCTTGACTCCTCTTCCAATAACAAAAACCTGCCCACTCGACCCAGAGCAGGATCCATGGAGGTTGATAGACCTCCTCCGAAGAAAGACAGTAAAGACAAAAGACGAGGTCGTAAACCGAAGGGTTCTCCAACCACTTCACCTGCCCATCCTTAAAAATGGCCACCTTGATACAATGGAACTGTCGAGGTTTACGTTCTAATCTGGATGATATCAAAACGCTGATTGCTTCCTATCATCCTGTTTGTCTTTCTCTACAAGAAACATTTCTCAAATCTGCTGATACAGTCTCCATTCGGCAGTTTTCTCTGTACAGAAATGACAAGTTGTGTGATGGTCGAGTACATGGAGGGGTGGCACTTTTGGTTGATCAACATGTGCCTACCCTGTCTTTGTCACTCAATACACCCTTGGAGGCCGTAGCCATCCGTATTTCCTTGGGTCGTACCATCACTGTTTGTTCTCTGTACCTGTCCCCTGGAGAGACATATGATCAATCAGACCTGGATGCTCTCGTTGCACAGTTACCATCTCCATTTCTAATCCTGGGGGATTTTAATGGACACCATCCCCTCTGGGGAAGTGCTGTTATTGATGGGAGGGGTCGATCTGTAGAGCAGATGCTCTCTGATCACGATCTTTCTCTTTTCAATACTGGTTCTTCCACTTACTTTCATGCACCAAGTCAGTCATTCACTGCCATTGATCTCTCAGTTTGCTCCCCTTCATTATTTTCCCATTTTTCATGGAGGGTTGACAGTAATCCACTTGGCAGTGATCATTTTCCGATCATTTTGAGAGAGACTGGCCGTGGTCGATGCCACCCTACCCGCGTGCCCCGGTGGAAGCTGGATCAGGCAGACTGGTCCACTTTCACTGCTCTCGCAGAACTTGATCCTGTCATTGTAAATCAGCCATCAATAGACAACTGTGTTGCAGCGGTAACTGATTGTATTATACATGCAGCTGCTCAGTGTATTCCTAAAACCTCGACACGTTTCCCACGATATCCTCGTCCATGGCGGAATTCTGCTTGCAACTTAACACGGAAGGCTCAAAAACGGGCCTGGGACACTTTTTGCAGATATCCCACACTTTCAAATCGGGTTGCTTTCCAGCGGGCCCGAGCACATTCTAGGTGGGTAAGACGTCAAAGCCAGAAGGAATCTTGGATTAAGTTCACAACCAGCATTTCTTCTACCACCAGTTCCAAGATCGTATGGGACAAGATTCGAAAGGTTAATGGGCACTACACTTCTGTTCCCCTCTCGATCTTACTCTCTGATGGTCAGGAGGTGACTGATGTCCGAAACATCGCTAACACTCTAGGTGAAACCTTTTGCCGGGTATCTAGCACTTCTGCTTGTTCCTCCACCTTCCTGGCCATCAAGACTCGGGCAGAACGATCACCTCTTTCCTTTTAAACTGACTGTTTCTTTGACTATAATAGTCCCTTTACCCTGGTGGAACTAAAAATGTCCCTTCATCGGTCTGCCAGTACATCTGTTGGACCTGATGATATTCATTATGACATGCTACACCATCTCTCTCCTGATTCTCTTGATGTCCTACTGACTATATTCAACCGGATTTGGCAGGAGAATGTTTTTCCTGATGCCTGGCGCCAGGCTATTATTTTACTTTTCTCTAAGCCAGGGAAAGATCCAAAGACTCCTTCAAACTATCGTCCAATTGCTCTGACGAGCTGTCTCTGTAAGACCTTAGAAAGGATGGTTAATGCTCGTCTTTGGTTCCTTGAATCAAACAACCTCCTCTCACCCACCCAGTGTGGGTTCCGTCGACAGCACTCCACCATAGACCACCTAATTCGTCTTGAAACATCTATCAGAGAGGCCTTTCTCAACCGCCAACACCTTGTATCGATATTCTTTGACATAGAGAAGGCTTACGACACAACATGGAGGTATGGCGTTTTGCGAGACCTCCATACATATGGGTTACGTGGCCATCTACCCATGTTTATTAAAAATTTTTTAATGGACAGGAGATTCCAAGTTCGTGTAGGTTCGGCACTTTCACGTTCTTTTGTACAGGAACTTGGAGGCCCTCAAAGCTGTATATTGAGTGTCACACTTTTCAGTATAAAGATAAATGCCATCACTGAACAACTCCCTCTCACCGTTATGAATGGGCTATATGTTGACGACTTTCACATCTCATGTCAGTCATCAAACATGAGATATATTGAGCGGCAATTACAAACTGCCCTCAATCGTGTACAGAAGTGGACTCTTGCGAATGGCTTTAATTTCTCTCTTTCCAAAACTGTATGCATGCACTTTTGCCGCCGACGAGGTATTCACCCTGATCCTGAACTTCATATCGGTGAAGTTTTGCTGCCAGTGGTCCCAGAGACAAAGTTCTTGGGGCTTATCTTTGATCGTAAATTGACCTTTATACCACACTTAAAGCAGCTTCGGGTCAAATGCACCAGAACACTGAACATCCTTCGTGTCCTCTCTTCTACCAGTTGGGGGGCAGATTGCCGTTCATTGTTAAAGATATATCGTGCTCTTATTAGATCGAAACTTGACTATGGATCAGTGGTCTATGGCTCTGCCAGACCCTCGGCCTTAAAGATGCTGGACCCCATTCATCACCAAGGTCTTCGACTCTGCACCGGAGCTTTCCGTACCTCTCCAGTTCAAAGCATATACATTGAATCTCATGAACCTCCTCTACACCTTCGTCGTTTGCAACTGTCTTTACAATATACTTCGAAACTTCGTTCTTTACCAAAGCATCCCACCTGGGAATGTGTTTTCCTTCCTCGGTGGGCAGTACTTTTTCAGAACAGACGATCTGTCATTGCTCCATTTGGCCTTCGCATCCGGGCGCAATTGGATGAATTGGGTCTGTCCTTGGATAACATTGCAGATTCCACATATCGATGCATCCCACCATCCCCCCAAGTGTGACCTTTCTTTCAATCACCTAAAAAAGGCGGATACTCCAGACTGGAAGTACCGTCTTTTATTCAATGAATATCTTTCAAACAATCATTCAGTTCCCATTTATACAGATGGTTCCAAATCAGGAAATTCAGTGGGCTCTGCTATGGTTTGCTGTGGGTCAGTAGTTGCACACAGAATCCCCTCTACAGCTTCTGTGTTCACTGCTGAACTGTATGCAATATCTCTTGCCCTTGATCATATTGCAGCTGAGCAGTACTCCAACTGCACTATTTATACTGACTCGCTTAGTTCTATTCTTGCCTTGGAATCACTTCACATTAACTCACATCCTATTCTAGCAGATTTTCGAAACCGACTGGCCCATTTCTCATTAGCAGCTACTTCAATTCAGTTTTTTTGGATACCAGGCCATGTTGGTATTCATGGGAACGAGCTTGCAGACATGGGTGCTAAATATGTATGCCTCAGCTCCATCACCCCTATGCCTATTCCGTACATGGACTATGGTGTTGTCTTCAAAGCTCGGCTCCGTGCCAGTTGGCAGTCCACTTGGAGTGAACAACGCAACAATAAACTTTTTCAAATTAAACCCAAAATTGGAGTTTGGCCATCTAGCTTCCGTAAAGTTCGGAGGGAAGAAGTTGTTCTCACTAGGCTACGCATTGGTCACAGTTTTTTAACTCATCATTTTCTTTTATCTGGAACTGATGCACCAATGTGTAGTTTGTGTAACACTCAAATCACTATCAGCCATGTTTTACTTTCTTGCCATCGTTACAATCCTCAACGACGGCAATACTTTAAACATATTTTTTCCCAGCGTCAATCTGTAACATTGGACAGAGTTATTGGTGATGATGACTATGTCCACCTTAATAACGTTTTTAATTTTTTAATGGCCATTAATCTTTTTAATCTTCTTTAAGTGTGGTATATTTATTCATTACACCTTTTTAATTGTGGCTCCTTTTTAAAGTTTTATTCTCTCATTCAATGCGACATTAAACAATAGCCAGAACATTAAATAACTCGATACCAGGACTGGAAAGGCCAACTTCAGGTGACTAACGCTTCTGTTTGAACTGTCTGTTTGAACTACTCGTTAGTCTTCCTGGCGAGTTACTGTTATACTTTCGCTGCATATCATTTCGTGCTTTTACAACCTTTTTGTACTGGCCATATTGACTCATAACCTGTAACCAGGACGGAAAGACCAACTTCAGGTGGCTGACAGTGGTTTATATACTACCTGTTAGTCTTCCTGGCGGGTTATGATCATTCCCATTCTGCTACAGGTTGGCCTTTACTACTTTGTTGACGGGATGTCGTCATTGGTTTTTGCACCATTTCCTGTTTTAATTGCCATTTTGTTTTTATCTTCAATTACCTTTACACATTTTACTCCATTTACTTGACTTTTATCTTTTTACTGGACATTTGGCTACTCTTTATTATGATTTTGCTGAGTGTCTTTTTAAACTTTTATTCCATTACATTTTGATATTAGCTACTATGACACATAACCCAGAACCAGGACTGGAAAGGCCAACTTCAGGTGACTGACGGTGGTTTTTGAACTTGTTCGTTAGTCTTCCTGGCGGGTTATGATCATTATTATTATGCTAGAGTAAATAGTTTATAACTTTGAAGACTGGGTGTCACCATTGGTTTTTACACCATTTTCTGTTTTAATTGCTGTTTTGTTTTTACCTTCATTTTCCTTTACAAATTTTACTCCATTTACGTGACTTTTCTCTTTTTACTGAACATTTGGTTACTCGTTGCGTTTTTGCTGTGTGTTTTTTAATACTTCTATTCTTTTACATTTTGATACTAGTTGCTATGACACATAACCCAGAACCAGGACTGGAAAGACCAACTTCAGGTGACTGACGGTGGGTCTTGTACCTGCCTGTTAGTCTTCCTGGCGGGTTATGATTATACCTTTTTGATAGAGTAAATACTTTACAACTTTTTACACTTTGCCTTCTATCTTAACCTTGTAGACTAGGTGTCAACACTGGTTTTATATTTTTTGTTTTGTTTTACGTTCATTTCCATTTATGTCTTTTACTACATTTTTACCGGTTGTTTGGCGCAGATAGCCTCGTTGCTTTGTGCCATAAAACACTAAATCAATCAATCAATCAATCAATTATTACAAAAATATCTCAAACATGTTTTAGATTCAAAGAACAGTGTTTTATTTGGTTTTAATGTCCAAAGTAATTTATTTCTTTGTATATGCAATGGCAATAAAGTGTAGTCAAATTAATATAAAATATTTTAAACAACAATCTCAGACTTAACAAAAAAAATTTCATAGCTAGTGGAGTATTCCATCACTTAAAAATCCACAAGCCCAAGAGTGAGGTGCATGGCTTTGTAAGGCACAATATTATTTTTGTGCTGTTACTGATACAGTATATTATCTCTGAAGTTTTTCTTGCCTGCTTCAGTATTTTATTCCAGTATTTAAAACTGGTAGAGTTTCAACATTCCAAGATTGTGAGATTTAAGAACCTCATTCCAGTGCCATCAGAGATTTGTTGGTCAAGGGGAAAATAGTCATCCCAGTTCTTCCAGGGATTTATTCATTTCTGTTTGTTGTGCTCAAGAATATGGGAGATTGGCATCTGATCATCAATCTTTCTTGTTTAAATAATTTCATACGTCATCCAGAGTTTATGATGGACTCATTCCTCACTCTGCTTTGGGAATGTGTAAATAAATATCAACTTCATCATCCACAGCTCTGGCAAAAAAATGTCAATGCAGAGTTGTCCAACCACTATCTGCATTTTGTGCAGAAAGGTCAGATGCTACAGTTTAGTGCTTTATGGTACAGGCAGTTTGACTCTTACTCGTATCTCCTCCTGCCACTGTATGGATGGTTCTTTTTCTTTTGTGCATTTGTGCACAACTTGAGTGTCTCATTACTTTGAGACAAGAGGACATGAGATTCATTCAGTGGACTTTATGCAACCAATGGATCATGAACTATTATTTGTAGGATTCTCCAGTTTCATTATTCAGGATCAACATCTTAAGTCTTGGGTGGTGTTTAGGTTGGAACAATGCTATGAGAAGTGATTCTTTGCCACTACATTGTCCATAAATCCATTTCACATATGCCTCGTTTTAGGGATGGGGTACATCTCAATGATAAGAAATTCCAGGCTTTGAATGGATGATGAGGCTAATCTACACATCAGTCTTTCAAAATTTTTTGATATTCAAAGGGCAATGTTTTGAGGTCTGGACTTAGTAAAGGGGTAAAGACATCGTGGTTTACTCTTAGATTTCTTGTGAAGGGGTTACTCAGTCCACATCTATTTTTCAGACCTTGGATCTTCTATATTTGGTCCATTCAAATCATATTGTCTTAATAGTTTGACTTGTTTCAGGAGTGATGAATTTTGTGGTAGATTGTATCATCCCAACCAGATTCTCCCAACAAAATGGATGTTGCAATATGAAGTTTTCCATTGGATTTGCATTTTCAGGACACTGTTGATCAATGTATTGGCATCTAGTTGGAACATTCAACTACTGGTATTTTGACCTCACTCTTGCATTAGATGCATTCAGACAGGGTGGGACAAGATTTGCACCCCTATGCCTTCCCAAAAAATTCATCTGCTACCCAGAGTACTTGTTTTAATTCAGCCCCTTTTTTGTTCTCCTGGTAGCACTGGATTGGCTACCTCAAACCTGTTTTCTGTTTCTGTGGTACCTTTAAGAGTGTTAACCTCTTCCACTTTCTCTTTCACCATGATGCAACATTGTACAGCCATCCATCCTGGACCTTAGGTTGATAAGTGGAAATACAGACCTTCACTTAGCATCAAAGTTCCACCTTTGAGGTTGCCATGTACCTGTTGCAGTCTCTGTTCTCTTATGATGGACAATTTTATTAATGGAAATGGCACAGATATTAACAATGGTGTATTGTGAGGAGGTTGAACATGCATCTTCCAGACATGTTGTCTATAGCTCTTTTTTTACCTGTTTCTTAAACAAAATTTGCATCTTCCATGATCACCCAACATAATGCAGCCTAATCAGCTATCTTTAGATACTGAAAGGGACATTCTTTGAGTCCCAAGTGCTCTCCATTCTTCTCAAGTCCCAGATGACTGTTTTGGTTACCCATCTGGGATACAAAGGTGGTGTCATTTCTTAATATGTTTCAGTTCTTAGCCTCATGTACCATGTATCATTTTTTCTTTAAGGTTTATTTTTCATTGCTACTGACCCACAGAATCACCAGTTGAAGTTTATGCTAGATGTGTGTAGGAAGCTTCATTTTTCTACCTGTGTCCTTCTATACCAAGACAGATCATTCTTACCTAAGACACTAGAAAGCAGGGAAGAGAACAAATCCTTTTCATTGATTCACCTGATTACTGTTTCTTACCTGTGATCAGATCCTAACTGTTTGTTACTTCCATTGAGGGCCTTAGTGTTAAGTTGCTAACATTAAAGCTTTTAGAGGTGCTGGACAAGTTTTTTTATTCATTGTTTCTTCAGTTTTTCATGACGTATCCCTAATTACACTGGGATTGGTATGAAAAATTGATACAAATTGCTTATTTTGGAGACGAGACTTCTGCAAGTCAGGTTTCACCAAATTCATTGCATTTTTATGCTTTTAGAGACATTGTGGAGGACATCATGCAGGCTGGTGTGTGGTACTTTGTGAAATATTTATCTCGTATCATTTGCATGATTTGGCTGTATCTTTTTGAGGGTTTTGACTATCCTATGCAATGGCATTAACTACATCTTCTAGATTATAAAGAGGGGTGAGTATTTTCATCACTAATCTCATCTCACCTTTCTGGGGTCTTTTACCTTTTCTACCAATAGCTAAGAGTCCTTACCACACCCAGTTTCAATCACTGGGACAGTGACAGAGGTTAGTTTTTTCTCAAGAGTATTTATGAATTGTCCTCACTCTTGTAGAAAAAAGTGAAATTAGTAGAAGTGCCAACCTTCTCAGAAGTTTACTAAGAATGCTGGTCCAAATTTGCCCACCCATCCATTTGGATTGAAAGTATCTTAATTTTTATGAATTTCGGTTTCATAGAAGATGGTCCATCGTTTCCTTATTTTGAACTCAGAGTGGTCCTATATTGGGTCATTCACTGAGCACCATTTCTTCCCCATAATTATGAGAATAAGTGGTTGAAGAGTGAGGATTAATGTCCATAATTCCAGACTGGATCAGTTATGTTTCCTCAGGTGAAATATGGTATCGAGGAACCTGACATTTGAAGTTTGGAGTTTGCCTTTTGGACTTTTTCAGGTGGAGAAGAGGGTTTGCTTTGGTGTTGCTTACTTCCACCTGGTTCAGGTGTCTTGGGAATGCATCACTATAGGTACAGGTTGGGATCCATTCAATTATATATTGTGGTCCACGTGCTTTACCCACTAATATGGGATTTAGGGGGCATGGCTCTGTAATTTTAACCCAAAACACTAACACCTTGGCTACCTGATTGGGACCAAGTTACTGGTGGTGACAGATTGTATCAGGTTCTGGACAAAGAGTACACCTGTTTTGGAGAAGTGCATTTCACCCATTATGGTGCTATTTTTGTTCTATTGGCATGCCCACAGTCTATGCAGATTCATTCTGTATGGGTAATGCCTTCACTGGTCCTGTCTTTATAAGTGTGGGATACTAGTAATAAGTATGAGAAAAGAAGCATGTTTTGAAAGGTTTCTTAAATCAAAAATGTATTTCCAATAATACTTCTCCTTTCACACTTTTACCTTTCCTTCCCACTAAGAGCTGGTATTAGATAAACTGTGGATTGTATCAGTTTCAAAACACATGACACTTATCTGAAGGAGGTTCTTATATTGTACCAAGATAGTGTACAATAGTATACAAAGAGAATGTCAAAAGACATCACCAAAAGTGATTAAATGAGAAACAATCAGGCCATTGCCTAGATGGGCAAAGGAAAAGAAATCGTAGCAGTTGAGTAATAGCCGTAGTGTAAAAGAAGGTATTTGAAGTACATTTTTCACTTACAAAAAGTTAACTTTCACTTGTTATTAGTCTTGATATACCCACTTACCTTCCTGTTAGTGGAACATCTGCAAACTGACATGCCACTGATAGTACATCACTCACTATTTTAACTAGTGTCATCTCTACTCTTGTAGCCATCAATCTCTTCTTTATTAGGAGTCATATAGTTTGTAATTGTTTTTGCTTATGTTTTCAGATCAATTTTTTTGTTTAAATGCCAAAGTCTAAAATGTCATTTTTGACTTTTATTTTCTGCAATTGTGACATTTTTGAATTTTTATGGCTTTGAAAATTATTTTGAGTTAAACTTGTTTTTTACCAGTCAAATCCACTCATATGTGCAATTATAAGTGGTTTCAGATTTGATGGATGTAACTACAGCAGCTGATTTGTCAGCATCTTAAAGCATCTGAGCACATTATCAACTATGGATGTAACTGCTGATTCACTGGGAGTTAGCTACATTTTTGCAGACTTCTGAGCACTAGCTAATTGCCCTCTTTTCAAGCTTTGTTTTTATATAACAAGGATATGAGCTTAGTTCCTTCACCTGCCTATGACTCCCAATGTGTCATTTCTGGGGAGGTGTCCAGGCCTTCTTTCTCTTTAATGTATGTTGTCAGGTAAAGTATGTTTTATCATTGATCTCCAATCTCTTTTTATTCTATTCCTTCTTTTTGCAATGACCAACTGCATGGTCAGTTTTAGCATTGCCTTAACTCTTTGGGTATGTATACCTTAACAACCACATACTTTGGATAACCATGCTATGGCATATTATCATTCTAACTTCCATTCTTAGGTTTGTGTAGTTTGATGTTGCTTCTCCCTTTGCGAGGATTGAACCCCATAGTTTGGTTTTTAATTCTAGCATTTTTTATTTTGTACTAGGTGATTTTTTTTTTATACAGTTTGGAATTCCTGAATCTCAAGCTTAGGATCAGGTCAACCCTGTTGTATAACCTTATTTGGCCTTCCTTTTCTCCTGCACCCCCTTGTCCCCATCCCTTCTCTGCTTGATTCTGACTTCACAAATGTTTGAAGCTTCTTATCAGTTTTTGGGGCAACTGCCAGTCTAGGTGCCTTTAGTTGATTAAGGCTCATGTCTACTTGGAGAGACAACATTATGTACATGGAATTCCAACACTATGTTTTGGAATTTGATTCCACCTGGTAGATATGGCAGTTGGTTCAGTGTGACATTTCTCTACAATATACACATTCTTGTTTCATCAGATATGACACCACAATGTTTTCAGCTGCTTTGCCCAAATTTTAAGATATTTTGTTGCAAATCCTAAGTTCTGAGGTGATTACGTTTAGTCTGGCCCAACTTCAAATTTCCCTCATCCTTGTGTTTTTTTCCTGCCAGTTTTTAAAAGATGGTTTACATTTGCTTTGGTCAAGGATGCCATCATAAAGGTAGGTCCCTACATTTGGGGTCTTATTTCTGTCTGTATGTTGTTTTCTTGAAGTTAAGAGACCAGTGTTCTATCATTACTCAGTTGGTTCTTAGCTATTTATTAGTCCTTCTGCATTTTACCAGAGGGTTGTAATTAGATTTTGGTTGGGTTTTCTTTCTTAGTTTGGAGGATAAGGTAGTTCTGTCAGATGCATTCCAGTTTATTAAACTGAATCTATAAAGGTTGAATGTTTTCATTCCAGACTCCTTTTTTGGACCTCTTCTCAGGATGGTCTAGGTTTTTGTTCATCTTCTACCTTTCTAGGGACAATCATTTTCACCATGGCCAAGGATTGACTTTCACATAAGCAAATCAAATTTGTTTCAGTTCTGGTTCACTTCCCCTCCGTGTGGATTCCTGTACGTGGTGAGGGGACCTCCCAAGGAAGGTTCTGTTCTGCCTGGTCACTTTCTCTGGAATCTAAACATCCACCCACGTGTTTGCTGTGTGTGGTGACCCGTGAAAGGGAGGAGAGGATCCTGGTGGTTGGGGGATCCAACCCTAACACACCACTTTGGCCTCCAATTCCTGTAGACGGGCGGCCTTTGGGTGGCCCCCTTGGGTCAGTCGACTGGTCCACTTGGGCTAGAGTCAACCAAGTACCAGTGTTGGAAGTTTTCACTGGGTGTTGTGGACATTGTGCCTGATGCTGGTGTTTGGGTCACAAAACCCTGGTGTTGCTACATTGTCCTTGCATAACTTTGTAGTGTGTCCCCTTGTAGAGCTCCATGGTGGGTGGGGTTTGTGGGTACCAAAATTTTTCCTTTTCCTATTGATCCTCCTTCAAAAAATTTAAATAAAGTAGTGAAAAAACAGTCAATAGGTAAAGGACCACGTCTTGAAGACTGAACAGCAATCTTCAACATTAGTAACACACATACCTCATTTTCTTATATTACATTCTATTCCAGAAAAACCTTTAGGGCAAATGTCCTTTTTTATTCAGAAGGGACTAGAGGGACTTGCTGGTTCTTCAAAGTTAGTAAAGAAGCTCGATCTGGAGACAAATTGGTTGAAACATCCACATCCCAACACAGTGAACTCCTTGAATTCAAAGGCAATTGGGGATATACCTATTGAGGTTACACCTCATGCTACTTTGAATTCTTCACTAGGAATTATTGTTGAAAGGGATCTGAAGAACATTCCCGAATCAGAGATTCTCGCTGGCCTCTCCACTCAATGAGTTTCTGCAGTGAGGTGCATCTCCACTTGCAAAGATAGTTACACTGCCAACAAATACCCTCGTTTTAACATTTACTTCACCACGTACACCTGCCACCATCAAGGTAGGTTATCTCATTTGCAGGGTTCGGCCATACATTCCATACCCTCTTTTTTCATGTTTCCAATGTCAGAGATTCGGCCACTCAAAGACATCTTGTCGTGGTTCCCTGACATGTGCTTGTTGTGGAGACAAGGACCACGGTGCCTATGACTGTGACATGAACCCACATTGCTGCAACTGCAATGGTTCTCACCCCTCTTACTTTCATTCTTGCCCAAGAGAGGTGCAGCGTGTGAAAACGACACAACATTAATTATCCTGAGGCTTGGAAATTGCTGCCCACCACTCCATCATGGACATACGCTGCTGCACTTTATTCCACAACTACAGTGGGAGTGCAGGCAGATCTCTTTGTGCTTCCAAGAGAGTCGTTTTCAAAACAAATGAAAAGCCTTTTGACCTCCGTGGTTAAAAAGGTTGAATCGACTTTCACACCCATCTTTGTTCCTCCCACACCTTCCAACAAATCTCAAGATCCATGTCCTTCAGTTTCAAATACAGGCATTTCTTCTGGTACATTTTTTTCTCCCACCCCAGAAGACAAAACAATCATTCATTCGCATTCTCAGTCACTGGATTCCTTTTCCTATAACAAAAACCTGCCCACTCGACCCAGGGCAGGATCCATGGAGGTTGATAGACCTCCTCCGACTAAAGACAGTAAAGAAAAAAGTGGTCGTAAACCGAAGGGTTCTCCAGCCACTTCACCTACCTGTTCTTAAGAATGGCCACCTTGATACAAAGGAACTGTCGAGGTTTACATTCTAATCTGGATGATATCAAAGTGCTGATTGCTTCCTACTAACCTGTTTGTTTTTCATTACAAAGAAACATTTCTCAAATCTGCCGATGCAGTCTCCATTTGGCAGTTTTCTCTATACAGAAATGACAGGTTGTGTGATGGTTGAGTACATGGAGGGGTGGCACTGTTAGTTGATCAGCGTGTGCCCACCCTGTCTTTGTCACTCAACACACCCTTGGAGGCCATAGCCATCTGTGTTTCCTTGGGTCATACCATCACTGTTTGTTCTCTCTATCTGTCACGTGGAGAGACATATGATCAATCAGACCTTGATGCTCTTGTTGAACAGTTGCCGTCTTCATTTTTTATCCTGGGGGACTTAAATGGACATCATCCCCTCTGGGAAAGTGCAGTTATTCATAGGAGGGGTATATCTGTAGAGCGTATGCTCTCTGATCACAATCTTTCTCTTTTCAATTCTGGTTCTTCCACTTACTTTCATGCACCTAGTCAGTCCTTTACTGCTATTGATCTCTCGGTTTGCTCCCTTTCATTGTTCTCCCATTTTTCATGGAGGGTTGAGAGTAATCCACTAGGCAGTGATCATTTTCCGATCCTTTTGAGAGAGACTGGCCATGATTGATGCCATCCTACCCGCGTGCCCCGGTAAAAGCTGGATTAGGCAGACTGGTCCACTTTCACTGCTCTCGCAGAACTTTATCCTGCCATTGTAAATCAGCCATCAATAGACAACTGTGTAGCAGTGGTAACTGACTGTATTATACATGCAGCTGCTCAGTGTATTCCTAAAACCTCGACACGTTTTCCACGATATCCTCATCGATGGTGGAATCCTGTTTGCCACTTAGCATGGAAGGCTCAAAAACGGGCCTGGGATACTTTTCGTAGATATCTCACACTTTCAAACCGGGTTGCTTTCCAATGGGCCCGTGCACATGCAAGGTGGGTAAGATTTCAAAGCCAGAAGGAATCTTGGATTAAGTTCACAACCAGCATATCTTCTACTACCAGTTTCAAGATCATATGGAACAGGATTCGAAAGGTTAATGGGCCCTAAAATTCTGTACCCCTCTCAATCTTACTCTCTGGTGGTCTGGAGGTGACTGATGTTCGGAACATTGCTGACACTCTAGGTGAAAGCTTTTGCTGGGTATCTAGCACTTCTGCTTGTTCCTACACCTTACTGGCCATCAAGACTCGGGCAGAGTGATTACCTCTTTCCTTTCGAACTGACTGTTTCTTTCACTATAATTGTCCCTTTACCCTGGTGGAACTAAAAATGGCTCTTCAGTACGTCTGTTGGACCTGATGATATTCATTATGACATGCTGCACTATCTATCTTTTGCTTCTCTTGATGTCCTCCTGATTGTCTTCAACCGGATCTGGCAGGAGAATGTTTTTCCTGATGCCTGGTGCAAGGCTATTTTACCTTTCTCCAAGCCAGGGAAAGATCCAAAGATTCCTTCAAACTACCGTCCAATTGCTTTGACGAGCTGTCTCTGTAAGACATTAGAAAGGATGGTTAATGCTCATCTTGTTTGGTTCCCTGAATCAAACAAGCTCCTCTCGCCCACCCAGTGTGGGTTTCATCAACAGCACTCCACCACAACCACCTAATTCATCTTGAAACATCTATCAGAGAAGCCTTTCTCAACTGCCAACATCTTATATCAATATTCTTTGACATAGAGAAGGCTTGTGACACAACATGGGAGGTATGGCGTTTTGCGAGACCTTCATACATATGGGTTACATGGCCATCTACCCATGTTTATTAAAAAATGTTTTAATGGACAGGAGATTCCAATATCATGTGGGTTTGACACTTTCCTGTTCTTTTGTACAGGAACTTGGAGTTCCTCAAGGCTGTGTATTAAGTGTCACACTCTTCAATGTAAAGATAAATGCCATCACTGAACAATTCCTGCTCACTGTTGCGAAAGGGCTGTATGTCAACAACTTTCACATCTCATGTCAGTCGTCAAACATGTGATATATTGATTGGCAACTACAAACTGCCCTCAGTCGTGTACAGAAGTGGACTCTGGCAAACATCTTTAATTTTTCTCTCTCCAAAACTGTATGCATGCACTTTTGAAGGACGAGGGTTTCACCCTGATCCTGAACTTCATATCGGTGAAGTTTTGCTGCCAGTGGTCCCGGAGACCAAGTTCTTGGGACTTATATTTGATCGTAAACTGACCTTTATACCACACCTAAAGTAGCTTCGGGTCAAATGCACAAGAGCACTGAACATCCTTCGTGTCCTCTCTTCTACCAGTTGGGTGGCAGATCGCTGTTTAATGTTAAAGGTATATCCTGCTCTTATTAGATCGAAACTCAACTATGGATCAATGGTCTATGGCTCTGCCAGACCCTCGGCCTTAAAGATGCTGGACCCCATCCATCACCAAGGACTTTGACTCTGCACTGGGGCATATGCATTGAATCTCATAAACCTTCTCTACACCTTTGCCATTTGCAAGAATCTTTACAGTATAATTCGAAACTTCGTTCTTTACCAAAGCATCCCACCTGGGAATGTGTTTTCCTTCCTCGGTGAGCAGTACTTTTTCAGAACAGATGATCTGTCATTGCTCTGTTTGGCCTTTGCATCCGGGCACAATTGGATGAATTGGGTCTGTCCTTGGATAACATTGCAAATTCCACAGGTCAGCCCATCCTACCATGGCTTATTACAGCCCCCAAATGTGACCTTTCTTTCAGTCACCTTAAAAAGGCAGATACTCCAGATTGGAAGTACCGTCTTTTATTCAATGAATATCTTTCAAACAATCATTCAGTTCCCATTTATACAGATGGTTCCAAATCAGGAAATTCAGTGGGCTCTGCTATGGTTTGCTGTGGGTCAGTAGTTGCACACAGAATCCCCTCTACAGCTTCTGTGTTCACTGCTGAACTGTATGCTATATCTCTTGCCTTGCATCATATTGCAGCTGAGCAGTACACCAACTGCACTGTTTATTCTGATTTGCTTAGTTCTATTCTTACCTTGGAATCACAACACGTTAGCTCACATCCTATTCTCGCTGATATTCGAAACCGACTGGCCCATTTCTCATCAGCAGCTACTGCAATCCAGTTTTTCTGGATACCAGGCTATGTTTGTATTTGCAGGAACGAGGTTGCAGACATGGCAGCTAAATATGTCTGCTTCAGCACTATCACCCCTGTGCCTATTCCGTACATGGACTATGGTGTTGTCTTCAAGGCTCGGCTCCTTGCCAGTTGGCAGTCCACTTGGAGTGAGCAACGCGACAACAAACTTTTTCAAATCAAACCCAAAATTGGCCATCAAGGCTATGCATTGGTCACAGTTTTTTAACTCATCATTTTCTTTTATCTGGAACTGTTGCACCAATGTGTTGTTTGTGTAACACTCAAATCACTCTCAACCACATATTACTTTCTTGCCATCGTTACAATTCTCAACGACGGCAATATTTTAAACATTTTTTCCCAGGGTCATATTGGTGATGGTGGCTTTGTCCACCTTAATAACGTTTTTAATTTTTAATGGCCATTAATCTTTTTAATCTCATTTAAATGTTGCATATTTATTCATAACACCTTTTTAATTGTGGTTCCTTTTTTACTGTTTTAATCTCCCTCATTCAATTTGACATTGGACAATGGCCAGAAGATTAAATGACTCGACACCAGGACTGGAAAGGCCAACTTCAGGTGACTAACACTGCTGTTTGAACTACTCCTCAGTCGTCCTGGCGAGTTGTTATTATACTTTTGCTGCATATCATTTCACACTTATACCACTTTACTTTTTTAGTACTGGGCATATTGACTCATAACCCAGAACCAGGACTGGAATGACCAACTTCAGGTGACTGACGGTGGTTTTTATACTTACCTGTTAGTTTTCCTGGCAGGTTATGATCATTACCATTCTGCTACAGGTAGTCCTTTACAACTTTGTTGTCTGGATGTCAACAGTGGTTTTTGCACCATTTTATCTTCAATTATTTTTTCAAATTTTTTTCCATTTACTTGACTTTTATCTTTTTACTAGACATTTGGCTACTCATTATTACGATTTTGCTGATTGTCTTTCAAAACTTTTATTCTTTTACATTTTGATAATAGCTGCTATGACACAACCCAGAACCAGGACTGGATAGGCCAACTTTGGGTGATTGACGGAGGTTCTTGAACTTACCTGTTAGTCTTCGTGGCAGGTTATGATCATTACCATTTTGCTGGAGTAAATAGTTTATAACTTTGAAGACTGGATGTCACCATTGGTTTTTACACCATTTCCTGTTTTAATTGCTGTTTTGTTTTTACCTTCATTTACTTTTACAAATTTTACTCCATTTACTTGACTTTTATCTTTTTACTGGACATTTGGCTACTCATTGTTGCGATTTTGCTATGTGTCTTAAAACTTCTATTCTTTTACATTTTGATACTGGTTGCTATGACACATAACCTGGAACCAGGACTTGAAAGACCAACTTCAGGTGACTGATGGGGGGTCTTGAACTTACCTATTAGTCTTCCTGGTTGGTTATGATCATTACCTTTTTGCTTGAGTAAATACCTTACAACTTCTTATACTCTGCCTTCTATCTTAACGTTGTAGACTTGGTGTCAACATTGGTTTTATACTTTTTTGTTTTACCTTCATTTCCATTTATGTCTTTTACTACATTTATTTTTTTACATTTTTATCGGATGTCTGGCACAGATAGCCTCGCTGCTTTGTGCCTTAAAACACTAAATCAATCAATCAATGGTTCACTTTCTTCCAGCTTTGTAGTGGTGTCTTATGTGACTACTCATCTCTAGCTTTGTGCATATATAGGCAAGTGATTGCTTATAGATTTAGTCTACTGTGGACCATTGGTCATTTTGTTTTGGGTAACAGTCTTAACATGTCTGTGCTGACATCTTATATTCTGGGTGCCTTGTATCTATTTGCAGATAGTTTCTCGTTCCCAAGTTGGAGCTCTCCCCAAGCGTTGGAGCACACACTACTTTTTTTCTTGGAATCCTTCTCAGTTCCATTACCTTTATGATAGGATTTTCCAGTAATTTGCATGACTTGTGTGTCCTTTATTGAGATTAATGTTCTTTTTCCAACCATTATCTCTTTTTCACCTCATTCTGTCTAGCTACTCATTCTCATCATCCATCATAGGACTTCTTTGGTGCCAGTACGTGGGCAATTCCCCATACGTATTAATGTTTATTATCTTCACTAAATGTCTATTTTTTGCTCTGAGGGATTTTGTCATCTACTAGTTACCATCTTGTACTCTATTTCTGTGTTTGGTAAATATTTTATTTTTCTTTGCAGGGTTTTTTCTTGCATGCATGAATCCCACTCTTTGGCAAATTATGCATGACTGGATATACTTAGCCTTAAATCTGCATTTTATGACTTGTGTTCATATAACATATCTTATGATCCTTGATTTTTGAGGCTCTTCTTACTTTAGACCTGATATACAATTTCAGATGCCACCAGGTGTTGATTGATTGGCTGTTGACATGATATCCATGATTTCCAATGTACAATGTTATAACACAACCAGGTCCTGTTCTTCTCACTTTGGAGATGAGATGTTCAACACAACTGCTGGTAGGTATAACTTTCCAGACCATACACTTGTGGACTAATGTGTGAGTGAGGAAGAGGTAGCTGTTAATCTGTAATTTTTGGCACATGAGATTCTTCCTACTGGAAACCTGATGTACAACTCCAGACATTGCTAAGTGATGGTTGATCAACCCTATTGACGTGACTGCTCTGGTTTTCAAAGTAAGATATTGCAGTCACCGACTGCAATCTCCAGTACAATGGTCAAAGATTTTCCAGCACGTTTACTTCCTTATAATAAAGCATTTGGAGTTCTTGTTACTTGCTAGTTCTTAGCGACTAGGGTGATAGACCATGAATGTCTGTCCTATGTATGTACAGTCCCACTCAGTTGAGTAGGGTAGAGGCATTCTGTTTGTGTAGGTGGCTTGATGGCATTCCTGTAAGACTTGCTCAATTACAAATGCTGCCAGGTGTTAGATGTAGCAGTCTGTCTGAGGCACACTTATTCCTACTGGATGTTGGTTCCCAGTGGAGCTGGTGTTGGTCAAAGACAGACCAGTCATGCAAGTACTCATATTTGGATGGTTACCTTCCTCCTACCATGTACTGTATAAATTCCCAGTGCTTTCAGATTTTGAACTAAAGATGAAACCACATATCGTGTTCTTACCATTTGCTGGATGCCACTTCCTGATGAATCTGATATTGGTTGTAGTTGAATAAGACACAACTTTCCATGTGTGTAAGGTAAGATACCCTCTTTCTGTCGTATGTTTATATAATATTGTAGAATATTAATATTCTATTCATTGGAAGGGAGGTATAATAAATTTATAATGCTGTTATCACATAGCAATTTCAGAATGTCCTTATACTGCACTGTTTAAACTGTCTTCTTTTCAGTCATGTATGTCTCAAAACACTTTTTTCTTTTCTTTATTTTCAAGTGTTTTTTGATAACTCTAATAGCTATAAAGTTTTGATTATTTTGAGGTTGACTATCCCTTTACTAGAGGCTTTAAATATCTCTCTTTTACTGTTTTATTTTCATACTTACTTTATACTTGGATATTTTTTTTTAATATACCAGCATCCCGATGACTCAGTAGTGTATCTCCAGATGTATAGTACTAAAAACCACATTGTGATACTCGTGGTGGGCACAACTCAGATAATCCATTTTGTAGCTATGCATTAACTACAAACGTTCACATATTGCTTCTTGATGGGTCAGTAATAAGTATGAAGACTTTTAACTCTAGAAACTGGGTTACAGTACTTGTTGTGGGCATGGCATTGACAGTCTAAGTAGCTTTTTGCTTTCTACTCTTATTTACCTTTAACAATTCTCTTGTTTTGCTTACCTAGTTAGAAAAAGTATATTAGTTGCACTGTTTATATAAGTAGTTAACAATTGCTATTCTTCCAGTGTTGTATGAGAATAAAATTTTTGTTTAGTTTGAAACCAAGTTATTAGAAGGTTGAATGAAATAATGTTATTTATATGTCGTTTTCTTAAAGAACTAATGCTGTTGAAATTTAACATTAAATTATATGTAAGCAGAATAATATAAATTTGTAGTTGCAGAAGAGTAGTTTGAAACTGTTTAGTGGGCTTGTAATTTCATTAGTACATTTGCAGTTATGAAGTTTAGAATAACAGGAAATTGATTTATTAACAAAGTAATTATGCAGGAGTTATTTTATAAAATTCTTTCTTTTTCTTAATTTTAATATCTTTTGTTTTACAGGCCACATTTGATCCTGAAATTTTCTTCAATATCATACTTCCACCAATTATTTTTAATGCTGGATATAGCTTAAAACGAGTAAGATTTTATGTGTGTTCATAGCTACATACATGTATATTTAGACTTTGTTTCCTTTTTAATAAAGCAAGACTAATAAATCTTTTTTTTAACATGTGATGTGTATTTAAGGTAAAAATGGAACCATTATTTACTGTTATCATAAAACCCTCTTAAAGTGAAAAGTTGATAAGTTTACTTATACTTTCTACTTTTTCCTTATTTTCAGCCTTTCTCTTTATATTCTTATTTCAATTTCAACCCGTTATTTTTGGCTTCAGTAATATTAAGGAATTTGTTACAAGACTATCTCAAGATATGTTCAGTAAATGTCATCTTCCTTTTGGCAATAGTTTGAGACCAGTCAGCCCTTCTCATAATTTGTTTCTTATCAGTTATTAGACACTTTAAATATGTCTGAATGTAATAGATTAATACATACACACACACACACACTAGTTTGATATTTAAAGGTAAAGTAATTTTCATATTATTAATGTTTTATTAAACAAAGTTTTCTTAATGAGAAAAAAAATGTATATACTTTCGCACATTTTATGACCATTTATCAAACTGAATTTTTATAAAATGTGACACATTATCATTATTTGACTCTCATGAATGTATTTCTTTTCATACTCAGCGTCACTTCTTCAGAAATTTGGGGGCCATTATGACATATGCATTTATTGGAACTACCATTTCTTGTTTTGTTGTGGGGTATGTATCAGTTTTAAAAACATTTTCCATCTGGTCTGTAATTGGCTTATTTCTTTCATAAACAGAAAATGGGAAACATTTACTGTATTTTCAGTTTATAATGTATACTTATCATGGAGTTCTATCACCCTAGTTAGTAGATACATTATTGAAATTTTCAGTGTATTTCAAATTTTGTTCCTGATATAGAATATCACAAAAGAAAACTTTTCCATTTTTGATTTATCACAAAACTGGGTAAATCGTGAAAGATGTCGTGGATGTCACTTCTCCATGAGGAGAGATAACTATAACATAATAGAAATAGAAACTGTGGTCTACTCCAATGTCAAATTATGTGATAGCCCAAGGGTGTGACTTTTTTTTACTGCTGAGCAACCTTCAGTTACGTGGATAGCAGTGCATCTAAAGAGAAAGCTTCATGCATTTTCCAAAACAGTGTACTTACCCAACTTCACACAGTAACTATTCTTCATTCATCAATTGTACAGATTTTTAGCATACCACTAACGTTGAATTGCGTTCCATCTAAGTAATCATTGCTACAATAGCTCTACACCAGTAGAACAACACATCCTCCATGTGCACTAGGATTCTCATAACCATTTGTGCTCAAAAATCATTTTCTTTGGCACAGTTTTTAACAGATGCACTTTAAATTCTCACTTTGTTTTTCTATTTTTGACTATCTTATCTCTATCTTATGCTATGCTTCTTTTTATTTCTTCATTCTTAAGTGTTCAAGATAATTTTAATGTCCTGGAAACTTAAGTTAAGACTACCTGACATCAGTTCTTCCTTTCCTCCTTACTTTTGGGTCTCACAAAATCAGGAGTTCACTCTTGTTCCTTTACCCCATAAACTTGCCACTTTTTGTTTTTCATCCCATTACTGTGTCTTGTTGTTCCCTCTCTTGCCAGGTTGGCTGTCAGTGACTTTTCTTTGTACTCAGTCATCTCCAGCCCCATGGGAATGCTTTTATTTTTACTTATAGATCTTTAGACATCTTTCAGCTGCCTGGTGACTCATTCAGATTCTTACACATTAACCAAATTTCAACAGGTCATGAATAAAAGGCCATGTCAATGCAATTGTTGATTTGTATTCAGCATCTTATGGAACTACTATTTTATAAATTTATCTCCTTACATATAGTATCAAACTGTAGATCACAATTCAATTTTTAAACTTAAAAGTAAACATTGATATTTTTGTTATCTAATTTGAACCAGTATTGCATTCAACAAACCCCATATTTGTGATGTAAAAATGCAAAGTCTTAGTTTTGTATGAATTAGGAACTCAAATTATTTATATTGATAAAATATAAAAAACTTCTTTCTTTTATTGAATTATTACTATATTCGGTAAACTAAACACGATGACTTTTCATACCTATTTTTATTATTGGAAAGTCTTGCATACACTTAATTTTACATTTGATATATGAATAACCAATCAGAAGATCAGTGTCACATTGGTTATTTTTCTAAGTCCATTTTCAAATATAATAATTCCTTTTCTTTCTTTCTGAACAAATCTTCAACCTGTTTGAGGTTTTTCAGATACAAATACAGCTTAATTATTAAACTTGATAAATTAAAATGGAATTTTATGGTATTAATGAAGTAATTTATGATTTGTTGATTCTTTGAATGGATTTTTCAAACCTAAAAAAAAATTGTTTCACATCTTCCACGTGCGAATATTTATTGAGGCTTAGCAAGCTATGACGAGCAGCAAGTGAATACACGCCATAACTGGAAATGAATTGTTTAAATTATTTCTTTATTTACTGATCCATGTTTAAGAAAAATAAGTGTAAGAATTTGTTGGTAAATAGTAATCTATATACATGTACAATTTATAATATTTGAGTTGACTGTATTTTACCAAATACAAATCGACTTTGAGAAACCTACCTCAGTTTTATATTATCAGACATGGTAACATGAGTGCACATGCTGTGTCATCTGTATTGTTAGTGAGGTACAGCTGAAAGTAATAAACCTATATAAACATAGTATGTTTACTTAAGAATTTAGTTTAAATATTTGTCTTTGTTTTATAATATGTAGTCATTCTGGACTGAAAAAAGCATAATTTTTATTAATTTCTTAATTTTATATTGTGGTTACCAGATCAGTCAAATTGACAGAATCCATACATAGATTAATTAGTGAAAATAACATAATATAAAGTTTTTAATAAATGTTTGATAAAACTAGCTGAACATTTTAAGGATTTTGCATGTGAAATTTGAAAAATTTCTAATGCATAAGTATTTTTAATCTTAAAGTGAAAATGACTTTGCAGATTATATAGGCAACATGTGAAAATAAAAAAAAATTCTGCTCAACAAACCTTAAGACTTAATTTAAAATGTTTTGTGTATGAAAGTCCTGTAATGTTTACTGATAATCTGCAAAATTCATGAACATGTGCTTACTAATTTAAAAGTAATTGCATAAAAACTAACAAATACAGAATTATGAACTCAGTTCCAGGGATTGAGCGCTTACTGAAAGAGTGAATTTTCTTTCCACTTTTTATCTCTGCTGGTCATGCCTGCTTTTCCTGTTTCTTTTCCTTTCCATTTTGACTATGTATTTTATGCCTCAAGATCATTGTAATCTTTTGACCATGATCCTTTGAGTCCATTCTTCCCCTTTTCAGTAATTTATTCCTTTTTTGTTCCCTAAAAGACTAGATATTAGCATTCTGTCACTGACCTTTTTCTCTCCCAATCACTATTTTGTGGTGCCTCAGTTCAAGATTCAGTAGTTTGTTGTTCACTGTTAAGCCTTTTCTCTTCAACTGTGGATGATTAAGGTTGACTTTTTCTGTTTTCTTTGTACTCCTGTTTCCCTTATTTTGTTTACCATGTTAAGGTATACCAGTTTCAAGCTTTGCTTCGTAGCATCAGCTTTGCTCCTAATGTGTTCAGTGAGTCATAAGAGCATTTATTTATCACATCTATAGTCATAAAATTTAGTTCCATCATTAAGTGGATAACTGTACCCTAATTCTCTCTTTGTCCACATAACTTCTCCAAGTGATGGCTTATCTGGGCTTAATGGTCAAATTTTGGGAGTTATTCCTGACTGTGACTCAGTACTTTGTCTACCTCAGTCTTGCAATTACTTCAGGTTTAGCTTTCCACCATTCTCTTACAAGTCATGAATCACCTATTCACTTCAATTCTCACCCCTCTTGTACTTCCTGCCCAAGAATTTCTCACTTTGTAACTAAATATCTTGGACATCTTATTCCTTTGGGTTACATGTGGCTTCTTCAGTGGTCTTTAATTCTGAACAACCAGTAGAAAAATCTCATCTTCTGTATCTTTCTTGTGATGCTGTTTTATTTTAGTGGCTGCATTAAGCTAAAACTGTGGTAAGCATCCCCACTACCAATGTTCTTGTCAAGGTTGCTTTCTATTCACCAAAACATATTTTATGGATTGTGGCACATTTCTGGTTTGGCCTCCTGTGGAATGTACCTTTCATTTCAATGTTCTGTCGCTCATGACTGCCCATTGACCTGTTTTCACAACCTGTCTCTTTGTGTAGATCACTTGGTTATGATTTGCTCCAAAAATTCCATTATGATACCTCACCCAAAATCTCCAGCTGGTGATACCCTTATGATCTCTAATATATTTTTACTCTTTTTACCTTTTCCCATGTGTCTTGGAATTTAGTTGACATTTCTTAGATTTTTGAGTGGCTGACTTGGTTTTACTGTCTGACATCCAGGGCATCTCTTCCTCTTGGTCACTATTGCTCCAACTATACATTCTCTCTTACCTAGAATTGTTTTTTGAATTTCATACATAGGATTTATCTTGTTTCTTGCTCAAGCCAGGTCTTTCTAGTAGCCATTTTATTTAGCCTTTTTGTATCCTCCTCCTATTCTATCCCTATCAATTAATGTGACATCTTTTTTCTTTCTGGTTCTTCTACAATTTTATCACAAAATTATTGTATTTTTGCACTTTGTCTTACAGATCTTCCTTGATTTCATTCCCTGACTATTAATTTCTTTTTAAGAATTTGCCCCGTTAAGGTGGATTGCTGTATATGATGAGGGGATCTGCAAGAGAAGGTTCTTTACAGGGATCTGAACATTCACTCATGTGAGTGCTATGTTTGGTGACCCATGGAGGGGAGGAGAGGATTCTATTAGTTTAAGAGTCCAACCCCAACATACCATTTTGGCCTTGAATTCCTGTAGATGGGTGGCCTTGGGATGTCCCTTTAGTGTCATTCAGCTGGTTTTGTGATGCTAGAATCAACTGAGTACCAGTGTCAGATGTTCTCATTGAGTGTTGTGGGCATTGTACCTGATGCTGGTGTTTGGGTATAGTGCTCACATAACCTTGGCATTGCTGCAGTGTCTGTGTTTGCCACTGTACTGTCCCATTGTAGAGCTCCATGGTATGTTGGGTCAGTGGACACTTAAAATTCCTCTTTAATATTGGTACCCCAATCAATGAAAAAATAAATAGAACTGCAAAGAAAAATAGATTATTGGAAAACGTCCAATAATTATACAGCCACTATCACAGTTGTATTCCACATCCAGATTTTTCATTCAGCCCCTCATTATCTGAGAAATCCTTTGGGTAGGTGTTCCCTTATTTCATTCAAAAGGGATTAGAAGAGCTTGCTGGTTCCCTCAAGTGATTAAGGAAGTTGTGTTCTGGAGCATTTTGGTGGAAAAATCTACATAACACACCAAACTCCTGAATTTGAAGGCCAATGGGATATACCCATTGAGGTTGCTCCCTATGCTACTTTGAGTTCCTCAAGAGGAATTATTGTTGAGAGTGGTATAACGAACATTTCCAAATTGGAGGTCCATGTTGATTTCTCCAGCCAAGGTGTTTCTGCAGTGCATTGTATCCCCACTTAGAAGGATGGAATTATGCTGCCTACAAATGTTCTTTTGACATTTACATTACCATTCCCACCTGCCACTATCAAGGCAGGCGACTTGGGACTGCAAGGTGTAGCCATATATTCCAAACTCTATGCTTCTAGTGTCAGCAGTTCAGTCATTCAAAAGCATTTTGCATGGTTCTTTAACATACTCATTGTGGTGGCAAAGATCATGACACCTACAAGTGTAAACTGGAACCTCATTATTAACTGTGGTGGTTCTCACCCTATTTTACTTTCATTCTTGCCCTAAGTGTGTGGAGGACAAAGAGGTGTAACATTTAAAAACAGTGAACAATATTTCTTACCCAAATACTTGGAAGTTACTGTCCCTAACTTCATCTAGGACATATGGTACTGCACTACATTCCCCAACTACAGTGGGGGTACAGATTGATCTTTCTGTTCATTTGAGAGAATTGTTTTCCAATCATGATGAGAGTCAAACCCATTTCTGTCTTTCTTCCTACCATTCCTTCCAGATCCACCTCCTTTGGCTCCTGCTTGTGGTGTCTACTTGGATCCATCTCTTTTCTTGGGTTTGAAGATGCAGAATGATTATTTGTTTGCATCCTTATTTGTTAGAATCTACATCCACTGACAGAGACCTGTCCACATGACCTAAAGCAGATATCCTTCTACTGAAGATAAATGATGTGGTCAAAAAACAGGACTCCAACCACTTGTCCTCCATTTTCATAAAAATTGCCACTTTGATACAGCAGAACTATTGAGATTTCAATTCTAATGTGGATGACATTAAGACTGATTTTTTGTCATCCTGTTTGTTCTCCTTACAGGAAACATTTTTGAAACTTGATACAGTCACCTTGTGGCAGTTTTTGATCTTTACCACATCATTTCACCTGTGGTTGCATCTTCCTTCCTCAGTGGGCTGTGATTTTTCAGAACAGACAGTCTGTCATTCTTCTTTCTTGCATTTGTATCCAGGTGTAGCTGACTAAACTAGGCCTGTCCTTGGATGACACTCCTGTCTCCACAGGTCATCTCACCCCACAATGTCTTATTACTGTTCCCACCTGTGATCTGTCATTGAGTCATTTGAGGAAGACAGATACTCCCAATTGGAAGTACTGTCTTCTATTTACCAAAGATCTTTTGAACTATTCTTTTATTCCCGTTCACACAGATGGTTCGAAATCAGGCAAGTTTGTGGGTTCTGCCATGGCTTTTTGTGGTTTCGTGGTTGCACACAGAATCCCATCCTCAGTTTGTTTTCACTGCTAAGTTGTATGCTGTTTCTCTTGTTTTCAATCATGTAGAAGCTACAAATTATACCAGTTGTGCTGTTTATACAGACTTCCTTAGCTCTCTACTGGCCCTAGAATTGCTTCAAGTTAGTTCTCTCCCTGTTCTCATTGATATTCAGAATTGACTAACTCATTTTTCTTTTACTTTTGTTTCTGTCTAGTTTTTCTGGATACCAGGCCACATTGGTATGTGTTGGAATGAGCTAGCTGATGCAGCAGCTAAGTCTGTCTGTTTTGCTATCACTGCTGTGCCTGTCCCCTATATGTACTACAATCCTGCATTCAAGGCTTGGTTCTGTGCTAGTTAGAAGTCAGTTTGAAGCAACATGATAAGTTTTTCCAGATCAAACTTTCTGCTTTTTGGCCATCTTGTTTTCATAAGAATTGGAGGAAGTTGTCCTACCTAATATATATTGTACATTGGTTATAGTTTTTCGTTGTTTTCTTTTGTCTTGAACTGTGCTACAATGTGAGAGCATTGTGACATTTAAGTCACAAAAACTAACATTTTGCTGTCATATCATTTATATGACTAAAATGGTGCCATCATTCATACATTTTTTTTCTGTGGATTTCCCCCTGACATCAGACAATATCATTGGTAATGATGACACTGTCCATCTTGCTTGTGTTTAAATTTGTAAAGGCCATTGAACTTTTTCACACATCTTAAATAGTTAATCCAAATTTTGGTCATTGTTTTGTATTAACACTATTTCTTTTAACTTTTTATTTTTTTTACGAGTTGTTTGGTGCAGATAGAAAAATTGCTTTATGCCAATAATCATCAAACAGCCAACAACTAACTTAAGACTTGGGTGACTTTGGAAGGAACTGCACCTTTCCTCTCATATCTTCTGTTGATCTTTTCCTTCTATTATTGTGTTGATTCTGCTTGCCTTTAGGTTTAGTGTGAGCAGTCATATGTTACTGGGTGCACATGGCTCCATTTTGTGATTCCCATCATCGTGTATTCTCTCCATGAGATTCCTTTTCCTTCAGGTGTTTTCTGTTCTGTATTTACCAGATGGACTTGTCAGCTTATCTGCATCATTCTCTCTTCACTGAATAGAGATATTCACAGACTGTTTCACATCTCATCATTGCAAATATTCTGACTCTCTTGCCTCTCGTATCTGATAACCCTTGAATGATCTTCCTAGCTTGAATATGGACTTCTACCAACATCTTTGTCTCATGATATTGCTTATCTTCAATTACCATTTTCCAGTCTATTCACTCTCTTTTGTTTTTATTTTCTTACATGTTTATACCGTACTCCAATTCAGTTGTTGGAACTCATCCAGTGGCTGGTGTTGCATCTTGAGATATACTTCCATAAATTTGCATTGAGTCAGAGATAATGGAAAGTATTAAGCTCATTAACCCTGGCTCTTAAATTGCACACTTCTGATGGGATTTTTCACAAGACCGCTATAGCGTTATATTTCATTATGTTTCAGACCATAACTTCCACAAACTCTTGGGAAAAAAAAACAGAACTCACTTAATGTTTGCCACTTCCCTGGCTCACACATGGTTGTCCTCAAATTAGACTTTATTGTTGTCAAGTACACTTTCTCTGGTGGTTTATAGCTTATCATTGATTATGTCTGGTTAAGCTGAGGCACCTCTGTTTTCCCAGTATATATTCTTTCCTCTGGACTTCGAGTTGAGCACAGTAGACCCTTGCCCATCTTAGTTGTTAGCTTTTGGGGTGGTTAACTTGTTCCTCAACACTTGTGTTCTCCCCCTAGAAAGAGTTTGATTGGGAAGTTATGCAAGGATAAACATGTCAGTATAGTGCATGCTACCTTTTATGTAATATGTCAATTTCTTAGTAATGTTGACAACTAGATTGGGGGAAGGATTTTCATGCAACAGGAAGGGATTAAGTCCACACTTCTGTATGTAAGGTGAATAAATTGTACAACAGAACACGTACTAAACCATAGTCTCTTGCCCTACCTGTTTATGAAAAATATATTTTAATGTAAGGATAAATGTTAACATGTTTTTTCTCCATAAGATAATGATTGCAATATATTTTTACTTTTTCATATAGACTGCTGTACTTATGAAGTTATACTGTACTTGTGTTTGCTAAATTTCAAGTGTACAGATTGAGATACTTTGCTGTGTATTGCATTTTGAAATTATAGTGCAACAGACTGCCTTATCACAGGTTTTAGCCATGGAAACTCTTCTATGCACTTGTGAGCTATAATTACACTTGTGAAAGAACATGGACACATGAAGTCCTTTATCTCCAGTGAAATGCAAGTGTGAATCTTGACCTCATTTTAATAAAGATGGTTATTAATTCAGAATTATAATGAAAAACTTTCAGTTTGCAAGTTCAGATTTTAATGATAATAAAGTTTTAGTCTATGGCATTGAGTTTTCAAAAGACAAAAGTTACGAAACCTGTACCACATCATTCTTTTCTATAAAGTTGTATAGAGAAAATATGGCTCAGTAAAATATCCAACAAACTCTCTTGTTTCTACAGTTTGTATAGGCTACTTATAAAATTGGCGCAATCTGAGAATGTCACTCATTTTTCACAATAAATTTCGTGGAAATTTGATTGGTTAATTTATTGGTGTTGATTGACTAAATTATTTCTTTGCACCTTCTTGAGGTAAGGTGAAATTAATTGTATGTGTTATGCTGTTTTAAACTGACATGTTTCTGATATTTTAATTTTTTTCATTGTTATGAAACTTGGAAGCTTTCTGTAATACACACACAAAGAAAAGTTATTGAGAATTGGTGTTATATTGGATAAACCATTATTAAATATTTTAGAGAAAGGGGTACTGATGTAAAGTATATGAAACTAATTGATGAATGAACATAAGGCTTAGAATGTAAAACTTAAAGGAAAAAACAGTTGAAAATTATATTATGACTAGCAAACTCAAACTAACATGGCAGGGGTTTAGTTTTGAGAGAGAGAAATCATAAGAATTCTCTCTCCAACTGGGGTGTTCAGGAATGTTGTGGTTCCTCTTTGTCCCCTTTCATGAATTGTTATTAGGATTAGTTTTATTTATTTATTTATTAAATGATTTTTGACTTTTTTTTTGGTGGAGGATGTCACTCTAAATGCTATCTTGGACAGAGGCAAAGGCAGAACTGGAGAGAATGGCCAAGTCCCGTCCTGAATGGCAGAAGTCAAGCAAATACGATCATGAATTCAATTCAAACAACCCGACTCAGTGTCTGGCAATAAAGTTGCCTGGGCTGGGATCTAAAAATCCAATGCTTAAGTTTTTGCTGGGGGGGGGGGGATGGGAGTGCCCCAAGAAAACCCACTTTCACAGGACAGGCGCCGAAAGATTTGCCTGTCCTGTGTCCAATATCTGAAAAAAATGGAATACATATTATTGACTTGAATTTATTTCTTTAGATATTTTGTTGTGTAATTTGTGATTCTTGAAATATGTGGTAAAGTGAAATGTATTTTGTTGGTGCACGAGTTAATTTGTATAGTAATGCTGTTAATTTGTTTCTATTTTCTGCTTTTAGATAATATTTGTGTGATATTTCAGTTAGTCTATCTTAGTGTTGGTAAATTGCTAATTTGATGAATATAATTTACTGGCGTGAATGACAGTAGACTGAATGCAGATCTTAGTATTCTGTTTTGTTGAACTTGGATTTTCTGGAGTGTGTTGTTTTGACATATTGTATGTTACTTGACATCCATACTCTATTAGTGGATGGATGTAAGCCTTGTATATTTGTATAATGGTGTTTGGTGAACATTTAGATTGTTTACTGGTTAGTCATTAGGCGTGAAACCCTTTTTCTAATTGATGAGTGTATATTGTTTACACGTTTTTTCCATGTTAGTTTTGTATTGAAAAGTGATGCCAAGGAATGTGATGTTTTTTCTTATGTTAATGGTTGTATTTCTGAGTGATAATTTTATTTTTTCTAGATTTTTTTCTTTGCTTTTTTAATTTCCTGTAGAATGTGATTGCTTGGGTTTTGGTTGGATTTAACACAACTCTCCACTTGTTGCTCCATGTTGGGATGTTGTTTAGTGTACGCGAGACATGGCCATCACTGGGTTTCTGGAGGTGCTCCAGATAGCGATGTCGTCTGTGTATTGTGAATTATGAGTGTATGTTAGATTTGGGAAAGGTATGTCACTGACGAAAATTATGTATAGAAGTGGAAAGAGGACTGATTCTTGGGGCACTCCTGAGGTTATATTAAATGATTTAGATATAGTTTTATTGACTTTTACTTGTGCTGTTCTATCTGTTAAGAAATTTGAAATCCATTTAACTATCGTAGGATTTATTTGCAGGTGTTTTTATTATGACTAGAGTAAAGGCACGTTCTTTTGTATTAAGTATTTGGGATATAGTTATGGGTAAACTGAACACAAAAATCTTTCCTTGTAAATTTGTTAATAGTTTTAGAACTTTGAAGTGCAGTTTAGTTTGTGGATCATAATTTGTTTCCAATTTTTCAACAAAATGTATATGTACTTGCACAAGAAAAATTTTAAATTATTTATTTGCCTCTATTGCAGTAATACTAATGGCAGGTATGGAGTTTACAAAACATTCTACCCTGAAATGATTAAAATTTTCATATGGCATGCAGTTACAATACTGTAAAAAATGTGATTAATTTGATGTATTTAAAGAATAGTTATTTTCTATGATGTATTTTGTACAATGCAAATGGAATTAATGGTATTTCTATCTATTGGTTTTATTTACTCAAATGTCCACAAAGTTGTAATGCAATTACAACAAAACATAATTTCTAAATGTTGGTTATAGTCATTATTCTTTTGTCTAGTTACTTGTGTTTATGCTGTGACATAAAATATCAAAATTTTTTATCCTTTTTTTATATACTTGTATTTATGTATGTGATCTCAGTAATATAAATTTTCTTTTTTATGAGTATAATTTTTTATTATTTTCTAGAATTGTTATCTATGCTTTTATCCAGCTTATGCCACACTTAGAATTTGGCTTTACTGATTGTCTGTATTTTGGTGCCATAATTTCAGCCACTGATCCAGGTTAGTAGTCTGATTTCTATTTTTGTTTTTTAAATTTTATGTACAGCAAGCTAAAGTTTTAAAAGTATCTTAAGCCAGATATAACAGACATAAGTTTAACATATTAACTGAGATTCTTGGCATCATCTGCAGCAAGTACAAATAAATTTCTGTTTTCAGTTAAAACATCAGCAATAATGTGTGTATAACGTCTAATCTTCGCATTTTTGTACTTGTGTATTATGAACACATAAAAACAAATGCTAAACATCTGTGTGTGACTTCCAAGCAATGAATGAGTTAAAATTATACTTTATAGAGTATATCACTCATTTCTTTGAAATTAAATAATTGTGTTAGTTTTATTGTGCTGTTATTTTTGGTGTTATTTCAGTCTTATAAGAAATGGTCAATATATTATAATTTGATATAACATTAAAGTAGTGCACTAGTAAAAAAACTGACAAAACAAGACACAGAAATTCTCCAACTTATAACTTAGGTTAACTCATTAAAATCATTAATTATTAGGTTTTCTAAATGTTTACTAGTTTTTGAGTTATTTCAATGTATTTTAATCATGCTTGAAAAATTATTTAATTGTTATCTTTGTTGTAGCACATGAAAGCTCTTTACATCTCATAAGTTGTCATTAGCACAGCAAATTTGTTATTAAAATGTTGATGAAAATATTGAGTATTTTGACACATTCTAATGAACTCAAACAAGCCCAAACAAAAATCAAATCAAAGACACTAAATTAAAAGGAGCCCCATGGTACAGGCAGTAATTTAGGACATTAAATATAGCCTTGTTTGAAGGTCACTACAGAAGTAGGACCACATTGTGGTGGCAACACACCATCTATCAGTCTCAATCTCCATTTGCTAATCTTGCACAAATAAATTTATAAAAGTAAAATCATCAAAAGAAGAAATTATTAAAGGAAGATGTATTAATACCTTTCAAACAAAACCAATAAAATTCTGATAGCAGTACAATACAAATGTTAATTCTAATTAAATGTTGCATTGAAAGTAATGTATCACAGCTACTATTTATTTGATTGGATGAAAAAAAACATGCTGCTATACACAATTTGTAATCAAAAATAAAACCTGTTTGAGGTTTTTTTCTTGAATATTTACATAGATTGATGCACTTTGTTCTGGGCCAGCAAAATATATAACATTTATTCTTTAAAATGTAGTTACAAAATGATTTTGTATACCTAATTTATTAGCTCTAAATTTACAATAGTAATTGCTTTGAAAAAAATTGAAATCATTTAGGAGAAAAACAGCTACTTATGAAAAAAATTACATTGTTAAATGTTTTGACAGTAACTGTGTTGGCTCTTCTGAGTGATCTCCATGTTGATGTAAATCTCTATGCTCTTGTGTTTGGTGAGAGCATACTGAATGATGCTGTTGCCATTGTGTTGTCAGGGTGAGTGGTAAACTTTTAATAATAATAAACATATTTCATGTTCTGCTGCATAATTTTGATTAAAGTGTTCTATTTTTTAATTGTTTTCTTTCCTAAAAGCAGGAACTTTTGCATTTGTTATTGAATAATTCACCCTGTTTGGTGGATGTAATTTTTTATGGGCTTCTTAACCCTCTCAACCCTGGTATCTTTTACTGTTTAAAACACAAGGTTTTAGTGTTGTAAATTCAAATTCTTACTAAGCTACTTTTTGTTTGTTATGCCAATTAGTATAGCATAAAATCTTAGCTAATAATCCACATTTTAATGGTATACAAGTTTTAATTTCTTGATTTTATAAAGCAATATTTTAAATCCTGAATTTCCTCTGTGACTTGACATGTTTCTTTGGTATCTTTTAGTCTATTTTACCACCTTCCCCAAGAAACTACAGAATTAACTGTAAATTACTCATTGTATCATCATTGCTCAGATGTACTATAATTTTTATAGCCTTGAATTTTGTTTGATAAGAGCTATCAAATATAAAATCAGACCCCCCCCTCTCCTGCCACACCCACCTGTCCTGTCCTCTCTTTTAGGATTTGTTAGAAGTTTTATCTTGCGTTTAATTATATCACCTATAACCAATAGAAAGTCTAGGTTTTCATCTATTAAATGTTTATTTATTCAGAACACAACATAATAGAATACATCAGTTGGTATTTATAATACAGTTTGGTTCCCATAAGAATTGTAATAGCCAGCTTGGATGAATTTTTAATGGTTCTTGTTGCATAGTTAGAAAGCCAGAAAAATTTTCTTTCTAAAAGAAAGTTGTCTGAATTTTACTTATTAACTTGTATTATTTGGTATATTATTTAATTACATAAATTATTTAATGTCCTATTACCTTTTAATATAAAAAAGAAAGCAGGGTTAAGTCTCATTGACAATTGACAGTAAGAAAAAAGACTGGGTAAGTACAACATTTTTTGTTTCATGTTTGTCCATTATTTGTAATAAATGTAACTAATTAAAATGAAAATATCCTTATTTTCACATTTCAAAGTTATTTTGGCCTTTTTTTCCCCTTATTTTAACATAAAATTCTAAAATTATCAGTTACTCTGAATATTTTAAGTTTGCATACAACATACACCCTTGTGCAAATTAATTGAAACAAGAAGGAAAATTACAATTTTTTCAGTTTTTTGCATTTTATTTCTAAGAATTCAAAAATTGGTCGCAAATTAATACGTGATATGACCGCCGTTATATTTCAGAAGATCATTAATCTGCTTTGGCATCGAGTCCACGAGTTGACTGCAATCTTTACTAATTTTTGGATCGTGGTACCACACCTCAATTATGGCCTCAATTAGCTTATTTTTCATAGTAGTCTTTTTCCCGAAGTCTTTCTTTACAAATCGCCCAAAGATATTCAATAGCATTTAAGTCCATGAAGTTTTCAGGCCAGCACCTTTATTTGCATTGTCGTCATAATATTCTTTACAAGTTTTGATGTGTGGCAAGAGCCAGGTCTTGCTGAAAAATGCCAGCATTCTGGAAATCTTTTTCAATTCTAGAATGACTCTTCTCTGCAAAACTTCGATGTACTGTGGTCTTCGCATCATACCTTCTACGATATGTAAGGCTTCGAGCCATAGTAGCTGCAAAAGCTCAAAACATCTTCATAAAGGGATGTTTTACGAACTGATGGATGTGAGATTCTCAAAGTTTCTCACCTGGAGATCTACGATCATGCAGACGTCTTTGACCCTGTACAAAGAAATGAGTCTCATCACTGAATAACACCTCCCTCCATTGTTCTTGCATCCATTTCTTGTATTTCAGACCCCATTGATACCATTTTTTCTTCATAGAGTTGGTAAAAAGCTTTTTGACTGGTCTCCTTGCTCTTCTAATGCAATTTTGAATGACGTAATATTACTCAATATCGTCATATATCCCAAAAATAGATCGACTGTACTGCAAAACACAGCTAATGATGCTATCTGTGAGCAAAAATGACTAAAGGAAATCAGCAAGTTTAGTGAGCCTACACTGGCTGCCATGCTAAAAAATATTGTAAAATGACCATTTGTTTCAATTAATTTGCACAAGGGTGTATAGTCAAGAAAATTGTTCAGTTCATTGCATTCCAGCTATCTTTGTTCTTTATTCCATTATCTGAATGTGGTAACACCTATTTGGCTCTTGGGAGGTCCAGTTTTAATGTTTCATGTTGTATATGAAGACAGTAATCTATGTACTTCAGTGGTATATCTGGTTGTATCTCAAAGCTGCAACCTTCTTTGTTCTTAAATTGAAATAACCAATCATGTTAGTAATGTTAGTCACTCTGGATATATGCTGCCTTTAAAGTGAGGAATGTTAGCTATCTTGTAGAAATTTTCCTTGAATACAGATTGGAGAAAGAGAACAGATCTATTCTAGTAAAAGCAACAGTCCATTATGTGAGCAAGTACACACATTTTGTTTTGTTTTCTATTATATTAAAGATTGTGCTTTTGTTTTCACATTGTCCAGTGTGTATTTTATTCTAATAAACTCGGGTATTGAAAGAAACTTTGTTACTCCATAAGAGATGTTTTACAAAACTCTATTTGCTCTGGGAATGTATCAAATATTTTATCTCACTGTTAGCATTCATCAATTAATGTGTGTTTACTGGTGGACTTTTTAGTGTTTTTTGATGGAATACATATTTTATTTCCTTGTGATTTTTATTGCAACAAAATTGATTACAAGTTGTGTACGATAGTAGTTACATATAATTCTGTACAGAAAAACAAGTTCACTTTAAAAATAAATGGTATAATCTTCTATATATTATTTCTATTCTCTCACTGGATTCTTAGTTATTAGCTTTATTTGAATAGTATGGTAAAAAATGTGGAAACACAAACTAAAATTCCAGAAAAATAACCGAATCTACTTACAACACACAATTTGAAATAATGCTTTCTGTAATTATCTAGTTTATGTATTCACTTGCCCAGTGTTTAGCACACAATTAACTATGAATTTGAAAACTTAAAAGATTATTTAATGAAAATTAAACTATTAAATGTCTTTGGGTTTTTTGTAGTAAAATAAAATTTTAGGTGGTGAGTAAACTAGGTCATTTTAAGAGACATCATTTAAATTGTGCACATTATTACTAGTACTTGATTATTTGTAAGAATTTTCAGTATACAAGATTTAATAGTTTTTACTTTATCTGTTAGAGTAGCTCTAAGTCCACAAATAATGCTTGGCCAGATGGTTAAAGCACTCGACTCATAATCTGAGGGTCATGGGTTCAAATCCCCATCACACCAAACATGATTGTACTTTCAGCCATAGGGGCATCATGCAATGGTCAATCCCACATTTCATTGGTAAGAGTAGCCCAAGAGTTGGTAGTGGGTGGTGATAACTAGCTGCCTTCTCTAGTTTCACTCAACAAAATTAGGGACAGCTAGTGCAGACAGCCCTTGTGTAGCTTTACACAAAATTTAAAACAACAAACAAAACAAATAATAATTGATAGTAATAACAGTATTTAGTGACAAAAGATTATTGGACTTAATGTTCAGTTAGTGTCTCTTATTCAAATACATATGGAAAAAAATGACACCAGTTTTAGATAAATGTGATAAATAGAATGACATGGTTGACTCGTGCATATCTTGAAGAAAAATTTGCATGTACAAATACAATTTCTGCAAAAAAACTAATTTGTATTAGACCACACCAACTATAAGAGAATTTCACAATGATGATTATTCCCTTTGAATACATGTTTTTGCGTATTCTGATAAAGAACAAGGAGTATACTGTAGAAACAAATAAAATGACTCAGTTTTGTCCTAATTTACTATGATACCAAATGCAATTTTGAGTGTTCAAACAAAAAAAACATGTTTTATGGTAACAATATGACATTAAAATGGAGATCAAAGATAGGTTTTCTTTGTTCTTTTATCTAATTCTAATTAGGTAAAAGAAATACTGTTAATATTATGTAAGAGGTGAATGTGGATTATTTGAGGTGTTTTTATTGATAAGGACTTGTTTTACTCTTAGTTGACAAAATACTAAATTTGTTAATTATATTTGTGTATTCAAAATCCTTTATAACACAACAGCTACCACTCTATATGAATGTTTGCAATTTTCTTTTAACATGAAATTGGTATAAAATATTTTACCTATGTATTTCAATGAGATGTTACTTGAATAGTAGTTCTTATAACAAATTTTCATTGCTGATCTTGCCAGTTTCTTTTATGAAAGTCTACACTAAATTTGTTGGTTTTTCTGTATGAATACAACTATTTAGCTTCAATGACACATAACCATACATTAACTGTGGGCTTTGTTAGTTAGTGTATGAAATAATCTTTTGAGTATGTTTATTAAATAAGTTTTAGTTAAAAATAAGGTTATTTAAGAATGTAGCACTACTTTATGCAGGTGTACACGTTGAGCTTGCATACAAAAGCACAACAGTCACAGTAAACTATCACTTTACTGATGTTGTGTTAATTAGTGCCTCTATCATATTGTGGACAGGAATGTGGAAGTTTCATCTTTCTTACCTCCAAGTGGTAGTACCTTATTTTCCTTTTTTTCATTTTTGTTTTAATCTTTTTGTTTTTCATATTCTCATTTTAACCTGGGAGAGCACTCACCTTTTCACCACTATCTGCAGGCATTAAAGGGTGATATAGATATGGGACAATGTGGGCTTGAGCACCCTCACCTCACTCTCCTTATTTCTAAATTTCTCATCTTATGTGAGACTAGTGAATTGTAATAGATGGTGTATTCCCACTGGTATGAGTGTCCTACTTTTCAGCGAACTCCAAAACCTAGGATACATTTTATAATCCCATGTTGTAGCTTGTACTCTAGGATCCTTTTTAAAAATATGCAGCATACTTTGTTTAATTTTGTTTCATTTATGGCTTAAACATTTATGGTATTAATTGAGAGGTTGGGATTTTGTTTTTAACAGTCCTTCCTCGTGATTTTGTTTGCTTATGTGGCTTCATTTAGATGCAATTATTTGATTTCACTATAAAAAAAAATATATATATACATTTAAAAATAATAATAACACAAATTGTTCCACGTAAATATTTTCTTGTTTTCTATTACTTGTTCTCCTATAATTTTGAACTGAACTCTCATATTCTGGTTAATTATTTATATAACAAAATGGTCATTATATTTGATTTACCCATTTCCAGTACTTTATCCTAAGGACAAACATTATTAATAATCACATAAATCATGAAAAAATTAGTTTTTTTCTGTTATACAAGTATTTTCCGATCTGTTTATTTTATTATGTCATTTAAAGTTCAATCATTTTATTTGTGTATAGTTAAAGATGTGTATTTGAGTCATACTTGTGTAACTTCCAACTTATTCAAGAAAGTCTTATCTAAGTTTTCACAATCTTCTCCAATGTTTGGATTAATTCTTCTGAAAGTGTCATAATCAGTTTTATAACACTGTCTATATTACTGACTTTTTTGTGTAATTGGTTTGTGAAAATGCTAAATTAAAATACATATTAGCATTCATAATGCTTCAGGGTTACACATATCAAAGAAATATTTTTCTATGTTTACAGAGCAATTAACAGCTATGAAGAATTATATGGAACTCAGTCTGGAGGGTTTGAAGTTCAAGCTTGTTTCAAATCAATGGGAAACTTTATTTACATCTTTCTTTGCTCATTTTTGATTGGATCAGTGACAGGATGTTGTACAGCTTTGATATCCTTTTGGTGTTTTAGTAAGAATGAAAATATTAAATTTACTTGTAATTATATTTTACAGTTATGTCCACACAATCTTCATATACATGTATGAAAGTGAAGTGTATTGTTATAATTGAAAGTATTTTTGATATGTAAGATATTAGATGCACATTTTCATATTAAATTGTTTAAAAAATTATCAGTATTTTGGGGATTGAATTGTTATTAATAAAAACAAAGCCTTTAAATGTTTCATAATTGTTTATTAGAAGGTGATCTTGCAGGAAAATAAACAGGGTTTCATACTTGAATTTAATTTAAGATTGAGACTTAATAGAATATATACTTTGTCAAAATATTTACCATTTATTGCATATGTATATAACATAAATATAGCTGTTTACTAGAAACAAATTTCTTACAAGGAAATAAACAAACTAAATTTTATTTTTAAAATTATCATTGTACCAACTTCTATGTTTTAGGGCTACTCCTCAACTCCATTTAAGATAAGATAAAAATCACTTTACCTGTATTGGATTTATTGTGTATCAGAAAACAAAACAGTACAGTTATGAAATAGTGTTCAATAATTAACACGTTTTATTTCTCTCAGGTGAAATATCTTAAATTGAGCTTTATTTCCAAATGAGTGAATTCTTTATCGAAATAACTTTCGTAACACTGTGAGCTTGGTTATCAGTTTAGTGAAATTGAATATTTAACATCCCATGACAGTTCTCTATTTAATATGTAAAACTTGAACATTAAGAAATTGAATAGTAGCTTATGATACTGGAAAAGTACTATTTTATTTCTCCATACTTAAACTTCAGTTCACTTCAATTTAATTAGAGAACGCAAATAATTTCATGTGTTTTATACATATACAATAATATTAAATATAAAAAAGTTTTGTCAAAGTTTAATTTGTAGACATAATGAATTACATGGGTATTAACCTTAACACTATTTACCTTACAAAATTCAGCCGTCTCAATGATTTTCCATTGTTGGAATCATCCCTGTTTTTACTGATGTCCTACAGTACATTTCTTATATCTGAAGCTGCTGATTTGTCTGGTTAGTTTTGATGATCTTTGAAGCTTGTGTATTGGTTTTTTCAAAGCCATAATGGATTTGTATGTTTTAATTTCATTGCATATGAATACATTTTAAAAACATTTCTGTAATTCATTAAAGTAAATACTTTTGTATGATGTGTATTTTTTATTTATATTTATGGGATTATTTACAAGTAGCATTATATAATAAGATTAGCTGAGAAATTGTGTAGATTTATATAGAAAGTAACTTGGCACCTGTCAAAAGTTCAGAAAATTATTTCACCTTTTTTTTCACTTTGCCTTAAGGATCTTGAAAGCAGATTGTGTAAACAGAGCAATTAACTTAGTTTCTTTCTACAGATGGAAGTTTGTGTACATAAAGAAGTATTCAGGCTTTGTAGATACAAGTTTAAGGTTTTGTAAACTTGTAGGTCATGTGAGAATAAAACTTAACTTTATGAATCTTTCTTTAGGGTGTTTTGGAAACAAAGGAATTAAAAATGAGTTAATATAAAACTTTGAACTATAAATAAATTATAATTGATATCATTAACAAATATTGGTCATGAAATAGCTTAATTAAATTTTGTATGTAATTGTGTAAAATCTTTTGCTATGCACAGGAAAGGATACCTGTAAGAAAGGAATTGAAAAGTTTCAATTCAGTACACAATTACTCCTGTGAAATAACATAGTAAGCATATCATAGCTGTCTTAAGTTACCTACAGTAGGAAAACTGAAAAGATAAAATGAACTATTATCATTAAATGAAATGCATTATTAATTGTTTGAGAAAAGCACTTAACATTATGAAACAGGTAAGTCTCTAAATTCCAGTTATTATGAACATGTGTTATTAAAGAAAAATATCAAACTTGACATTTTTTGTGATTGAAAAGTGGATAATCTAATTTTAAAGTGTTTTTTTGTAATGGGTAAACACTTTTGATATAAACAAAACAAAGTTGATATAACTGAATCTCTCAGCAAAATTCCAGTAGTATTTCAGATTTTTTTTAAAATGCTGATTTAATATATTTTAGGGATTGTTGCTGTTTTGTTCTGTGGAATATGTCAAGCTCATTATACATACAATAACTTATCTGATGAATCCAGGATTAGGACAAAGCAGGTAAGATAAAAATCTGTGCACTTTATTTTGTGTGGCCACAACAAATTGTTCAAATAAACGTGTAGGTTTGAGTTTTGGTTGTTTTACTGTGCTTTGTATTAAGAAAGACGTATTGAACAATTTTGGCTAATTTTTTTGACATTTCTTAGAAGAGGGAAATAGATTTTCATTTATTTTAAATGTTTTTGACAAATTTTGGATTGTATTAATGGTAGAACTTGTTTTGCAGTTAGTTTAAAACAAATTTCATAAACCTCAATTACAAAATCAGTAATGTTGTATCTTGAATTTTTAAAAGAGCATCTCGCAACAAAATTTGGAACATTGTAATTGACATTTTTTATGGTCCAGAAGAAGTTAATATGAGTCTTGTGTTACTGCATTCCTTTTCAATTTTCCATATGCCATGAATGCAGAATGTTTTTGTCAGCCAATAATGCATATGCCTGCATCAGTGCAAATGTGTGTATGAGATTAGTCACTAGTTTGCATGACATGCGTTGAATTAAAAATGATTTGATGAATTTTAGTGTTTTCAAAAAAAATGGACTAGATTGCTATTAGTTTAAAGTCTTTGAACTCAAAACGGTTATTTTTGTGGTTTTGTTTTGTTTGAATTCACCAGTTTATTTTATTTCACTACATGCGAGAAAATACATTCCCTCAGATGACTTCCTACAAAATAAAAGGAGAAATCTGTAGATATTCTTACCTAGTAAAAGTTACATTCCCAAACATTATGCATTAAAAATATTTTTATATCCATGCTAATATTTCTACATTTAATTATCAAATATTAGCTTTCATAAAGAATCGTACACTTTTAAAACTACAGAGCTGAAAGATTTAAAATGTCTCTTTCAGCTGATATTTCTTTACATAACGTAACAGTTAGTGTACCCAAGAACAATATGAGTGAAAATCAAATCCCACTCTTGAGTCAAACAAGTGTGGCCCAAGGGGGGTTGACAGTGGGTGCTTCATACTTGCTTCCTCTCCTCTGCCCCTCAGTGTGAATTCCTGTATGTGGTGAGGGGACCTCTCAGGGGGGAGGTTCTGTTCTTTCAGTTTACCTCCTATGGGATCTAAACATTCACCCACATGTTTGCTGTGCTTGGTGACCTGCAAAAGGGAGAAGAGGTCCAATCCTAACACACCACTTTGGCCTTGAATTCTTGCAGATGGGCAGCCTTTGGGTAGCCCCCTTGTATTAATCGGCTGGTCCACTTGGACTAGAGTTAACCAAGTACCAGTGTTGGAAGTTCTCAGTAGGTGTTATGGACATTGTGTCTGATGCTGGTGTTTGGGTATAGTGCTCATGAAATCCTGGTGTTGCTGCAGTGTCCTTGCGTGACATTGTAGTGTATCCCCTCATAAGGCTCCATGGTGGGTAGGGTCGGTGGGTACCAAAATTTTCCTTTTTTTTTTCCCCCCATTGATCCTCCTTCAAAAAATTTAAATAAAATAGTGAAAAAACAGTCAATGACCACGTCTTGAAGACTCTGAGCAGCAATATTCAACATCTGTAACACACGTACCTCATTTTCTTATATTGCATTCTATTTCAGAAAAACCTTTAGGACAAATGTTTTCATTTTTTATTCAAAAGGGACTAGAGGGTTTTGCTGGCTCTCCAAAGTCAGTAAAGAAGCTTCTATCTGGAGACATATTGATTGAAACATTCACAACCCAACAGGAGTGAACTCCTTTTGAATTCAATGGCGATTGGGGATATACCTATTAAGGTTACCCCTCATTCTACCTTGAATTCATCACGGGTTATTGTTAAGAGGTATTTTGAAGAATGTTCCTGAGTCAGAGATTCCTGCTGGTCTCTCTGCTCAAGGAGTTTCTGCAATGAGGCACATCTCCACTTACAAAGATGGAGTTACACTGCTGACAAATACCCTCGTTTTGACATTTAGATCATTATATGCACCTGCCACCATCAAGACAGGTTATTTAGTTTGATGTTACCAATGTTAAAGGTTTGGGCACTCAGACGTCATGTTGTGGTTCTCTAACATGCTCGCTGTGGTGGCAAGGACCACAATGCCTAAGTGTGATACAGACCCACATTGTGTCAATTGCAATGGTTCTCACCCTTCCTACTTTCATTCTTGCACAAAATGGTTGGAGGAAAAAGAGGTGCAGTGGTTGAAAATGACCCATAACGTCAGTTATCCTGAGGCTCTGAAATTGCTGTTTGCCACTTCATCTTAGACATATGCTGCTGCACTTCATTCCACAATGACAATGGCAGTGCAGATATATCTCTGTGCCTTCAAGAGAATCATTGTCAAAACAAATGAAAAGCCTTTTGACCTCCATGGTTAAAAAGGTTGAATCAACATCCACATCCATCTGTTCCTCCCATACATTTCAACAAACCTCAATATCCACCTCCTTCGATTTTAAATACAGGCACTTCTTCTGATACATCTTTTTCTCCCACCCCAAAATGCAAAACAATCATTCGTTCACATCTGCAGTCACTGGAATCCCCTTCCAACAACAAAGACCTGTCCAATTGACCATCGACCCAGGGTAAGATCCATGGAGATCGATAGATCTCCTCCAACTGAGGACAGTAAGTAAAAAAGATGTGATCATAAACAGAAGGGTTCTCCAGCCACTTTGCTTACCCGTCACTAAATATGGCCACCTTAATACAATGGAACTGTTGAGGTTTACGTTGTAATCTGGATGATATCAAAACTGATTGCTTTCTACTATCCTGTGTGTCTTTCTTTACAAGAAACATTTCTAAAACCTGCTGATACAGTCACCATTTGGCAGTTTTCTTTGTACAGAAATGACTGCTGTGTGATGGATGAGTACATGGAAGGGTGGCACTATTGGTTGATCAGCATGTACCCACCCTGTCTTTGTCACTCAACACACTCTTGGAGGCTGTAGTCATCCGTGTTTTCTTGGGTCATACCATCACTGCTTGTTCTCTCTCCCTGTCACCTGGAGAGACATATGATCAATCAGATCTGATGCTCTCATTGAACAGTTGCTGTCTCCATTTCCAATCCTGGGGGACTTTAAGGAACATCATCCCCTCTGGGGAAGTGCTGTTATTGATGGGAGGGGTTGCTCTGTAGAGCATATGCTCTCTGATCACAACCTTTCTCTTTTCAATACTGGCTCTTCCACTTATTTTCATGCACCTAGTCAGTACTTTACCACTATTGATCTCTCAGTTTGCTCCCCTTCATTATTTTCCAATTTTTCTTGGAGGGTTGACAGTAATCCAATAGGCAGTGATCATTTTCCTATCCTTTTAAGAGAGACTGGTTGTGGTCAATGCCACCCTATCTGCATGCCCTGGTGGAAGCTGGATCAAGCAGACTGATTCACTTTCACTGCTTTGCTTGATCTTGAACCTAAAACCTTGACATATTTTCCACGATATCCTCTTCCACGGTGGAATCTTGCTTGCCACTTAGCACAGAAGGCTCAAAAAAGGCCTGGGATTCTTTCTGTAGATATCCCACACTTTTGAATCACATCGCTTTTGAAGTGGCCCATGCACATGCTAGGTGGGTAAGACGTCTAAGCCAGAAGGAATCTTGAATAAGTTCACTACTAGGATATCTTCTACCACCAGTTCCAAGGTCATATGGTGCAGGATTCGAAAGGTTAGTGGGCACTACAATTCTATCTCAATCTTACTCTCTGACCAAGATGTCCAGAGCATTGCTGATACTCCAGGTGAAAGCTTTTGCTGAGTATCTAGCACTTCTGCTTTTTCCTACACCTACTTGGCCATCAAGACTCGGGCAGAGCATTCCCCTCTATCCTTTCAAACTGACTGTCTCTTTGACTATAATTTTCCCTTTACACTGATGGAACTGAAAATGGCCCTTTCTTGGTCTGGCAGTTCAGCTGTTGGACCTGATGATGTACATTATGACATGCTGTGCTATATCTCTCCTGCTTCTCTTGATATTCTTTTAATTGTTTTTAACCAGATCTTGCAGGAGAATGTTTTTCCTGATGCCTGGCACCAGGCTATTATCTTATCTTTTGCTAAGCCTGTGTAAGATCCCAAGATTCCTTCAAACTGCCATCCAATTGCTTTGACAAGCTGTCTCTCTAAGACCTGAGAAAAGATGGTTAATGCTCGCCTTGTTTGGTTCCTCAAATCAAACAACCTCCTCTTGCCCACCCAATGTGAGTTCTGACGACAGCATTCCACCACGGACCACCTAATTTGACTTGAAACATCAATGAGAGAAGCCTTACTCAAATGCCAACATGTTGTATCAATATTCTTTGACATTGAGAAGGCTTATGATACAATGTTGAGGTATGGCATTTTGTAAGACCTCCATACGTATGGGTTACATGGCCATTTACCCATGTTTGTTAAAAATTTTAATGGACAGGAAATTCCAAGTTTGTGTGGATTTGACATTTTCCTGCTGTTTTGTACAGGAACTTAGGGTCCCTCAGGGTTGTGTTTTGACTGTCACACTTTTCAGTATAAAGATAAATGCCATCACTGAACAACTCCCTCCCAGTTACAAATAAGCTCTGTGTCGACGACTTTCATTTGTCGAACATGAGATATTGAGCAGCAACTGCAATCTGCTTTCAATCATGTACCGAAGTGGTTTACGGTGAACGGTTTTAATTTTTCTCTCTAAATGGATGCACTTTTCCTTCTAACGGGGTACTCACCCTGATCCAGAACTCTGTATCGGTGAAGTTTTACTGCCAATGGTCTCTGAGACCAAGTTTTTGGGGTTTATCTTTGAATGTAATTTGACCTTTATACCACACTTAAAGCAGCTACGAGTCAAATGCACAAGAACACTGAACATCATTCATGTCCTGTTTACCACCAGTTGGGAAGCAGATCAATGTTCTATGTTAAAGATATATCGTGCTCTTATTTGATGTGAACTTGACTATGGTTCAATGGTCTATGGCTCTGCCAAACCCTTGGCCTTGAAGATGCAGGACCCCATTCATCACCAAGGACTTCGACTATGCACTGGAGCTTTTTGCACCTCCCAAGTTCAAAGCTAATACATAGAATACATAGAATCTCATGAACCTTCTTTGCATTTTTGCCATTTGCAATTATATTTACTATATTATAAACTTTGATCCTTACCAAAGCAATCCCACCTGGAGATGTGTTTTCCTTCCTCAGTGGGCCATACTTTTTCAGAACAAACGATCTGCTTTTGCTCCTTTTAGCCTTCACATCCAGGTACAATTGGATGAATTGGGTTTGTCCATGGATAACTGAACATTTTTTGAACAATCATTCCATTCCAATTTATATGGATAGTTCCAAATCAGGTAATTCTGTAATATCTACCATGGTTTGTTGTGGTTCAGTGGTTGCGTGCAGAATATCCTTTACATCTTCTGTGTTCACTGCTGAAATGTGCAACATATGCTGGATCATATTGAAGCTGAGCAGTACTCCAACTGTACTATTTATACTGACTTGCTTTGTTCTCTACTGGCTCTGGAATCACTTCACGTTAGCTCACACCCTGTTCTCGCTGAAATTCAAAACCAACTGGCCCATTTCACATTAACATCTACTTCTATCCAGTTTTTCTGGATACCATCACATGTTGGTATTTGCAGGAACTAGCTTGCAGACACGGTAGCTAAATCTATCTACCCTGGCAATATTGCCACTGTGCCTATTCTGTACGTGGACTATGATTCTCGATTCAAGGCTCGGCTCCATGCCAGCTGGCAGTCAACTTGGAGTGAGCAACGCGACAACAAGCTTTTTCAAATCAAACCCTATATAGGACTTTGGCCATCTAGCTTCCATAAGGTTCAGAAGGAGGAAGTTGTTCAAGCTATACTATGCATTGGTCAGTTTTTCAACTCATTTTCTTTTATCTGGAAATGTTGCACCAGTGTGTAGTTTGTGTCTCAAGTTACTGTAAGCCACCTTTTACTTTCTTGCCATCATTACAACTCTCAACAACGGCACTATTTTAAACATGTTCTGTCCCACGGTTTGTTTATAACATTGGACAGTTTTATTGGTGATGGTGACACTGTCCACCTTGATAAAGTTTGCAGTTTTTTAATGGCCATTGATCTTTTTAATCTCACTTAAGTGTTTGAAATATATATTCATTACACCTTTTTAATTGTGGTTCCCTTTTCAGGGTCTCAATCTCTAATTCAATTTGAAATTTTAAAATGACCAGAACATTAAATACCTCTACCAGAACTGGAAAGGCTAACTTCAGGTGACTACTGCTGCTATTTGAACTATTCGTTTGAACTACCCATTCGTCGTCCTGGCGAGTTATTATAATTTTGCTGCATGTCTTTTAACTTATTATTTTACCTTTTGATACTGGCCATAATGACACATAACCCAGAACCAGGACTGGAAAGACCAACTTCAGGTGACTGACGGTGGTTCTTGTACTTACCTGTTAGTCTTTTTGGCGGGTTATGATCATTACCATTCTGCTACAGGTAGTCCTTTACATCTTTGTGGACTGGATGTCAACATTGGTTTTATGCCATTTCCTGTTGTTATTTGCTGTTAAGTTTTTACCTTCATTTCCTTTTACAAATTTTACTACATTTATTTTATTTTTACCTTTTTACAGGACATTTGGCTGATTTTTATTAAAGTTTTGCAATATGTCTTTTAAAACTGATTATTTTATCTTTTGTTAATGGCTATTGTGACACACAATCTGGAGCCAGGACTGGAAAGGCCAACGTCAGATGACTGACAGTGGTTCTTGAACTTACCTGTTAGTCTTCCTGATGGGTTATGATCGTTACCATTTTGCTGAAGAAAATCCTTTTCAACTTCTCTTACTGTGCTTTCTCTCTTAACATTGCAGACTAGGTTTCAATTTTGGTTTTATGCTTTTTCTGTTTTTCAATGATGTTTTGTTTTACCTTCATTTCCTTTTATGTATTTTACTATATTTCATTTATTTTTACTTTTTTACTGGACATTTAGTGCAGATAGCCTAGCAGCTTTGTGCCATAAAACATGAAGTCAATCAACCTCTCCTCTGGTCTCCCTGAATGTTAGGAATGTCAGTGTAGCTTTCAACAAATATTCTGAAACAAAATTCTTTGTACAGTAACTGATTTTATAATGTACATTTAGGAATTATATTTAATTACCATATTCTATACAGATTAAAGTGGTTAATCATGGAAAAGTTGTTACACTGATGCAAAGATGCACATTCGTGATAAATAAAATAAACTGATCCATAAAAGAATAAATTTTCTTCATTCACAGCACATTAAAATTTTAAGTTTTGCAATAAATTAAGATGCATTGTACTCTATCAGGACTAGTTTGGTGTCAATAAAATCTCGTTTTGCTGAGATGCTGTTCTGAACATTCAAGTTAATACGGTGCTACTTATTCAAGCTTCAGTTATTTTTTTAATTCAATCATGAAACACATTTTACAACTGATGCAATCCAAACTCCACTGCTGAGTTTAGTTTTATTCAATTCTTAATTGAAATTTAAGAAATGAAAATTTTATAAAACTAGTTAATATTTTAAAATTCTATTAAGTGTAATTCATACGAGTTGTAGAACTAAAGTATTTTTTTAAAATTAGTTGAAAGGTGTCACCATAATTTTTATGGAAACAACTGTTCAATATGTCTCTTACCTAACTTGATCCAAGTCTTTTTTCTGTTGAGTTACATTGATTTGAACAAGATCTAGTCTGGATCTTTATTTGTTGGTAGTACTGATGAATGTTTGTGATTCATTAATAAGTGTATGGTAGCAGCTCAAGATATCTTTAAAATTTGTAAACACTATGTTCTAAGATGTTTTGGTAAAATTACAAAAAAATGAGCAAACAAATGGCAAATGTGTATAAATTATTTGTTGTCTAAAAGCTTTAACATCATAAATGAATTCTGACAATTTATTGTGGAGCACAAAACACAGCATAAATTCTGTCTTGATATGGTTCACAGACATCATTTTGACAGCCATCAATTATCAAATTATGTATAGTTATATTTAATTAGTGAAAAACGTATCTCAGGTAAAATAAAATTCTGTTTTTCTGCAAACAAACAGTAATTATTTCAAGACAATCTCTGAAATGTAGAATGCAAATTTATTGGCATGGCAATTTGTAATGCATGGACAAAAAGATAGTATGATCACTGATGTATTAAGTTTACTTTTAGTGTCTATTATTACAAATTATATTTCACATAGTTCTTATGTTTTAAGCCTAGTTGATAGTTTGGAAATTGGCATGAGGATTAAGGTGGAATCATTGTTAGACATCCTGATATTACTCAACAGGAAAAATATATTTTTTCTTTTATATTGTTTTAGCTGTTTGAGCTCTTGAACTTTGTGGCAGAAAGTTTCATCTTCACATATATTGGTGTATCCATGTTCACTTTCACTAAACATCTATGGGATGTTGGCTTCATTATTGTGGCTTTTGTATCCTTTAATGTATTGATAAGAATTTAAGGTTTTTTCAGGTTTTATGAATACATGATCTGAGCTTACTGAAATCAAAGTTAAACAATAAACCACTTGTATATTCAAGTTTAGAATGTGGTAAAACATCAGTAAGTACAACCTAATGGATAATTATAGCATTTGTATTAGAACCTACTTGGAGTTTTTACATTAATGTAATAATTTGGTTTCATTTTTATGTATATCAGAATATTTCAGTTTTTAATTCACAATAAATATTAACAAATGTTTTTTAGATAAACCCCAATTTTGGAAAACAATTTTTGTACCACGTTTTTTTCTTAATACTGGGTATAAAAGAATTTCTTCCCAATCCTTAAATAGTTTTACAAACTCTTGTCAATATCTTGTTGGGAAAAGAATAAATGAGAATTTTATTCTGAATAAAAATGCTGCTTTGTTGTTCAGCTTGAGTAACAATAATTAGCTAGATCTCTTGTTATATTGAAAAACAGGTTGCTAAATGTAAGTCTGAATTGTGGTTTTGGAACTTTATTATTGGGCAGTTTCAAATCATAATATTGATATATAAAGCAAAATTGTCTCATGAAAAATTGTTAGTCAAATGCATAGATTACTTCAAAAATGGAAATGAGTGCTACTCCAGTGTAACAGATTTTTATGTCAAGTTTTCATGAGCTTGTCAAAAGGCATGAGGCAAAAGTTAAAAGCAATTATTTAAGTGTATTTCATTGTAGAGTGAGTGCCTGGCAGCATTTTGTGACAAAAGAAAAGATATGAATGTAAAATGAATTTACTAATTTTTAAAAAAACTTTTGTCATTAAAATGTTTGGGAAGAGAAATTTATAACATTATTAAGGTTTAATTTTCATTTGTTTCTCCTCTGAGGAGAGTGGAATAATTCTATCAGTAGTTTGCTAGTATACTATAAATTTTTACACATTTATACTTTATGGTTAATTTTCAAAACCTTATGGAAATAAGTTATTTATAAATGGTTCACATTTTTATTTTAATAAGTTGCATATGCTGATGGAATGGTAAGGCATTGCATATACACTTACACTGACAAGCTCTAAAACCTTATACTAACCTAATCTGGAACAATGCCATTGTTAGTAAAGTGAATGCTGCTGTTACAGATGAAAACCATCTGTTCCAAAAATAGCATTGCAGTGAAACTAAGCATATATTTTAGGCATTATTCACAAGATAGAAGACTTGCAAGGCTTAAGTTTACAAGTTTTCACCCACTTTTCCAAATCAAAGGCTATTTTCATGAACAAAAAAAGCTAGAATCACAGTAGTTTTATCCAACCAATTCCTTCAATGTTATATCCAGTAAAAGGTTTTGACTTTGATCTGTGTAAGCATGGTCTTGAAATATGTGGTCATGTACAGTGCAGGATGTATGAAAAGGCTATCAAGGTGTATGGTCTGAGTTTTACCTTGCCATTCTTAAAACTAAATTGTAAGTCAGTAGTACATAATCACAGCCATCTGATTGTGCATGGTGAGCGATAAATTAGTTCCAAAAGCAAAACATACCTATAAGGTACATTTAATCTCAATGTTTACATTTATTAAAGTAAAAGGAGTAATTAGCATTGCAACTGTTATGCAGCTTGTATGTAACCTTATGAACAGTTTTTGCTCCTAAGTGATAAATGTCTTTACAGTAGGTGATAGATTAAATTTTATCTAAGTAAGTATTTAAAAGGATAGTTATTAAAAAAAATATTGCCATAAAATAACATCTGCAAATAAATATCACATTTCCAGCAAATAACTTGGAGACTGTGTAACTAACCTTCTGTTTTATTATGTTATAATATTCAATTAGGAAATATCCTACAGTTTTGATATGCTGGTTTCATTTCATTTTTAATAGAAATAAGCAACATGTAATGGGAATAATTTCTTTATCTTACTCAGCTTGCTATTGCAGTGGGAAGAGCTGTACATGTTTACCCACTGTCCTTCTTGTTAAATTTAGGACGGCACAACAAGATATCGCTCAACTTTCAGCACATGCTCTTTTTTTCAGGTAAATTGAGAAAGTAATAATGGATTTACAAAACTATGATCTTTGCTCTCTATAAATGCTTTTTAGATTTAACTGATGTCATGTAATGTTTTGAAAACGAGAGAATAATAAACTGAAAATTAGATATGGTTAGATGCCAGTATTTGTCTTTTATAAAATGTGTGTGAAATTCTAAAGTATTAAAAGTACAAGTTAAATAGAAAATTACATAGAAAGGTGTATTAACAAGCTAAAGTAATATTTAACTTTTTTATTTAATTCTGGAATAAAACTTGGGTTAGTTTCATCCCATGAAATTTGGTTTACTAAAATGTGTTGTAAAAGGTTTTAAATTTTCCATCATGCCCAATTAAGAATAATTGTAGTTTAATTCTGCAGAGTTGAAATTAATTTTACATAGTCAAAATTAGCCCTAAAAATCTTTTTTCCAGTTTATAAAACCAAAGTAAGCACCAGATATGTATTTTACTTCTACAAAGTTGAAATGTGCATTAAATATATTTTTAATTTTACAAAATTGAAATAAGTAATAAAACATGCAAATTTATGTAGAGAAGATAATTAAGATTAAATTCAACGAGTACAATTTCATAGTTACATTAACAAACTTGTATTTATACTTAACTGGGTGTAGAAGTTTTTAATTTTCAAATATGCAATTTCTGTACAGTATGAGGTGAAATCTTATAAGAATGTAGTCTAACAAATATTTAGTAATCAGCATTGTTCAAACAATGTCGGGGAGTAAGAAGATACAACAGGAGAAAGATATGTTGAAAACTAAGGTCAAGAGGTGTAAAATTGTTTCTTTTTCATATTAAGAACTCTTTACTCATATGAGTATTGAATTTCTAACACTGCTAATTCACCAATTCTTCAGGATGAGGAGGAAAGTTAATTCAAGTAAAAAATAGTAAAATTATTGGAGCTAATATAAATGTTATGCATTCAAACCTAATTCTGATTTGTCAATAACTTGATTTAAAAAAAAAAAAAAAAAAATTACGATTTAGGAACTCAGTTTTCTTGATTATACACTTTGATAGTATCTCAACCACCACCATGTCTGTTATATTCCAAAACGTTTAATATGCTTGGATGTTTGATAAAATTATTTATCAGCACTAGATTTAGCAGATTGTGTTGTTGAAAAATTGTTAACTTTTGGCATTTAGCCACAAGTTCTTAATCTCCCAACAAGCAATAAGTCTAATTTCAGTCTTAAACGATTAAAACAGAAAAAAACACTTATCAAGTACAGTATCACAGAGTATGTACCTGCAATCTTCAGATCCTGATCATTGATTATTGTTTTTAATGTTTAATGATAATCGTTTTGCAGACAGTGTTTTATTTATTTGTTAATGTATACTGTAGGTCTCCGAGGGGCAATGGCTTTTGCTCTGGCATTTAGAAATACATTATCAGAACCTCGCCAGCTTATTTTAACTACAACTTCTATGATTGCTATTGTCACTGTGTTTTTTTGTGGTGGAATCACAACCCAGTTATTGACATGGCTTGGTATACCGTAAGTAAAACTAGTGCAGTTTATTTTGATTGTGTAATTCTCAGTTATCTTAATAAAACTTTCTTCTGCAAGATGTATGGAAAACACATACTATAGGTGGTTTGTGACAGGCATATTTTCAGCACATTTTCTTTCTGTACAAATCTGGTATGTAATATATGAACAGACTAAGAAAACGCTTCTTAATGTGTATTCAAGAGCTGATGAAGATAACAGTGAGACAAAATATGTAACTTAGTGGAATTTGCAGTTTAAGTCAAATTAGTTAAATTTGTAGCACAGAGAAACTGTGGATATAGTGGTAATAACAGTTACAATGTATCTAAAAATTGAGAAATTGCAGGTATATTTAGCTTTATGATTGTTTCAGTGGTAAGTCATTTTAATTTTTTTAAAAAATATATGTGTCGCAGTCAGATTAAGTTTTTCAGACCAGCTATACAGGCATGTGAAAAAGTTAGGACATCCTATGAAAGCCTGTGTATTTGTATAACGTTTTTAGATATATAGATATTTAATCTCAATTTCAACAATACTGAGAGACTATAAGAATGCAACTAAACAATTAAAACTGAAAAGACTTTTCAAGATCTTCTGTAAATGTAATTCTACAAAAATGCATATTCTAACTGAGGAAAAAGTTAGGACACCCTGCTCCCTAATAGCTATTGTAACCCCCTTTGGCTGAAATAACTGCAGTGAGATGCTTCTTGTTGCCATCTACCAGTCTTTGACATTGGTCTGAAAAACGTTTGCCCCATTCCTCAATGCAGAATTCTTTTAGCTGTGAGATGTTTGAGGGGTTTCTTGCATGTACAGCCTGTTTCAAGTCACCCACAGCATCTCAGTGAGATTAAAATCTGGGCTTTGACTCTGCCATTCCAGGACTCTCCATTTCTTAGTTTTCAGCCAGTCCTTGGTGGATTTACTGGTATGTTTTGGGTCATTGTCGTGTTGCAGGGTCTAGTTCTGCTTCTGCTTTAATTTTCGTACGGATGGTCTCGCATGATCCTTAAGCACTCTGATACACAGTAGAATTCATGGTGGATTCTATGTTTGTGAGCTGTCCAGGTTCTGCTGCGGCAAAGTAGCCCCAAACCATGACACTTCCACTTCCATGCTACACAGTTGGTGTAAGGTTCTTTTCCTGGAATGCTGTATTTGTTTTAGGCTAAACATGTCCTCTGTTCTGGTATCTAAATAATTCAATGTTGGACTCATTTGTCCAAAGAACATTATTCAAGAAATCCTGGGAAACTTCAGTGTGGTCTTGATGTTTCATTTAGAGAGCAAATGTTTCCTCCTTGCACACCTCCCATGCAAGTTAAACTTCTGCAGTCTCTTTCTGATTGTAGAGGCATGCACTTTCACATCAACAGTAGCCAGAGCCTGCTGTAGGTCCTGTGATGACATGTTAAGGTGTTTGGAGACTTCTTTTAGCATCTTGCTGTCTGCTCTTGGGGTGAACTTGCTTGGACAACCAGACCTGGACATGTTGGCAATTGTTTTGAAAGCCTTCAACTTATGTTATTTTGGGATCTTTTTAAATCCCTTACCAGACTCGTAAGCTGCTACAATTTTCTTTGAAAGCCTGACAGCTCTTTTTCTCTCACCATAGTGCTCACTCTCACTTCAACAGTCAGGTGCACACGACACTGAATGTCTGAGGTTTAAATAGGGCAAGCCTCATACAAAATGCTGAGTAACAATCTTCTAATGATGTGCACCCGGTGTGATACATCTCTGTGTGAGTTGAGCCATTTTAAGTTGGGGTGTCCTTATTTTTCCTCAGTTAGGATATGCATTTTTGTGGAATTACATTTACAGAAGATCATGACAAGTCTTTTTTTTTCTTCAGTTTTAATTGTTTGGTTATATTACTATAATCTTCGTATTGGTAAAATTGAGATTAAATATCTGTATATCCAAAAATGTTACAAACATACACAAGCTTTCATTGGGTGTCCTAACTTTTTCACATGGCTGTAGTTCTTCTACTTTGAATTTAATGTCAAGTTTAAACTGTTTTTTTCAATGTTATTAATGTAGATAAGACAAGGTATATGAATGGCATGAAACTGAGTGTAACACATGAAATACTGATGCATCCTTTTAATTTAAAAAATATTACAAGATATATCATTGTATAATACAACAATTTCAGTTGCAAAAGATTATTCACTAGTTAGTTTACAAAGAAAAAATCAAAATGTTTGCATTGAAACACTTTTTTCATTGGTTCATGATAATTGATTTTTATGTTAACACCTGAAAAATAGACTGAACCAAAATTGTTAGCATACAGTTAAATTACTGTATAAAAAATTTAACAAAACATTTGTATGCAGTGTTCTTTAGTATTCAATACAAGTATGTACATCATTAATTAAGCAGCTGGGTGCAAGTAGAGAAAACCTTGGTTCACAAATGATATAAAGATAAAATTAAATATAAGTTTAAATGCAAAGATGTGAGATTTGGAGGATTGTAGAAGATCAAGAGGTAGTGAATTGTTGAAAATGGTTCTTCAGAGTAGGTTTATTTTCCATCCTAGGTATTAAAATGAAACTTATTTAGGGATGTTAAGGGAATTGATAGTGTTGATTCATTTTCTTTTTAATATTTAATGATGAAAATGATAAGACTATAAAATATGAATTTTGGTAGGGTAGAAGTGTTTATCTTCAGTTAAGAGCTGTGTTTTCTAACATGTTAGTTAGCTTCTGGAAGGGGTTACATTTAGATGTGGTGGATAGTTAATTGACTGCATGAGAAAGTTTGATAAATATTTGAATGGTAACAACTGGCTTTGAGCTGTAATGGTTTACCTTTTCATTCGGTCAGAGTGACAGCCTAGTTGGATCATATTTCTTGTCTTTTGTTATGTAACATTGAAGTTAATGTGCACTACAGCCAAATTTTGAAGATAAAATTGTGCATACTGCAAATATACATAACAGATGCAAAGGTATGCAGTATGTATACGGTGGTTTATGGGCATACCTTGCAGTTTTTATGGAACATGAGAAAGAAAAGCATTGAATTGACTGTGTTCTAATTGCTTTTTCTCCTTTATTATTCTGTGGAGAATAACACCTGTTTTGGAATACAGCAAAACAGCACAATTATCAACATACAATGTTCAACAATGGAAAGCTAGATAATATCTTGAGATAACATCCTCCCCTATATCTGAGTAAGAATGTCCAGTGATATTGGTAGCACTTGTTGTTTTGGGTGAGTCTTTTATCAATTTAACTAAGTAACATAAGATATAGATGATCTGGAACATCATTTTGAATGAGTCCATCAGTCTTGGGAAAGTATGGCTAGTCTGATCAGTTCATCTCTCTAGTATTGAGTATATATCCATTTAACATTCAAGTTACAGTGAAGTAAAATGCATTATCTTGCACTTACTATAAATGGTCATTACAATCTATTTGCCCAGATACTCTTGATCCAGACTAACCTATAATACCTTAGTATCTTTATTACAGCTAGAAATACTCGCATTTATTCATCAACAATCTTTATTAATTACCCTTATCAGTGTCATTAATGTAAGGGAAAAAAAGGCCCAAGCTGTAACTCTTCAGGTGCATAATAAAAATTGTCCAGTTTGATTGGATTCTAAAAGTAACTTTGTTTTGTTTCACCAAGCCCACCCAACAACTCAATTATTACTCACCAATTTTCTTGGTTAACTTTTTCTATTGCACCTTATCAGAAGCTTTTTTAGAATCTAAAGTATGCATTGTCTTTTATTCAGACAATATGCAATATTCTTGTATCTATTTACTTATCTTTTATTATCTTTTGTCTTTTAGAAAATAATTTAAAACAATATTTGCTTGAAATGCTGAATTATATCAAACTAACAAAATACTCGTGCTTTGATACAGAGTTTAAAAGATCTGTGTGATTCACAGAGGCCCTAATGTACTGATTAAAGCTTCTGTTACTCATAATTACTTCTAGGTGCCTTAAAGCATACACTTTTAGGACACCTGCCAAAGGTGCCTGTGGATGCAAACCACATTTGGCCTCAATAGTTTGTTAGTGGTATTGTTAACAAATGACACAACTGGGATCCCTGGGAAGGAGTACAAACCAGTGCCAGATTTAGGGTCAGTTGCTCTTAGACCTCTCATTTTTTGATAACCTGGGCATGTTCTTGTCCCCTTGTACACTTCTGTTATTGCAAGGGAATTAAGCTCCAAAACAAAAACTTGCTAGGATACCATCTGTGATACCAGAGTATATGTGCCATGTTTAAACATATTATCTTTTAAGTGGAGATATGAACACACTTTAAAACATGAGCACTCCTGAGATCCTGAAGGAGATCTAATAACAATATTCAATACTAGGTTAAAGTTCATGAACCATGAAAACCAACTTTTAGACCTATATTATACTTTGATGATCTTCCATATATATTTTGGTCTTTTTATGGTAGGGGAAACATAAAAAAAATAGGATGCACCCCACCCCCGAGTCTGCCTAACAAAGTTTGTTTCAAGATGAATTCTCAAATTCACATTGTAAATTGATATAGGAAGTATCTTATTTTAGTTTGTATACATGTTATTAAAATACATTATTTCTCTTAATTTGGTGTTTTACTTTTCTAAAATTTATTGAACTATCATTAAATAAACTTCTTTGTTATAGGTAAGCTCTGGAAAAAGGTTTTATCCATGAAAGATATACTGTAACTGAATTTATTAGAATAACTATAATGAATATTAGCTTAATATTTAATAAATCATTTTGCATTAGTTTGAACAGAAAACAAAATTGTACTTTATTTTATAAAAATGATTAAATAGCATGTATTGGCTGTGTTATTTTAGTCAAGCTGTATACAGTTTGTAAATCTTGTAGCCTGTAAATTGTTTAATGTATGTTTCAATGGTTGTTTTAGAGTTGGAGTTGAAGAAGAGCATGAGATGCTTCAACTTAGTGGAACTCAAGCAGTAAGTTTAGATAATAGTAACATTGATTAACATACAGTGAATATTTATTACAAGAAGAGCACCTTCCAATTGGATTCAGTAAGTGTCACCTAAATCAGCAAAGTAGAGTAAAATGGATAACTCTGACATTGAATACATGATACTCTGTTGAATAACAAAGTTTATACATGTCTACCCCCACCATTGTATATAGTGTAAAGTATAGCACAACTTCAATTTAAAATGCTACTGAAGGTATTATCAACCAAAAGATGTGCATGGGGCTGGTCCATTGGAACAAACTCCATACTGGAGAATGAATGTTGAGAATATTTCCAAATTACCTTTCATATATCTTTTTGTTTGAATACACTAGGTATTTATGTGGGATTTTTACTCAAGTTATTAATTCTCGCACGCACGCACACACTCTCTCTTTTCTCTCACTGAAATATTTTTTTTTATTATGGATCCTCCAAATAAATAAAATAGTGAGAAAACAGTCCATAGATAAATGACCATGTCTTGGAGATTCTGAGTAGCAATCTTCAACATTTGTAACACCTGTACCTCATTTTCTTATGCTACATTCTCTTTCAGACAAACTGTTAGTGCAGATGTCTCCATTTTTCATTCAGAATGAACTAGAGGGACTAGCTGACTCTCCAAAGTCAGTAAAGAAGCTTTGGTCTAGTGACACGAATGGAAACATCCACATTGCAACACAGTGAACTCCTTGCATTCAAATATAATTGGGGATAAATCTGTTGAGGTTACACCTCATGCTACTTTGAATTCATCACAAGGAGTTATGGTTGAGAGAGATTTGAAGAACATCCATAAGTGAGATTCTTGCTGACTTCTCCACCCCAAGGAGTTTCTGTAGTAAAGTATATCTACACTAGCAAAGATGGAATTATGATGTCAACCAATGTCTTCATTCTGACATTTACATTACCACGTACACCTGCCACCATCAAGGCAGGTTGTCTTAATTGCAGAGTATGGCCATACATTCCACACTCTCGCATGTCTCCAGTGTCAGCAGCTTAGTTACTTGAAGACATTGTCGTGGTTTTTTAATATGTGCCCATTCTGGTGTTGAGGACCATGATGCCTACAAGTGTAAATTGGAACCTTACTGCATCAGTTGTAATGGCTTTCACCTGTTCTACTTTTGTTTTTGCCCTAAAAGGTTGGAAGAAAGAGGTGCAGCATTTAAAAATAATTCCAAACATTACTTATCCTGAGGCTTGAAAGTTGCTGTTTACTACTTCATCTCGGACATATGGTGCTGCACTTCCTTGTACTACCACAGTGGGAGTGTAGACTGATCTGTGCCTCCAAAAGAATCATTCTCGAGCCAAATAAAGTCTTTTGACCTCCATGGTTTAAAAAGTTGATGAATTAACTTCAACACCCATCTCTGTCCCTAACATACATTCAGGAAACTCTAAGATTCACTTCCTTTGGTTCTGGGTTCAGGCATTTCCTTGGGTACGTCTTTTTCTCCCACCCGAAGATGATAAATGATCATTTGTTCATGTTCTCAGTCAATGGAATTTTCTTCCAACAGCAAAGACCTGCCCAATCGACCTAGGGCAGTATCCATGGAGGTCAGAAGAGTTTTCCTCTTAATTCATCTACACATACATAAAAATGGGCACCTTGACACAATGGAAGGTTTGAGGTTTGTTATCTGAATGACATCAAAGCATTGATTGTTTCCTACCATCCTGTATGTCTTCCCTTACAGGAAACATTTTTGAAACATGCTGATGCAGTCACCTTTTGAGCAGTTTTCTTTCTACAAATATAACAGGCTATGTGGTGGTGTTGGTTGATCAGCATGTACCCACCCTGTCTTTGCCACTTGATACACCCTTGGAGGCTGTAGCCATCCAGGTTTCCTCAGGTTGTACTATTATGGTTTGTTCTCTCTACCTGTTGCTTAGAGAGACCTATGATCAATCAGACTTTGATGCTCTAAACAATTGCCATCTCCCTTTTTAATCCTAGGGACTTAAATGGACATAATTCCCTCTAGGGAGATACTGATATTGATGGGGAGGGGTTGTTCCATAGTGTATGCTCTAAACACAACCTTTCTCTTTTCAGTAGTGGTTCTTGTACTAAGTTTCTTGCACCTAGTCAGTTCTCATTTCCACCATTTGGGAAGCAGATTTATGTTCTATGCTAAAGACATATGATACTCTTATTCAATTGAAACTTGACTGTGGATCACTGGTCTGTAGCTCTGCCAGACCTTGGCCTTAAGATGCTGGACCCCATTCATCATCGAGGACTTTGGCTCTGCACTAGGGCCTTTCATTCTTTCACAATTCAGAGTTTATATGTAATCTCATAAACTTTCTTTGCACCTCTGCTGTTTGCAACTATCTTTATTATATGCTTCTAAATTTTGTTTCTTACCAGAGCATCCCACCTGGAGTTGTTTTCCTTCCTTGGTGGGCCATACTTTTTCAGAACAGATGATCTGCCATTGCTGCTTTTGGTCTTTTAATCCAGGGGTGCAGTTGGATGAATTGAGTCTGTCCTTGCTGTATTCACTGGTCAGCCCATCCCATCATGGCTTTTTACAGTCCCAAAATGTGACCCATCTTTAAGTTATGTGAGAAAGGTAGACACTCCTGATTGGAAATACTGTCTGTTATTTGCTGAACATCTTTTGAACCATCCTTCCATTCCTATTTATACATCTGATTTGAAATCAGATGACTGTGTGGGCTCTGCCATGGTTTGTTGTAGTTTTCATAATGGTGGTCGTGCACAGAATCCTCTCTACAGCTTCTGTGTTCAGTGCTGAACTGTATGCCATTTCTCTTCCCTTGGATCCCATAGAATCTAGTCAGTACTTAAACTCTATTTATATCGACTTGCTTAGTTCTCTGCTGGCCCTGGAATCACTTCGTTACTTCACACCCTGTTCTCAGCGTTATTCAGAACCAGCTGGCTCGTTATTTTAACGTCTACTTCTATCCAGTTTTTCTGGATACGTGGCCATATTGGTATTTACAGGAACAAGCTTGCTGATACTGCAGCTGAATCTGTCTTCTCTGGCACTGTCACAGCTGTGCATGTTTCATACATGGACTGTGGTCCTGTATTCAAGACTCGGCTCGGTGCAAGTTTGCAGTTGGCTCAGAGTGAGCAACATGGAAACAAGCTTTTTCAAATAAAATCCTCTATTGGACTTTGGCCATCTTGCTTCCATAAGGATCAGAAAGAGGAAGTTGTTCCAACTAGATTACATATTGGTCAGTTTTTTTAGTTTCTTTTCTTTTATCTGGGACTGATTGCACAAGTGTGTTGTCTGTGTAATGCTCATGCCACAATAAGCTACATTTTACTTTGTTGCTGACGTTATGGATAAGCCTTAGGACAGAACATGTTTAAAATGGTGCTTTCATTGAGAGTCATAACAATGGCAAGACAGTGACACTGTTTTTAGTTTTTTACAGACCATTAATCTTTTTAATGCCATACAAGTTTTTTTAATTTATACATTAGACCTTTTTCAATGTGATTCTCTTTTAAGAATCAAAGTACACAAAGCTTGATTTGAAATTAGAAAATAGCCATAATGTCAAAATACTTGAAACCAGGACTAAAAAGGCCAACTTTAAATGACTAACACTGCTGTTTGAACTACCCTTTAGTTAGCCTGGTGAGTTATTATAATTTTGCTACAAGTTTTAACATTTTTTTGAAAATGGCTATAACATACAATTCAACCAGAACTGGAAAGGCTAACTTCAGGTGGCAGATGGTGGTTTTTGAACTTGTATATTAATCTTCCTAGTGAGTTTTGATAATTACAATTATGCTACAGAAAGTCCTTTACAACTTGTATTACTGTAGTTTTCCCTTATTGCTGTAAACTAGATGTTAACATTGGTTTCATACTGTTTGTTTTTTTAACTTTGTTTTGTTTTACTTTAATTTCCTTTTATGAATTTTACTAAATTTACATTAATTTTAACTTTTTACCAGATGATTGGCACAGATAGGCTAGCTGCATTGTTCCATAAAACACCAAATCAACCAGAAGTAATACTGGAAGTCTTCATCTGTTATGTGACAGAATTCTGCTTTCACCTTATTATAGATGGTTGGAATTCCATCTGATCTTTCTTTTTAATTTGCTTTTTATTTTAGCAACAAAACAAAATCACACAAGGCAAGGTCAGAAGAATATGGGGAGGTGTGGTATCACAGGAATGTTTTTTCTGTCAAACATTCTTGAACAGACACAGCAGTGTGTGCAGCTGTGTTGTCAAGATGAAGATGCATGCAGAATTTTTCAGTTAAAATTGCCTGACATGCTCCAAAGGAAATGTCCAGTTCATCAGCAATTTCACAGATAGTTAATTATATCACTTAAAATGTTTTCTTTCACCTTAATGACCGTTTCATCAGTGAACAATTTCAAAGGTTTCCTAGAATGTGGGTCATCTTTGACAGATTCTCGGCTATCTTGGATCTTATCCACTGATAAATGACAGCCTTACCTAAGCATTCATCACCAAAGGCAGTTCTCAACACATCGAGGATTTCTATTCCTCTTACCATATTTCATACAAAACTTGATGCAAACACGTTTCTCTTTTCTGTCTATTTTTATTATAACAGGGGCAAGAGATGCATCTGTCTTTGAACACATTTTTTGCAACATGGGTATAAGATCTGAAATTGCTTGTTTTTGGGGTAGATCACTATTTGTACTTTATACATACCTCAGTGAAGCCTCTGTACTTGCACTTGTAATCGAAGTCTTAGAACTTTTTGATAAGACCTCATATTCTATGTTTAATTGCATAGATTTGTATGGTTAAGAACTGAAAATACACAAAGGCAAAAGAAATGAAAGGTGTTCATCTGTGAATGAGTAGATTTACTAGATATTGGTGGATTTTTTCACTTTAATTCTGTAGCACATGCAGCACATGTTTGTCCTGCAGGCAATGGAGTCATACTCTGAGTGTACTGTTTATGAAAAATTTTTATGTGGAAAACCACACATGATTAAATTCATGGTTAGATCACTGAAGATGCCAGTTATCAGGAAAAATGGTGATCTGCATTTTCACATTTTCAGTTTTATAAAATGACAAGCCATCCTTAGTATTGATTTATCATCCACATTGCTATTTTCAAAGTTTAGCTCTTATGAATACATGTAGTCTTCTTGAAAATAAAACTTCCTTATTTGCCGTACATTTATACGGAATACCAATACTTTCTCAAATGTAGTGTGGTACAAGTTGTCTGGAACAACATATCTCAGTTGTTTTGTTTATTTTAAGTTAGATATTAATTTTGTGAAATTGACTGAAAATAGCAGGTTCCTACAGTTAAATAGGTTAGTTAATTTTGTGTTGCTAACAGTTTCTCAGTACGTGTTTGACTTGTTCCAAAATATAAATGTATATTAATTGACAAAATTACGTTTTCAGTGCTTTTGAGTTTATCCATTCTAAGTAAATTCTCCATGTCATCCTTAATTACTTCAAAAATGTTTGATTATATGAATCTCCCAACAGTAAAATTATAATGCAGCTTTCCTAAAAATATCAAATAAGTTTTGCACATTTTTTATGATGATGAATATGCATTTGATCCTTGGTAAAACAAAATTTTTAGAAGTGTACATATTGCACAGTTAGCATCTTCAGTAAAGACAATATACACATTGATTAGACTGAAAGAAATAGTAAAAACAAAACTGAATGCTAAGTTACAGTTTAGCAAAGTTCACTATTATTTATGCAGAATAATTCTCAGTATTGGAGCAGTTAAACTGGTATAAAATAAGTTTTTATTTTAAAATAGAAACTTGTTGCTTTATTCATGAATTAATTTTTTAAATTATGTCTGCTTTATACATTTTCTCCCTGTGGTACATGATGTTAGGAAAACACAAGTTCAAAAATCAATTAAATAAATGTACAAAATCCATTTGTTAACGTTAACACCTAATATGCAACATAAGGTTAATTTTTGATGCAAAGGATATACCAATGCATATAAAATGTTCAAGTATATGAGATTATGTGTTGGTAACATAGATTTAATTAATAATAAAGTAGTAACACCAATAAATGGCAGGTGTAGTTGTGGGAACTTTGCAGCATGCTCTTAGGTCTACACTGTATACATTTATTTCGAAAAATAATACTATCAAAGTATATAGTGTGATGAACATAACCGATTAAACAAAATAAACCCTTTCAGAGCTCTGTACTTGTAGATTAACTAAATCTTTCAGTTTAAACCTGTATTTGTAGTATTTTGTGTGTGTGTGTAAAACTTGTTTATTGCTGGTGTGCAAGATTTTAGTGCATGTTCATATAACTTGTGTAATTGTGTATATTAATGTATCTCAGAATGGCTGGTATGAGTGTATTCTGCCTTTTATTGATAAGCAGAAAACAATGTTTTGACCTTCAGAGATGCATTTTTATTTCAAGTGGTTACTTGTCATCAAGAGTGTATTAATGTTCTTTGTATGATATTTATATTTGCATTAAACTCTAATTGAAATGTACCAGTTTTTGTTTTCTTTTGTAAAAGTTTACGTTCATTCTTGTTGTGTTTATTAAGTAATTTTTGTTTACATATGTTGAAAGATGTTTACTGTAGTTAGAGCATCTTAATGCAAAATAGAATTGGAAAGGCCATAAAATGTAGTCACATGAGTAAAAAGTTTATTGTTTGCAGGTGTATAATACAATGGATTCTCAGGCGGTAAGCCCAATACTATCTCCATATACATGTTTCACTAACTGTAATCCCTACTCTAGCACCAACTGCTATTGTTCAAAAGGTTTCTTTCAATATGAACTAATGTTCAAATAACTCTGCTTTTTACAAGTAAATGTCTCTTTTCCTTTCTTTTTCTGTACAAGTTCTTTTCTTGGATAAATTTTCTGTAATTCTGCTTAATTTTTTTGTATATTACTTGCTGGCATATTTGAATACAAACTAGTTTTTTTAATATTTATTAATAATTTTAAATGCAAATAGTGACAGCATTTTGAATGGTATTGATTTTCAATTGTTTCACTGGCTATTAACTTGTTCTTTTTTCTAGCATTAATGAGAATTTTTTAAAATGCTTGTATTTTCATAATTTTAGAGAAATCTTTGAGTTTGCACACTAAAAATATTTTTGTAAAAGTTTTTACACAATATGATAGATAATTTGCAATTTTTGAAAATTTTGTTAAAATTAATTTGTGAACACACACACAAAATTTTGTTTTAAAATATTCATATGTACATTAACTAAAAAAAATCTGTTTTTAAACTTAAGAACATCAAAAACTTCACCTTCCAGCACAAATATAATTAAACACATTGGTAATGCAAGAAAGCTGAAGTACAAACTGTGTACAGGCTCTGTTCAAAAATTAACTGTATTTTAACAGTGCAAAAACATGTATTTACATATATATGTGTATATAAATGTTATTCCTTCTTCAAAAATGTTTTAATTTATAATTCACTTAGATGTGTGTTTTCAAGTTATGAATGCTCTTTTATTTTTCTTAATAAGATTCCCCAAGTCTCCACACCAAATGAAGTAAGAGGTGCACCATCTGTGACTGAAACCAGAACACCATATGAAAAAGCTTGGCTGGTTCGAAAGTGGCAGAATTTTGATGTGATGTATCCTTTTATGATTTTTTGTATTAAATAAAAAAAACGTATATAAGAAAATGATACTCAAAGTGAGTTTAATTATAAAAAAGCCACATTTGGTTTCATTTTTAAATTAAATTTTATTAGGAAGTTATTAAAACTTTGGCTTGAGAAATGTTCACATGTTATTTTCTTACTCTGTTACTCATTTAGTTCTTTTAAAAGTTATCAAAGGTTTGTTGGGTAGAAAACAAATTTATTAGATTCTTTAATGGAAATCCAGATTTATGAAACCCCTTCTGACACACAGCCACCCTACCTTGATAGAAACTCTACCTGAGTGTTGTCTGCCATTTTCTAGACTATTAACAACAGAGAAGCAGTTGTTACAGGTGAAGTAGTTGCGGTTGAAACTTATAAGTTTCATTTGGCTAAATGTGTTAACAGCTGTACTATTTATGCAACATTTTCTGTAGTCAAATTGTGTGTAACTGGTAATCACTTTTATGATTTGAACAGTATCAGTGTTTAAAGTGTAACAGTTTAAATATTAAGAAAAAAAGAAAGAGCCAAAACTTTTTTTTTACACATTGTTTGTTATAGGCCCTTATGGAAGGTGAAAAACTGAAATTAAAAAGACAACAAATGATATGCAAGACATACGAAATCTACTCAACTTGAATAAAGCAATTAGGCCTAACTGTATTGATTGTTCCTGTTACTTTGCAATATCCATTTGCTGTTAACTGTTCTTTCATAATTAATGGAATTTTCATATGTTAAAATTAATTTTCCCATAAAACTTCCCAATCAATTTAGCATATTGTGATGTTTATTGATAAATCTGAATGAATTGTATTGAACATTAGCATAGTCATCTGCATCATATATTAGTATTATTAAACATCAGTTAAAGGAATATAAATGGTATTTAAAAAATATGAATTTCACAAAAACATGCAAGTTTTGTTAATAGAAATGTTTGTTGGATTTCTGTATCACTGTTAAATTTAAAATTTTAGTACATGATTTTAAATGTAATTGTGCAATGCAGTTCACATTCTTTCTTATTTCTGTATTGTAGCAAAACTTGTTTTCTCAATTTATGTATATTACTTCTAATAGAATAATTGTTTACATTAAACTTTGTTAGAGGCATAACTCTATTTTTATTTTGTATAAATGATTAGCACAAATTTTAGAATGCTCTCATGGTGTGGCAGTATGCCATTGAAACTTTTGGTATATAAATTATACGAGCTTCATAACTGTAAGCAGGCTTAGAAAATTTGAATGGATATTTATGCTTCTTCTAAATCAAATGGAAGATGGAAAAATAAACCAACACTTGAATGCTCATTAGAATTTGAGGAAAAAATATATTCTTTATCAATTGAATGAACCCTGTGAATGGTTTGAGGAAAGGCTGATATTTAAAACAATATTTCAGTTTATAAAAGTGAAAGGCTTTCTTGATTTTCACTTGCTTTTTTAACCAATGATTATTCATAATTTACAACAGAACTGCTTGTACAAAAATTTTGAATTTTGTATAATATATATTTATGAAGTATTTATAAAGTTGTTTTATTATGGTCAAGGGAATAATTTGGAGAATCTATTTGAATTAAATGAACCTACTTGGTTACTGTCAATCTAAATATTACTGTGGAAGAGAAAAATATTGTAAGAAAACACAAGGGAATTCTTAATGGCTGTGGCACTAAATTCTTTTAGGCATGATTACAATAAATTAATGTCCTTGAGCATGATCAAATACATCAATTGGAAGGGTTTGACCTCCTTCCACAAAAATTGCAATTAGATCTTAAATTACTTAGGAGATGATAGAGCTATGAACTAAAAGTCTATATTTAAAAATAACTGAACTGTTTTTTGAGTTGCTCATCCATGGCTAAAAATATTTTCATACCCCCCCTTCCTTTATAACTACTGTTACATGTATGTATATTGCTTTTTGAAAATATTAAGCATTAAAAAAGTATTGTTAGTCTTTTAATTCAGACTTTCTTATTAACATATTATAGGAAGGTATAATTCATAATGATGATGATTCAGATTCAGATTTGGAAATTATTGAAAGCAACTTTACCACAATTCGTGGCAGGGGTTTAAGCAGCCAAAACTCTGTTTCTAAGGTAAGAGTCTTTACAATTAAATAATATTTCTAAATCTTTGAATATCAATTCATGCTTGAAGTTTATCTCAGTGCATTATCATAAAATAAAATTAATAGCAAAACACACTCACCAAAACTGAAAATCATTATCCTAAAATTTTCCTTCAAGAAATTGTATACAAGAGAATATCCTTTTTTTTTTTATATTGAGATTATATTTCATTACAAGTTTGAACTGTTTAACAGTATGTGATCATGTTAAAATTGGAAATGTGAAAATGGAAAACAGCTGTCATCAAACTAGCATATTTTGGAATATTTTTTAAACAATATAAATATAGAAATGACAAAGTATTAAGTTTTATCAAGTGTTTTTAACATGGCCATTATGATGTGTATGCAATAAAGTATTCAGTATACAGTTAACTCAAAAAATATTTCTGAACTGCATCAATCAGTAGTAATAATTAAGTGTAAAATGCTTTGTTCACACATACATGTTACTCTTATAGGGATCTATATCATTTTTAAGCCATTAGAACATTGTACAAACTAGTATGTAATTCTTTGAAATCTGTTATTTCAGTTTAACCCTTACAACTTAAATTTACCTTACTATTTTTAAATTTGAATGCCTTGCTTTCATTCTCATTGTTAAAAGAATTTTTAAGTTACTGATTTTTAATTATTGGTATTAGTATGGTTAAAATATTTAATGCTCTGTTGTCCTGTTGACCACTTTTATTGTTGTTGGTCCACAGTCTGTTTATTCTGCATTTTCCTACTTTAGGCATAAGGCCAGAGTTATAAAATAAACTCGGAAGTTAATAGTTGTTACAGCTGTAAATGATTTCTTAGTATTAATAATTTTGTATATTATTATACTCTTATCAGTTATTAACATAAGTAAATGTCTTATGACTGAGTAACGAACATAAATTTTGAAACAGTCCAGGCTCTATGCGTTTATTGTACTTACATATTATAAAAAAGCAACATGGTTTTTCCATACATAGTTTTGTGTGTAGTATTAATGCTTGTTATAACTCACAACATTCTCATAAACTTAACTAAATGTTTTTACTATATAGAAAATTTAAGTTATGTTTATAATATTTTGTTATATACTAGGAATTATAAACTTAATAATAATGCCTTAACTACTTGTATATAGAGAGTTAAAAATAATTGTTTGCACTATTACATTCATTCATATTTACTTCAATATTCATGTTTCGAAATAAGTATATTTTGTGACTAATTCCTAGTGTAAATAAGCTTTTGCTGTAGTTTGAAAACGTGTATCATTTGATGTATAATTTTAAAATCGTTTGTAGCCGTTTTGTATAGAAGATGCCAATGCTACTGTTAGTGATCTCCAGTCACCAGAAAAGGTATTAAAATTTTGAAATTTATTGTCAATACTCCAAAACCAGAATTAATAATTATAAGTGGATATAACAAATTACTTGTATAAAGTTTAATTTGGTGAAAGTGAAGTGTTTAAAGGATAACGGACTTGATTCACAACGATCTAACATTATAGGGTTTGGACGAAAAAATTGCTCCCCTAATAATGTTAAATTGTCATCTTTGACTAAGTTGCAGAGAAATATGCAAAACTGTTTTTACAATAACCAAACATAAAAATGAATTTCAAAATAACACAAACCAGCTTTACAAGTTAATATTTAGCAGGCATTCCTTTGAATTTTAGTACTGCTTTGCATCGACATGGCATGCTTTTATTGAGTTTGTGCAGTTATTTCTGAGTAATTGACAGCCATCCTTTTTTGAGTACTTCAAAAAGTTCATTTTATGTATTTGGCTTGTGATCTTCTGTTAATTAGTATAACTCGAGCCCATTAATTTTCAATCTGTTCAACCTCAGATGGTTGACATGGCCATTCCATAACTTCAATTCACCTACTTTTAAGATATATTTTAATGATTTCGTGATTGTTGAGAAACTTGTTTGATAATTTTGTAGGTTAATTGGGATAAGATCTAAGAAACTACAGTAGGTGCACATCATTTTTGTGAGAAAATGTCACTAAAATCCTGAAAAGTTTTTAGGTATTTACTAAAGTTAGCAATAAAATTAAGATTTAAAATTGTATTTGAAAATCTTATTGAATGCATTGTTAAAACAGTTTTGCATATTTGTTATCTAATAAAAGGTGTATCAAATAAACAATTTTATAGGGGGTAACTTTTTTGTCCACCCCTTTCCATGTTCTAAGCTTTCAGGCTGCTATTGATGTTATTTTAATCACCAGTTCAGAAAGAAGTAATTTAATGCAATACATAATTAAATAATAAATATCTTTAATTTGATTTTGTACATAAAAAGTACATATTGCACATAGATATTTATTATCTATTATATAGTGGGTCAAAATTGAGCAGAATATTCAAAAACTGTCTGAAATAGAGCTTATTTTATCAACCACATTTGACTTGATCTCCAGAATAAATTTGTTCTATTAGATATGTTTGTGAGCTTGTATCACTGATCTAACAGCAAATTTATTCTGTGATATTCACTGCAAACAGTAAAAGCTTGATTTTTTAGTGTAATGTTTGTATCACTGGGAACATTAGAAATTAGCATTTTATGTATACAAATGTTACAGTAGTGTTTGTATTACCTATCTGACTGTTGTACATAATTGTGATTAATATAAATTTATTAAAATAATTGTGTACGTGTTTTTAATCATGATTACACACACAATTTTTTTCAGTTTATCTTTGCTGGTATTAACTTTTAATTATTTTATAGTGAGATATGAGCATGTGAAAATTTATTCAATTGTGTAGTAAATGTGTTTCATACCTCTTTTTATGAACATGAGTATAATTTGGTATTTGTGATTTTAAAATAAGGAATTTGCAGTGATTTTGATATTCATATTTATGGGCTCTTCTAGCCTTATCACTTTTACAAAGTTAACAGTATTTCTAAATTTGACATATTAGAATTGTATTTTTAGTCATTGATTTTTGAGAGTGAAACGTTTTTTTTTCTCAATATGGTTTTATGTTACTGTTTATAACTTTCTTTTTTTAAATACAACTTTTTTTCTTTATAGCCTCAGCATAAGTTCACTGCATCTTACTGAAACTGTATCTGCATGTATGTGTTCATATGTATACTGAGTTTTTCTTTATGATTTTTATATTATTAACAACCATATTGTAAAATGTGTAACCATTAAATTATGATTAGAAGTTAATTGGATTTTTTAAACAAATGTTTGTTGCCTGTAATATTAAATTTAAATGTACTTGTTTGGCAATAAACACTGAATATGCATGTTTAACTTTGAGATAACATTAAAAAGCAGTTTGTTCTTTTCTTTAAATCTTTGAGATGTGTTGAAAATGTGTTTAATAATTTTAAATCTATTTCAAAACGATGCATTTAAATGAACTTTTTATTTTGCATCTAGATGTAAAATTGTTTTAGCCTTAGCTGACTTTGATCAATTTAAATAGTATTTAGCAGTTGAAATTATGAAGTATAACTTCTCAAAATTTAAAGCCACAATTTCACAACCCATATAATAAAATTATACTTCAATTATTAAAATGAAATTACCTGAATTTCTCTATTACAGCTTTGTCTGTTAACTTGAACTTTGTTTTTACTATTACAGCTTTGTCTGTTAACTTGAACTTTGTTTTTACTATTACAGCTTTGTCTGTTAACTTGAACTTTGTTTTTACTATTACAGCTTTGTCTGTTAACTTGAACTTTGTTTTTACTATTACAACTTTGTCTGTTAACTTGAACTTTGTTTTTACTATAGTGCTGTAAGTGGTATGAAAGTATTTAAATACAAAAAAGTGAATGAAAATTTGTCCTTGAGGATCCATTAATATGTAAATATTTAAGCTCTTCACTTTGTAATACAAATGCCAAATGTGTAAATTATTGTCATATAGCAAGCAAAATTTCTCTTTTCAAATAAATATATAAAATTTATATTCATCCAAACTACAATAACATTTTGTAATTTTGCCTTCTAGATATTCCAAGAGCTATTAAATTACTTGCATAAAAAGCTTTTCAAATTTCAGACATGCAATTCAATTGAAGTCTGAAGGATTACTACATTCATTATCTCTCTATAAATGTTTAATGTACACATGAAATATAAGTATCATGTTAAGTGATTACTATAAGATATAAATCTTTTCTCTCCTATTTTTAACAGAATGCAAGTATCCAGGGAGACATTGGTATAGGTAGTGGTTTAAATCAGCTAACTTACACTAGAATAAAGATTCCAGGACTTGAGGGAGAGCCAGTATAAACAATTCAAGTCTTACTTTCTCAATCAGTAGTTAACTATGTTACAGTTTAGTGATCTTGTTGACATGTATACAAAAGTAGTTGTGTAAATTAATTTGCTTGATGTATATTTGTCATTTTTTTGTTTTATTGTAAAGGCATTAACAAACATTAATTAGCACTGGTACACTTTATAAGGACATTTTGGACACATTTTGAGTGTTCTCATTGTTCGTTAAAATGTACACATAGCTCAGGAAAGTTCCAATCAATAGAGACTTGATGTTTTTGTTTTTAGTTTGTTTGACTGTTAAATGTTTTGATAAAGGTCTGACCTTTGACACATAAGTTAGTTAAGATATCTATATTTGTCCATTGAGGATCTGTATTTTATGAAACTTGCAAAATAAATTTTATAAGTATAAAAAATATTTAAATTTAAAGCTAGTCTTTAATATTAATATGCATTTTGATTAACTGCTATTTTGTCTGTTAAAATGTGAAATACAATTGGTTCAATAGTTGTGATTAGAATAAAAAATGTTATTTCTTGTTAAATCATGATGCACAATTTCTGTAGTGTCAGTGTAATTGTTATTGTTTTATGTATGTTGTGAGTACATAGTTGTTTCCTGTTATTTTTATTGAATTACTTGATTCATAATGTGTCACATGCAGATGGAAAATGTTCAGAAGGAAACTTATTAACTTGTACGTGTTTCAGGAAAGAAACTGTTTCATAATTAATAGCTTTTATCTTTAGGCACATAGCATTTGTTTAACTTGTAACAATTTACATTCTTTTTTCTGTAACTCTTGTTGTTTATTGTTACAGTAAGTACAATACTAATTTTTTCCTTACACAGTAATTGCAAAAACAAAAGTACAAAAGGTATTTGACAAATATTTCTTTATTATTAGATTTCATATAGATTAAGTTTTTGTAATTTGTTTTTTTTTAGGCAATTTTCCCCACAAACTACAGTGATTGAGTCAGTTCTGTATTAGATGTGTATAGTAAATGCATGGTGTATGAATGATTTTTTAAATTTATGAGTATTTTATTAGTTTGTTTTATTTTCTTTAAGAAAAAGATCACCTTGACAAAGTTTATTCATTGAGTCTTGAACTGAAACTCAGTTAAAAATGTGAGCATAATAAAGCTTATTAACATTTCGTTTGTCACACAAGTTTCTTACTTACTTCAGCTACAGTGTAATAAGTGTAATGCAAATTATGTTTGTTTAGAAAGCATACAGTTGGATTAACTTTTAAAAGCTTGCATATGGTTTCCCTGTATTATTTATAGCAAGTTTATGCGGATAATTTCTATTAAAATCATTCCTTTTATTTCATTTATTATATTGAAGTGTTAGAAAAATTTAATTCTGTATTATTGCATTCATTGTCAGTGTTGATGCCAAATTGCCTACTGCATGTTGCTTTATGAATCTTCAATTGAAAAACAGAGAAACAACCATAGCTCAGTGAAACAGCTTGTACACAGTAGGATAAAGAAAGTGATATACACCATTTTTTGCATATCATCTGAAGAAATTATTATATAGTGGGCAAAAGAAAATGATGCTCTAAGTTTAGTAGCTTGTGTAGAATATTAATGTTAGGCCAAACAATGTGATATTTACTCTACCTTTCAGCAGATCACATGAAGAAACTAGTACACAGTGAGCTAGGGAAAATGACATACTCTTATTATTTTTCTGTAATAATGCAATTTTTTAGATTTCATCGTTTTGGAAACTTTCTTTACCTACCACATGTTAGTTTCACCAACTCAATCATTCATCCTGATGACATCCTTTTCTTACGTTTCTTTTGATAATTCTGTTCCTAACTTGTTGCTCAATTTTGTGTTGATGAAATGAATACCCCATCTACATGTATTAATAATTTCTTACTTTTTCACAACTTAACTACATTTTATCTTAAATAATTTGGTAATAGTTTAGTTTGCATAATCTTTTTTTAAGAATACCTCTGTTACTTGTCAGAAATATAAAAACGGTAAAAAGTTTTTAATATTATTATATTAGTGTTTTCTTTAAGTTATGTTTGTTCATGCACTTGTTTGGGAAACAAACAAAAATATCTTCAATTCTTAGTTCCAGGTAATAATTTTGAAAAAAAAATGCTTTATCCTCTTTCTTATTCGTATTAAAGAAATACTTTGGAAAATTTAGTACAATGTTTTTGGCAAATGTAACAATGAAACTTAAAAGGTACTATTAATATATAGAATTGTGAATCAAGTCTACTTTGTGAAAGCTACATTTGAAAATCTAATTTTATTTAAAATCAAACTGCTTTATGTTGTATAACTTTGAGGTTTTGATTTTTTATTATATAAATTAATGTTATATATATAACCATAAAATTTTAAGCCTTAAACAAAACACATTAAAATTAAACAAAATATGCTGCGTATTTATAAAATAATCCTAGGGTTTGAAGGTAACTAAATAAGTAGGACTCATTGTGATGGAAATACTGTCTGTTAGTCTTAACCTCAAATTTGCTAGTCTCTCAGAAAATTAGAAATTAGAGTGCGATGTGGGAGCTCACATCTATATCACCTTTCATTGCCTGCAGACAGTTGTGGGAAGGTGACTGCTCGCTGAAGTTAAAATAAGAATAAGAGAAAGATAAAACATAAATAAAATAAAATGGAAAATAAGGTTCTATTATTTTGGGGTAAGATAAAACCTCTTGAAGGTAGCATTCCTGCCCCCAATATGGTAGAGGCACTAATTAACACATTAATAAAGTGACAGTTTACTGTGACTGCTTTTATGTGCAGCTCAAGGTGTACATCTGAATTAAGTAGTGCCAAATTCTTAAATTACCTTATTTTTAACAAAAATAATTTAGTAATTTTAGTACCCTTTCCACAACTGTCTGCAGGCAGTGAAGGGTAATATAAATGTGAAATGTTATGGGCTTGAGCACCAACATTTCATTCTCTTAATCTTATGTGAGACAAGCAAATTAGAGGTTATCCTCCCTGCAGTGAGGGTCCAACTTCTGCAGTCACCTCCAAAACCAAGGATACATTTTATAATCCCAGCTTGTAGCCTAGGATCTTTTTAAAAATATGCAGCATATTTTGTTTAATATTGTTTTATGGCATAAAAATTTATGGTTATGCAATTGAACAATTTGGTATTTGCTGTTTCTAATGCAGCCCTTGTTCACTTATTTGGCTTCACTTCGATGTAATTATTTAATTTCACTAAAATATATGTACGTATTTTATGAGTTGAACAAGTTTTATTTTGTTATTATAATGTTCAAAAAATAGCAAAACTTTAAAATATTAAGATGTATAAAATCTTCCAGTTCACTTAATTGAAGATATTTTTAACATTTTTATTAAATTTATTATACTGGTTGTTAATAGGAATTTTTATAAAATGACATTGAATATTATGCTAGTTCAGTTGTTCATGGAGTTTTTGTTATGTTTAAATATTTATTGAGTAAATGCTTAGTATTAAAGATTTTTGTAGTAAGTATTGTTATAGAAGGGATACCTTGCAAGTGGCAGTATAATGCAAGAGTTAATTTAAACAAATGAAATACTCCTGAAAAAATAAGCCTTTTAGTAACTAGTGAATTATTAATACTGAATTTATATTTATTACAATAACTTTGTGGGTCTTTAAGATGCATGCTGTCAGCAGAGTAACTTTTTATGATTTTTAAGAATGAGTGGTGAATCCAAGTCATCTGACATAGGAGCATAAGTATAAAAGAATTGTGACAAGTGTATTTTTATTTACAGTTGGGCATTGTTTTATCCTTGCACAAATTCATTTTGTTTGAATGTGGTAAACACTTAGATATAAGAATTGATGTGTAATAGACTTAAGCTTTATCTTTCATTAATATTTGTATCATGTTAAATTATGTGCTTAAATGCAATTTTTTTTCAAATATTAATATACTACAATTAACAGAATTTAAACATCAACAAATGTGCAAGTTTGAATTTGTACATCCATCTCATTCTGCTGTAACATTTTTACTACTCACGTTACTTACACTAACACGAGTTCCTTGCCGTTAGTGAGCATTTGCAACACCATCATTACTTTTGGACCAAGTGTTTTAAGGACACTTCGTGTGTGTGTATTTAGCATGGAATTAAAAAAGTTTATAAGAATGAAATTTTTCTAATAACACATGCAGTGTAAGCTATCACAAAGTATAAATATTCAAAATTTGTATAAACAATTTTGAAATATCATGTGCTCACACTAATTTATTTATTTTGTACTGAAAAAACCCAAAACTGCATAAAAAAGGTTAAATTTTTTTCTTTACATATGGTTTGAGAATGTTTTTCCTGTCACTGAAATATAGAATTTTGCAACAGGAATGTAAGGCTCAACATGTGTTGAAATGTGCCATGATATAGACTAGAATTAAGAAGTTTCACCCCTTTCACAAAAACCTTATTAAAGATAAATTTTTCCTGTTTTAGCTAGGTTGTAAATTGTGTATAACTTCCATTTGCTTCGTAACTTTTTTTATACCAGTGACTTTTGAGAATATAAACGTTTTTGTTCATTAATAAATTTGCTACATGTTTAGGTACATGAATCTTATATTTCGTCCCATTGTAGGCCTACATTTAAAATTTAGGATTGGTAAAGGGTACTGTTTTTCTTTATAAAATTTGTTCAAACCTTCTACAAAATATTTTGACTCGTATGCTAATAGGATAAAGCACTTTTAACATAATTTGAATTGTTAAAAATTATATGTCAAGGACATGAGTGTGGAGGAGTGTAATTTTAGCTGTATTTCACAAGAAAAATTAGGAGGCAATCTTAACGTTTTTTGTCTGAACACTTCCTGATATCAGCATCATTAAAAATACAGTTTTCTAGTTTTTAAATGAATGTAACTTGCTGCAGTGGCTCCACTTTCTCAGTCGTATCTTTAGCAGTGGTTGGAGATGAAATACAGGTATACACAGTACTAACACTAAAGTAGCCTGAGAGGTGAATTTGTATTTAAAATGTTTGTTAAAGAAAACTATTTTTCAAACATTCTGGACCTCCTTTAACTGTATGTGCCAGGCAAGTAATGTTTAAATTGTTCACAAGGCATGCTTGGATTTTTATTGTATGTTAGGTTATAAATCTAAGCATAGTTCCCTTCTCCCAACGAGAAAGCCCACGATCATAGACAGGTAAAAGGTTTTTAAGGCCTATGTATAATATATTTTTGCATTTATGAATAAGGATATCATTAATTAGCCGACCTTAACAGTGGGTGATGCTTTACTGTTTTCCCCAACACCCTCACTTGAAAATACAGATGTGCAACTATTCCAAAAAAACCAACCTGGGTTTAAAGTATCAGTTTCAGTAAATGCCTAAATTACATTAATGTACAAGATGTATAGTTTTTAACCAAAACAACTGCATCTTAGTTTTAATTTGAGGAGGTGAAGTTAATGTTGTACTATATTAAACATCATCTCAGTGATTTTTGAAAACATACCAGTAAATGAAATGCCCTTAAGGCTGTAATTACAAATATTAAGCAGTATTTAAAGAATAAGTGGAAGTTTAGGATTAAATTTCCTGTAGGAACCATTAAATATAGTGGATTTATTGTATCTAGTCAAGATGTTTCAGTGACGTTACCCCCCTCTGAATTTTTGTTCACTTTTTAAGAAAAATCAACCTCCTTTATGTACAATAAGCACTGAGAAGATATTAATAAACTCCTCCTGGTTTGTTACAAGTAAAAACATTTTTGTTTTAAGTGTTTATATTTTGGCATGAACAGTGTAGTGCTGGATGTAAAGTGGTATAGTACACACTTTTAATAAAGTTGTCTATCAAATGAATGTGGTATATTTTACACCTGTGAAAATGAAATACTAATTTTGAACTTTTCATGTATTTTAAATTTATACATGAAAAATAAAATGCCAGAAGGAAAGAAGCAGGTTCATAATGTAAGGAAATAATGTTAACTTGTTTGTATATTTCACAAATCCCATATTAGCTCAAATTAGTTGTTTAATATTCCTTAAATAATTTTACTCTTATGCTTCTTTTGACATATATAGAACTTAAAATGTAGTACAAATAACGTTTGCATTGTTCTTCTTAACCACAAAAAATGGGGGGTGAGTTTACTAAAGCTATTGTGGTACATATACAATTGTTCACTATTATTTCAAAAAGAAAATCCCAAATATTAACTATTTTACTTTCCCAATTCTAGCATCAGGCACTTTTAGTTAATACATTTAAAATACGGTTGATGTTACAACCAGTTTCAATGTAAAACATTCTTTTCAATAAATATCTTACTTTTAACAGATGGATCTACTTTTCTCCCACTGCAGTATGAATCCATTAATAAACACTTATACTCTTTCAAGCTTTAATAATTGTCTTAGGACCCAGTGCAGAAAAAGTTAATAGTATGTTCAACAATGAAAAACAATTTGTTTTCTATGAGAAAGGTGGTATGCATAAAGTGTAGGTTAACACCGCAGTCCTTAGGAAAAGCCCCTGGACCACAACATTTGGCTAACTCTTACTTAACTGGTCTATTATGTGATAACCAAAACTTTTATAAACTGTGCATATACATACAACCTACTAGAATGTAAGATCTCCCCTTGACAGTACAAGGGAGTGGTTCCTCACACTGAACTAAAAAACATTCACTTCTCAAAACTTAGTGGAACAACAGAAAGAATAACTCCAATACATAGGGGTAGAAACCCTTTAACCATACAGATAAGTGTGCAAGTAATAAACATTTTGGTTAATGAGGGAGAATATGCACACTTGAATAAGCTGCCCATTTTACCCCTCTCTCTCTCTCTCTCTCGTGATGTTATACAAAACATTATCCGATAACTGTTTGAGTTGATGTTTATTTCATGTAACGTATTACAGCACTTTTAATATTTACACTCGCATTACAACAGAAGTTCATCACAAAAAATATATTATGTACACCTTGAAACCAAAAAGTAAAGTGAGAAGGAAGAAGTTAAAGAAAATATACTCCACAAAAATTCATACATGGTAGGAAGTGAATCAACAGATTGTTTTTAAGTTTCAGTGAAATACACAATGCAATTTCATGACAGCCAGCTGGGATATGTACTGTTCAGAGTAAAGGCCCAATGTGTTTTTGTTTTCTAACATTATTAAGGTTAAACATTTGTAACTTATGAAAAAGAAAATTGTAAAAACAAGCTTGTATTTTGTGAAATATCTGTCAAGAAACTTTGGCCTCTATTTCAAAAAGTTCATTAATGTCTACATGTGAACAACGTGGCAGTTATTCCACTTTCTCTAAATGATTATGAGGTCAGCATACTGGATGGTCCCACTACACAATGAGAGAGAGAGATCACACAGTACATACTTTCCTATTTGTTCAAGAAAGTTATTGTGAAACACATACTCTCAAATTAATACAAGCAACAGTTAACCTTATTCACATTCTTTAAGGAATGGAGTGGTTGGTGGATTGGAGAGTGGTGTATCTGGAGTTGAAGGTTGACTGGAAGAGGAGTAGGCACTTGTTACACTCATGGCTGAAGATACAACTGAAGGCTGACTGAGAATAATGGATGAGGTGGTACAGGACTGAGGAACACTCATAACCATGACTTTGGTGATAGGTACATTGCATGTGATGCCTTTTCCAGGCAGGTTGTGTGATGATGCTGCAGCTGAAACAAGTTTGACTAAAGTTGGCGTGTTACTCATACTGGTTGATCCTTGGTTAGCAGGTGCCATTGTTGAAGGTGTTGAAGGTCGAGGGTTAGATGTAACAATCAAATACTTTTGTGGAGGAGGAGATGGTTCTCCAGGTGTAGAAGATCCTCGAGGAACAGTGAAAATTGTTGGTGTTCGAGATGACGACGTTTGTATGATGCGTGCAGACTAAAAATAAGAAAATTTGAATATAACATCCGCTGACCACAAGTGCATAGGGAATAAAGCTTACATTATTATACATTTAAGAATTTCCATAATAAGTAAAGAATTAAAACACTTAAAAAAGTACACAAGATGTAATAAAAAGAAAACACTCTTGGCTTTACCTGTGTTACTGTTGTAGAAGATCTTGAAGTTGATGTTGAAGTGGTAGGTTGGTGTCTAGCAACAAGAACGTTTGCATGTAGCATGGGTCCAAGATAACCAAACTCTGACTTGTACTCTTCCAAATCATCAGGAGGAGAACGGAACGTCTTTAGTTGTGGAGGAACAGCCCTCTGATGACAAAAATATGGACAGTAAGAAAATCAGTATGAACACCTAAAAATGATGAAACCTTTGCAACTTACAAACTACATACACTTTTGATTTTTGTAAGAGTTGAAGCCTGCACACAGCAGCTTATTTATAATCGTAATATAAGAATGATGTTGAAATATAAACAAAATTATCAGTATTTGAACTACTTTTAGCCACTAGAGCTAAGGAATTAACTTACTTAGTCAATATAATTAATTTCAGGTAAAATTATTAATAATCATACAACTGAAATGGAAATAAGTGTTTTTGGTTAATAACTGGTTAGAGATGTATAAATAAGGCTGAGTTTCATTTATGGCAATATTTCAGAACATCAAATAGTGGCAAAGAACTGCTGTTATAACAAAGGCAGTGAAAGAAATAAAAATGATGTGAAAAACAAAAATTATTCATAATTTCAAGGAATGATGATTTCTTAACAAATTTAAACTTAAAATGGGCAAATAAATTATTAAAATGTTTTTACAAATGAAACTCCTTGGTGATGTAAGAATTACAATGACTAAGTATAATGTGTGTTCATGTAGTCAATTATATTTTTTACTCAGATTTTGAAATCTGGTAGGAAAATGTGTATTGAACAACTGAAAGTTGCAAAATCATCACACAAGATCTGCTATTACTCTTTATACAAGCTCCGTCATTTAGAGGGACCTCATAACTGCCATGAAGCTACAAATATTACACCTTTGAATGTGTTAAGTATAATCTTCACAACACTTTGCAAACTTTTAGTGAACATTTCAACAGCCGATGACAAAACTGTATACTGAATTGAGTAAATAAAGATATATCCTGGAAATATAACCATTATTTTATTTACACCATCTAATGTACAAATAAATCACACATAATATACTTAAAATTAAACTTGACAAATGCATCTGTGGTAATGAAGAAGAAAGGGGCATCATCAACTGTATATAAATAAACAAGTGCTACATACTAAAATAAGCTGCTTGATTCGTTCACCAGCAATTCTCTCCACGTTAATTCTCACTTGTGTTTCATCTAAAGCATGACGAATTTTTTCTCCAATCAACTTGATTCGAGGCACAACAAAAACTCGTGTCACTTCAGGACCCATAGCACAAAGACCAGAGACAGCTCCATAGTGAGAAGCTAGTGGCATCTTGTCATTCTGAAGAGCTTGGCTGAACATGCGGGTTACCCTGGTCTGAATACCGTTGGTACTTGTGTTAAAACTCCTAAGGAAATGTATAATTCACATGATTGTAAATAATGATCATTGTAGTAGTAGTGATAATACAATAAAATGGTTAGTTTAAATGTAACTTATACTTTGCCAACTCGCAAGAATAAACTTCACACAATTGTTCATGGAAGAGTATGAATGATATCAAGAAACTGTATTATTTTATCAAACATACATAAAGATGTATCTACTATAATATGTGATTACGGGCTAATTTGGAGCAAGAATTTACCATCAATAGATGTACTTCAAAATATGTCATTCTATATGTGCCATGCAGAGTTCAAGTTCATTCTTCCATCAAATATGATGGTAAGAAAATGAGACAAAATTCTGTGCCATTTTTACAGACAAGCCTCAGAAGATTTATCATTTGGGTCAATCATCTTAATTTTTTAAATGCATGAAACTTCAATTTTCTTAATTTTGAGGATAACAACATGGTTTGGATAAGTTTTCAGCCAGACACACACAAATGTTATTGAACACTGTCACCATCCAAAGGGTAAACTGGGATTTTCAGCCTGACACTAGAAACATCCACTCAGGTTTAAGGAGTTCATAATCCTTTGATCTTGTCTTTATTAGAATATTTTGTTCTATGATTCATACAAAAGAAATGTGAAACTGGAGCCTGAAACAAAGTCTGTGACATGTTACTGATAATTCTTCAATGATCAGCTGGAATAACAATTCCAACTACAATTCACAATACTTGATAAACAACCACAGAACTAGAAGGCTTTTGTAAAGCCAAATATGTCATCAATTTCAAAAAAGTGTAAAAAAATTGACTTTTGTTAAGTGTACATCCTTTGGTCTTGTTGTCACCATATACAAATTATGATTGGTTGGTGTTTTATGGCACAAAGCAGTTGGGCTATCTGTGCCAAACATCCAGTAAAAAGAACATTTAGTAAAATTCATAAAAGGAAATTAAGGTGAAACAAAACAAAGTTTTAAAAAAGCATAAAACCAATGTAAACATCTAGTCTACAAGGTGTAAAGAACTTTCTGTAGCACAATTATAATTATCATAACTCACCAGGAAGACTAACAGGTAAGTTCAAAGCTCACCATCAGTCACCTGAAGTTAGCCTTTCCAGTTCCAAGTTATTTGATACTATGGCCATTTTCAAAAAGTAATTAAAGTTTTAAAAAGACTTGTAGCAAAATTTTAATATTAACTCACCAAAATGACTAACAGATAGTTCAAACAGCAGCATTAGTCACCTGAAGTTGCCCTTTCCAGTCATGGTTTTGAGTTATTTGATGTTACGGCTATTTTCTAATTTCAAATCAAACTAGATGGACTGTGATTGTTAAAAGGGAATTACATTTAAAAAGGTCTAATGAAGAAATTAAAAAAAACTTAAATGGCATTAAAAAGATTAATGGTCTTTAAAAAATTAAAAACATTTCCAAGGTGGACAAGTGTCACCATCACTAATAACACTCTCTTACATTAGGGACAAACATTGGGACGAAACACATCTAAATAGGTGCTGTCGTTAAGAGTCATAACGATGGCAAGAAAGTAAAATGTGACTTACTGTAACCTGAGTGTTACACAGACTATACTTAGTGCATCAGTCTCAGGTAAAAGAAAACAATGAGTTAAAAAACCGTGACCAATGCATAGTCCAGTTAGAACAACTTCCTCTTTCTGATCCATAAGGAAGCAAGATGGCCAAAGTCCAATATAGTTGCTCACTCCAAATCAACTGCCAGCTGGCTCGGAACCAAGCCTTGAATACATGACCATAGTCCACATATGGAACAGGCACAGTGGTAATAGTGCCAGAGCAGATAGATTTAGTTGCAGTATCAGCAAGCTCATTTCTGCAAATACCAATGTGGTCCAATATCCAGAAAAACTGGATAGAAGTAGATATTAAAGAGAAATGGGCCAGTCAGTTTTGAACATTGGCAAGACAGGGTGTAAGATAACATGAAGCGATTCCAGGGCCAGAAGAGAACTAAGCAAGTCAGAATAAATACTACAGTTTGAGTACTTCTCAGCTTCTATTTGATCCAAGACAACAGAAATAGCATATAGTTCAACAGTGAACACAGAAGCTGTAGAGAGGTTTCTGCATGCAACCACCAAACTACAACAAACCATGGCAGAGCCCATGCAGTCACCTGATTTCAAACCATCTGTATAAATAGGAATGGAAGAATGGTTTGAAATACGTTCAGCAAATAACAGACAGTATTTCCAATCAGAAATGTCTGCTTTTCTCAGATGACTTAAAAATAGTGCATACAACGTTATCCAAGGACAGACTCAATTCATCCAATTGCACTTGGATATGGAGGCCAAAAGAAGCAATGGCAGATTGTCTGTTCTGAAAACGTATGGACCACCGAGGAAGGAAAACACAACCCGAGGTGAGATGCTTTGATAAAAAACAAAGTTTCATAGCATACAGTAAAGACAATCAGTGATGTCGAGAAACCCACTTGTTGAGAATTTTATATGTAAAAATGGCTCGTTTGAGTTGAGAAAATATTTTTTACATAGAAGAGCGAACAACGTTTCAACCTTCTTCGGTCATCGTCAGGTTCAAAAAGAAAGAGGTAACTGACCACATATTTGAAATGGGTTGTGCAACTGAGTGTCGGAACATAGAGAGTGGTGTTAGATGTTTGAATATATAATTTTATTTTATTATATTAATATAGGTATAATGGCATTCCTTTATATTGGTTTATTTTGGGTTTAAGTTGTTGTATAAGTAAGGTTTCTTTAATTTTGCATTTGTTTAAGTTTGTTTCTTTATTTAGTATTTGAGTGTTTTCTATGGTTATGTTGTGTTTATTTGACTTGCAGTGTTCGAAAACGTGTGAAGGTGACTTTTTATGTTCTTTGGATCTGGTTTCCATTTTCTACTTGTTTCTCCAATACAGAAGTCGTGGCAGTTATCACATTGTATTTTATAAATAATGTTGGTGTGGTGTTTGTCAGTGTAGTTCTTACATAGTATAGACCTTAGTTTTGTGCCTGTTTTTGAATAAATTTAGTATTAACTGGAATGTCACACAACCCCTTCCAAACATGTGGTCAGCTTCTGGTCAGTTACCTCTTTCTTTGTGAACCTGACGATGACCGAAGGAGGTCGAAACGTTGTTCGCCCTCCTATGTAAAAAATATTTTCTCAACCAAAACGAGCCATTTTTGCATATAAAAATATTGTAAAGACAGTTGCAAATGACGGAGGTGCAAAGAAGGTTCACAAGACTATGTATAATTTCTGAACTGGGGAAGTGCAGAAAGCCCCAGTGCAAAGCTAAAATCCTTGATGATAAATGGGGCCCAGTATTTTTAAGGCTGAGGTTCTGGCATAGCCATGGATCAGCGAACCACAGTTGAGTTTCAGTCGAATATGAGCACGATATATCTTAAGCATGGAACATTGAGCTGATATCCCAGTGATGGAAGAGAAGACACAGTGGATGTTCAGCACTCTTGTACATTTGACTGTAGCTGTTTGATGTGTGGCATAAAGATCAGCTTGTGGTCAAAGATAAGCTCCAAGAACTTTGTCTCAGGGACCACAGGCAGCACAACTTCACCAATATGGAGTTCAGGATTAGGGTGAATACCCCGTTGGCAACAAAAGTGCATGCAAATGGTTTTAGAGAAAGAAGTTAAAGCTGTTTGCTGTGGCCCGCTTTTGTAAACAACTGAGGGCACTCTGTAGCTGCCGCTCAATAAACCTCATGTTCAACAACTGACATGAGATATGAAAGTCATTGACACTGACCCTGTTTGGAACAGTAAGAGGAAGTTGTTCAGTGATAGCATGAATCTTTATACTGAAAAGTATGACACTCAAAACACAGCCCTGAGGGACTCCAAGATCATGCAGAAAAGAACAGGAAAGTGTGAAATCCACATGAACCTGGAATCTCCTGTCCATCAAAACATTTTTAATAAAATGAGCAAATGGCTATGTAACCCATATATTTGAAGGTCTCGCAAAATCCCATACCTCCATATTGTATCACAAGGCTACTCAAGTTCACAGAATATTGATACAAAATGTTGTCGTTTGAGTCTTCTATCATTGATGTTTCAAGTTGAATCAGGTGGACCATGGTGGAGCACTGTCATTGGAACCAACACTGGGAGGGCAAGAGGAGGTTGTTTGATTAAAGAAACCGAACAAGATAAGCATTTACCATCCTCTCTAAGGTCTTACAGAGACAGCTCGTTAAAGCAACAGGACAGTAATTTGAAGGAATCTGGGGATCTGTCCCAAGCTTAGAGAAAGGTAGGGCAATAGCCTGGTACCAGGTATCAGGAAAACATTCTCCTGCCAAATCCAGTTAAAAACAATCAGAAGAATAGTAAGAGAAGCAGGAAATAGATGGTGCAGCATTTTCTAGTGTATATTATCAGGTCCAACTGATGTACTGCTAGACCGATTAAAGGGCAGTTTGAATTCTACCAGTGTAAAGGGGTGATTATAGTCATGGAGACAATTAGCTCAAAAAGAAAAAGGTGATCACTCTACCCAAGTCTTGATGGCTAAGAAGGTGGAAGAAGAAGCAGAAGTGCTAGTTACCCAGCAAAAACTTTCAACCAAAGTATCAGCAATGCTCTGAGTATCACCTACTTCTTGGCGAGAGCAAGATTGAAAGGGGGACAGAATTATATTGCCCACTGACCTTTCAAATCTTGTCCTACTTTGGAAGTGGTGGTAGAAGATATGCCAGTTGTTAACTGTTGTTAAAAAATAATCACTGCTTCGTGGATTATTATCAACCCTCAACGAAAAGTGGGAGAAGAGTGAAGAGGAGAAAATTAAGAGATCAACAGCAGAACAGATAAGGTGCATGAAAATAAGTAAAAGAACCACTATTGAAAAGAGAGAGGTTGTGATCAGAGAGCAAACAGTGATGGTACAACCCAAGAAGAAACGAATGGTTATGGCCTCCAAGGGTGTGTCAAGTGGCAAAAACAGGGTAGGTATATGCTGATCAACCAACAGTGCCACCCTTCCATGCACTCATCCATCACATAGTCTGTCATTGCTGTACAAAGAAAACCACTAAAAGATGACTGTATCGACAGGTTTCAGAAATGTTTCCTTTAAGAAAAGACATACAGAATGGCAAGAAGCAATTAGTGGACATTGGTTGGCATTGTAATTCCAATCAGATGTGTCTGCTTTTCTCAGATGACTTGGGAATGTTCTTCAAATCCATCTCAACAATAACTTCTCATGATGAATTCAAAGTAGCATGAGGTATAACCCCAAATGCATTTGAATGCAAGAGGAGTTCAATGTGTTGAGATACAGATGTTTCCACCAATGTCACCAGAGCAAAGCTTTTTTACTAACTTTGGAGAGCCAACAAGTCCCTCTAGTCTCTTCTGAATGAAAAAGAGAAACAAACTAAAGATTTGTCTGAGAGAGAATGTAGTATAAGAAAATGAGGTACAATGGGGGTTACAGAAGTTAAAGATTGCTGCTAAAAATCTTCAAGACATGGTCCTTTACCTATGGAATTTTTTTCTCACTATTTTATTTAAGTTTTTATTTGGAGGATCCATAATAATAAAAAAAAAATTTCAGAGCCCACTGACCCCACCCACCACTGAACCCTATAAGGGAATGCACTATAACTCCATCTTTGCAAGTGGAGATGCTCCTCACTGCAGAAACTCCTTGAGTGGAGAGATCAGCAAAAATCACTGACTCAGGAACATTCTTCAAATCCCTCTCAACAACAACTCCTTGTCAAGAATTCAAGGTAGCATGAGGGGTAACCTCAATATGTATATCCCCAATTGCCGTTGAATTCGAGAGGAGTTTACTATGTTGGGTTGTGGATACTTCAACCAATATGTCTCCAGATCAAGCTTCTTTACTGACTTTGGAGACCCAGCAAGACCTTCTAGTCCCTTCTGAATAAAATATGGGGACATTTGTCGTAAAGGTTTTTCTGAAAGAGAATGTAATACAAGAAAATGAGGTACATGTGTTACAGATGTTGAAGATTGTTGCTCAGAGTCTTCAAGACGTGGTCGTTTACCTATTGACTGTTTTTTCACTCTTTAAATTTTTTGAAGGAGGATCAATAGGAAAAAAAGGAAAATTCTGATACCCCCAATCTGTACTCCAACTGTAGTTGGGGAATGTAGTGCAGTACCATATGTCCTAGATGAAGTTAGGGACAGTAACTTCCAAGTATTTGGGTAAGAAATATTGTTCACTGTTTTTAAATGTTACACCTCTTTGTCCTCCACACACTTAGGGCAAGAATGAAAGTAAAATAGGGTGAGAACCACCACAGTTAATAATGAGGTTCCAGTTTACACTTGTAGGTGTCATGATCTTTGCCACCACAATGAGTATGTTAAAGAACCATGCAAAATGCTTTTGAATGACTGAACTGCTGACACTAGAAGCATAGAGTTTGGAATATATGGCTACACCTTGCAGTCCCAAGTAGCCTGCCTTGATAGTGGCAGGTGGGAATGGTAATGTAAATGTCAAAAGAACATTTGTAGGCAGCATAATTCCATCCTTCTAAGTGGGGATACAATGCACTGCAGAAACACCTTGGCTGGAGAAATCAACATGGACCTCCAATTTGGAAATGTTCGTTATACCACTCTCAACAATAATTCCTCTTGAGGAACTCAAAGTAGCATAGGGAGCAACCTCAATGGGTATATCCCATTGGCCTTCAAATTCAGGAGTTTGGTGTGTTATGTAGATTTTTCTACCAAAATGCTCCAGAACACAACTTCCTTAATCACTTGAGGGAACCAGCAAGCTCTTCTAATCCCTTTTGAATGAAATAAGGGAACACCTACCCAAAGGATTTCTCAGATAATGAGGGGCTGAATGAAAAATCTGGATGTGGAATACAACTGTGATAGTGGCTGTATAATTATTGGACGTTTTCCAATAATCTATTTTTCTTTGCAGTTCTATTTATTTTTTTATTGATTGGGGTACCAATAATAAAGAGGAATATAAAGTGCCCACTGACCCCACCCACCATGGAGCCCTAACAAGGGGATACACTACAATGCCAAACAAGGACACTTCTGCAACACCAGGGTTTTGTGAACACTACACCTAAACACCAGCAGATACAATGTTCACAACATATGGTGAGAACATCCAACACTGGTACTTGGCTGACCCTAGCCGAAGTGGACCAGCTGACTGACGAGGGGTTGGGGGGCATCCCAAGGCTGCTCATCTACAGGAATACAAGATCAAAGTAGTGTGTTAGGGTTGGACTCCTCAACTACCAGGATCCTCTCCTCCCCTTCAGGAGTTGTCACGTATGGCAAACAAGTGAGTTGATGTTTAGATCCAAGAGGAGGTAAACTGAAATATCAGAACCTTCCCTGGGAGGTCCTCTAACCATGTACGAGAAATAATGAGGGAAAAAATTATGGATTGGAACCAAAATCAATAATCATACATTAATAAATTAATTTATTAATGTAATCTTGCCACTAAAAATAGTCTATTCAAGTCTATTTGATGATAAAAATGACTAATTAATGTCAATTTTGTACACAAGTTACTAATGCAACACCTTTGAAAATAATGTAACAAAATCTAGTTTTCAAACTTCTTGATTTTTAATATCTACTTTAATTTTGCCTGAAAACAAATGAGGGCATTATTTGTGTTTGGAACAAAAATGGATTCATCTGAACCACTTATTTAAAATCTAAATACAGACAACATTCTTAATTAATAATCATTTTACACAAAATGACTAAAAAATAATCACAAGATATCTCATTTCCAAACCTAGTCATTCAAATTCATTTTCACTTTGCCAGTGATACATAAGTCTAATCAAAAACAGAGGTAGATAAGTATACTTACTTGCAAATCTGAGCCATCAGGCGGGCAGCAAAATCTCTTAGTGCCCAGTGGTTGTCTACTTCAGGTCGATTGCATAACTGCTTGGTGACAATACACGTAGCAACAGCAGGAATGAGTTCATGAAGCTATGAAATAGAGAAAAGAATGAGACAGATAATATCACAGTGAACATAATTTACATTAGTTCTGTTAGTCTATAACTTAACAAGTACATGTGGATCTGAATACAAAAACCACAACAATAACAGAAAATTACTTTTAGCACACTGATAGTTGGTAATTTAAGATATTATCATGTATAAATCTTTATAATACAATTTTCGAACTGACAGATGACTCTCACTTTGTTTGGTAATTTATCTTGGAGATTTGTTGATAAAAGAAAAACATTTTAAACATTAGAATACTTAATTGAATACAGTTCCTAAATTTAAAATAATAAAAAGTAGAATTTAAACATCTTTCCAGACAACATACCCACAAATTAAATGACTATATAAAACTATTCTGTTACTTAGCACTGCTGGTGCTGCTTACATAATACATTCACTGAACACAATAGTTTCCCATAAATATAGTAAAATAAACCACTTTTATGAAATTTCTTCTATTAGTAGTGTTAATCATATTGGCGTCTGATTATTTGAATTTCTTTCATAAGCCAAAACCCTTCATTGAAGTTTCTATAATAATGCCATAGAGATATGGTAAGAATAGTTAAAATTGACAACAATAATCAATTTTAACATTCATGAACAAACACAAAAAATATCACAAAACTACACCAACAAGTTTGACCAAACACAATTCAAAAATAATCTTATGTGAATACTATATTTACTACAAAACATCTCAGTAACTTTTTCAAAATGTATCACAAATAACAAAATATATTCTCCACAAAAGTACCTCCATTGTAATTTTGGAGTACCAAGAACATTCGTAATTGTTACACAATAAAATTCATAACTTTTTACAGAAAGAACCCAATTAAGGAGTCTTAATATTGATTACTTACAATAATAAAATGAACCAGCATCATTCCCAACTGGTCCCTACAGTACCTTGCTACTAATCCAGTAGGATTCATACGGTCACTTAACAAATTAAAAATATACAAAACCTTGAGTCAATATCTGTCAGAAAGTTTAACAAGATTTCTCTCATTCAATGTACATCTTCTAAGTATATATAACACAACTAAAAAATTATCTGTTCTGGTTTACTACAAGTGTTTTGTTTGACAGAACACGATCAAAATTGAGTAACTTTACTTTTTTACTTCCGACTACAAGCTTTTATTGTACATTTCTTAAACAATGGTTTTCCAATCCATTTGTCATATAATGACAACAACATGCAGTCAATCGGTTTTAAAACAAAGCTTCTACTTCAGAAATACCTCAAATTTGCAACACCACAAAAGCAATTCTGATTATCACAAAAGGATCCATATGTTAGTCACTGAATATGTTTATATTTTTCTTATTTATGTTTTGTTCTTATGATAACACCCAACTTCCAACACCTCTGCTACTAAAGTGACAAACATTGAGAACTCGCAACTAACCAATAAACAATAAGTATTTACTACAACTAACAGTAAGAATTGTTGAAAACAAGCTGGTATACAACCCCTAAAGTGTTTATGTACAAAATGAGCATTTAGAAAACTTATGATTACATATTATACAGCAAACTAAGAGACAGGAAATAGAACTTCAAATGATACAAATTTATTAAAAAGTGTTGCTTAAGATAAGATTCAACAAAAGAACAAGCCCTGATGAATCATAATTAATAATATTAAAATATGACTAGATTATTTACAACTATGCAACTCTCAGAAACATATACAAACACATCATAATGTAAACTATGATTTAAGAATTCTATAAACTTTGTTAAATTTCAAAAATACTACAGATAGTGTCTTAAATATGTGTGATGAATTTTCAACAACCTGCATTCTTTCATCTGTAAGTCAATACAGTTTGAAATCAAGCCACTAGTCAATAAACCACATATACACAAATATTTGTACCCAACTTTTTCCTGGACAGATTATCAATCTAGTGTTTTTAAATATCTAAAGGCTACAGTTTTATCACTATCATTTGTTTGCCTTAATCCTTGTATTCTAGCATGGCTCTCAGGATAGTTTTTAAACTTATCTTTATGGCTTCTGCTATTTTCCATTGATCACGTATAGTTACACACAAAATCTACACAACAAGTGATTGAAGCTTCACTTCTTCCAGTTCTACAATTTGATAAATTTCCTCAACATACAAAATGCTATTTCTAAGCCAACTGTATATAGCAAAAGCTTTAAGCAGTTCCTAATTTATATTTAAATATTTTGATTATCCAACTACCTCTAACATTAATACAATCATACTTATCTAATCACTAATTATTTCAAATTATCACTAATGCCAAATTTCTAAAAAAGAAAAACCATACTACATAGCTCAAGTTCTTTCCTTACTTTCTATATAATTGACAAATAAAAAACAAATATAGTTCTAAATCCAATGCAGATATTTATGTGATTTAGCTTATAAGCCACAAACAGTAAAATTAGGCAATCATTTTAACAAAGACAGCTCCAAATTATTCAGCATATATTACACTATTAAACATGGAAACCTTGAAATAAGTTTAAAAGATATGTTCATCACAAAATATTATTCATAACTGATTACGTTACCTGACGTGAGAGATTTTAAGTTTCAAGAAATGCTTTTGCCACCGATACACATAATTAGACAAAACAGTTTCAAAGATTTCAAAGTATATGTTATTTCAAACTTACGTATTTCTCCAGGTACAAAGTCTGATTTTCCAGCAGGGAAAAAACCATTCTCATCAAATAAATCAGCAATGCTAGGTTATTTTGTACAACATTAACCTTTACCTATTATTAAAAAACAATAATAATATGTTACACTTTTAACAAAGAATACACAGTAATACTAACACAGTGAACATAAATTATTAAGATAGTGTAAGAAAAATGAAAGCATAACTAATAAGTATCTTTTAAACAACAGAGTACAGTATAAATGAGTAAACATGTATTTCAGAACTATTAAAAACACCTTAAAATTATTCTTGTAGTAACTGTAAAACTAATATGTTACCCTATTAAACAAGCATTAAAAGATAATGGAAAAGATATTATGTTTGCAGTAAAACAAGTTCATGCTGGGTTTTTGACAACTCATCAGTGATTACTAGATTTGGTTTTATAATGTTCAATACACCAGTTTCTAGATATCTTAAAATACCTTGCACATATCATCAGTTGTTACTTACATCTTCTTTTAAACATATATTTTGATGTAACTTGTCTGCCCTGTTGAAAGTGCTATCTCAACTCTTGCTTAAGCTTTTAAGTGAAGAT